>OY293419.1:1800000-2361702 GCA_958502065.1 Chrysolina americana | reverse complement strand
TCAAAAATAGGATTTGAGTTGGCGCGATTTGTGGTAGGTCAGAATACATTCATTTCTGTTCAAATAACAACTTCTCATCATCAGAGGTCATTTTCGGATCGTCAGAGAAGTGCGGTCGGATTTTAAATATTTTGAAGTGGTCTCAAAAATAGGATTCGAGTTGGCGCGATTTGTGGTAGGTCAGAATACATTCATTTCTGTCCAAATAACAACTTCTCATCATCAGAGGTCATTGTCGGATCGTCAGAGGAGTGCGGTCGGATTTTAAATATTTTGAAGTGGTCTCAAAAATAGAATTCGAGTTGGCGCGATTTGTGGTAGGTCAGAATACATTCATTTCTGTCCAAATAACAACTTCTCATCATCAGAGGTCATTGTCGGATCGTCAGAGGAGTGCGGTCGGATTTTAAATATTTTGAAGTGGTCTCAAAAATAGGATTCGAGTTGGCGCGATTTGTGGTAGGTCAGAATACATTCATTTCTGTCCAAATAACAACTTTTCATCATCAGAGGTCATTGTCGGATCGTCAGAGGAGTGCGGTCGGATTTTAAATATTTTGAAGTGGTCTCAAAAATAGGATTCGAGTTGGCGCGATTTGTGGTAGGTCAGAATACATTCATTCCTGTCCAAATAACAACTTCTCATCATCAGAGGTCAATGTCGGATCGTCAGAGGAGTGCGGTCGGATTTTAAATATTTTGAAGTGGTCTCAAAAATAGGATTCGAGTTGGTGCGATTTGTGGTAGGTCAGAATACATTCATTCCTGTCCAAATAACTTCTCATCATCAGAGGTCATTGTCGGATCGTCAGAGGAGTGCGGTCGGATTTTAAATATTCTGAAGTGGTCTCAAAAATAGGATTCGAGTTGGCGCGATTTGTGGTAGGTCAGAATACATTCATTTCTGTCCAAATAACAACTTCTCATCATCAGAGGTCATTGTCGGATCGTCAGAGGAGTGCGGTCGGATTTTAAATATTTTGAAGTGGTCTCAAAAATAGGATTCGAGATGGCGCGATTTGTGCTAGGTCAGAATACATTCATTTCTGTCCAAATAACAACTTCTCATCATCAGAGGTCATTGTCGGAACGTCAGAGGAGTGCGGTCGGATTTTAAATGTTTGAAGTGGTCTCAAAAATAGGATTCGAGTTGGCGCGATTTGTGGTAGGTCAGAATACATTCATTTCTGTCTAAATAACAACTTCTCATCATCAGAGGTCATTGTCGGATCGTCAGAGGAGTGCGGTCGGATTTTAAATATTTTGAAGTGGTCTCAAAAATAGGATTCGAGTTGGCGCGATTTGTGGTAGGTCAGAATACATTCATTTCTGTCCAAATAACAACTTCTCATCATCAGAGGTCATTGTCGGATCGTCAGAGGAGTGCGGTCGGATTTTAAATATTTTGAAGTGGTCTCAAAAATAGGATTCGAGTTGGCGCGATTTGTGGTAGGTCAGAATACATTCATTTCTGTCCAAATAACAACTTCTCATCATCAGAGGTCATCGTCGGATCGTCAGAGGAGTGCGGTCGGATTTTAAATATTTTGAAGTGGTCTCAAAAATAGGATTCGAGTTGGCGCGATTTGTGGTAGGTCAGAATACATTCATTTCTGTCCAAATAACAACTTCTCATCATCAGAGGTCAATGTCGGATCGTCAGAGGAGTGCGGTCGGATTTTAAATATTTTGAAGTGGTCTGAAAAATAGGATTCGAGTTGGTGCGATTTGTGGTAGGTCAGAATACATTCATTCCTGTCCAAATAACAACTTCTCATCATCAGAGGTCATTGTCGGATCGTCAGAGGAGTGCGGTCGGATTTTAAATATTTTGAAGTGGTCTCAAAAATAGGATTCGAGTTGGCGCGATTTGTGCTAGGTCAGAATACATTCATTCCTGTCCAAATAACAACTTCTCATCATCAGAGGTCATTGTCGGATCGTCAGAGGAGTGCGGTCGGATTTTAAATATTTTGAAGTGGTCTCAAAAATAGGATTCGAGTTGGCGCGATTTGTGCTAGGTCAGAATACATTCATTTCTGTTCAAATAACAACTTCTCATCATCAGAGGTCATTGTCGGATCGTCAGAGGAGTGCGGTCGGATTTTAAATATTTTGAAGTGGTCTCAAAAATAGGATTCGAGTTGGCGCGATTTGTGGTAGGTCAGAATACATTCATTTCTGTCCAAATAACAACTTCTCATCATCAGAGGTCATTGTCGGATCGTCAGAGGAGTGCGGTCGGATTTTAAATATTTTGAAGTGGTCTCAAAAATAGGATTCGAGTTGGCGCGATTTGTGGTAGGTCAGAATACATTCATTTCTGTCCAAATAACAACTTCTCATCATCAGAGGTTATTGTCGAATCGTCAGAGGAGTGCGATCGGATTTTAAATATTTTGAAGTGGTCTCAAAAATAGGATTCGAGTTGGCGCGATTTGTGGTAGGTCAGAATACATTCATTTCTGTCCAAATAACAACTTCTCATCATCAGAGGTCATTGTCGAATCGTCAGAGGGGTGCGATCGCATTTTAAATATTTTGAAGTGGTCTCAAAAATAGGATTCGAGTTGGCGCGATTTGTGGTAGGTCAGAATACATTCATTTCTGTCCAAATAACAACTTCTCATCATCAGAGGTCATTGTCGGATCGTCAGAGGAGTGCGGTCGGATTTTAAATATTTTGAAGTGGTCTCAAAAATGGAATTCGAGTTGGCGCGATTTGTGGTAGGTCAGAATACATTCATTTCTGTCCAAATAACAACTTCTCATCATCAGAGGTCATTGTCGGATCGTCAGAGGAGTGCGATCGGATTTTAAATATTTTGAAGTGGTCTCAAAAATAGGATTCGAGTTGGCGCGATTTGTGGTAGGTCAGAATACATTCATTTCTGTCCAAATAACAACTTCTCATCATCAGAGGTCATTGTCGGATCGTCAGAGGAGTGCGGTCAGATTTTAAATATTTTGAAGTGGTCTCAAATATAGGATTCGAGTTGGCGCGATTTGTGGTAGGTCAGAATACATTCATTTCTGTCCAAATAACAACTTCTCATCATCAGAGGTCATTGTCGGATCGTCAGAGGAGTGCGGTCGGATTTTAAATATTTTGAAGTGGTCTCAAAAATAGAATTCGAGTTGGCGCGATTTGTGGTAGGTCAGAATACATTCATTTCTGTCCAAATAACAACTTCTCATCATCAGAGGTCATTGTCGGATCGTCAGAGGAGTGCGATCGGATTTTAAATATTTTGAAGTGGTCTCAAAAATAGGATTCGAGTTGGCGCGATTTGTGGTAGGTCAGAATACATTCATTTCTGTCCAAATAACAACTTCTCATCATCAGAGGTCATTGTCGGATCGTCAGAGGAGTGCGGTCAGATTTTAAATATTTTGAAGTGGTCTCAAAAATAGGATTCGAGTTGGCGCGATTTGTGGTAGGTCAGAATACATTCATTTCTGTTCAAATAACAACTTCTCATCATCAGAGGTCATTGTCGGATCGTCAGAGGAGTGCGGTCGGATTTTAAATATTTTGAAGTGGTCTCAAAAATAGGATTCGAGTTGGCGCGATTTGTGGTAGGTCAGAATACATTCATTTCTGTCCAAATAACAACTTCTCATCATCAGAGGTCATTGTCGGATCGTCAGAGGAGTGCGGTCGGATTTTAAATATTTTGAAGTGGTCTCAAAAATAGGATTCGAGTTGGCGCGATTTGTGGTAGGTCAGAATACATTCATTTCTGTCCAAATAACAACTTCTCATCATCAGAGGTCATCGTCGGATCGTCAGAGGAGTGCGGTCGGATTTTAAATATTTTGAAGTGGTCTCAAAAATAGGATTCGAGTTGGCGCGATTTGTGGTAGGTCAGAATACATTCATTTCTGTCCAAATAACAACTTCTCATCATCAGAGGTCAATGTCGGATCGTCAGAGGAGTGCGGTCGGATTTTAAATATTTTGAAGTGGTCTGAAAAATAGGATTCGAGTTGGTGCGATTTGTGGTAGGTCAGAATACATTCATTCCTGTCCAAATAACAACTTCTCATCATCAGAGGTCATTGTCGGATCGTCAGAGGAGTGCGGTCGGATTTTAAATATTTTGAAGTGGTCTCAAAAATAGGATTCGAGTTGGCGCGATTTGTGCTAGGTCAGAATACATTTATTTCTGTCCAAATAACAACTTCTCATCATCAGAGGTCATTGTCGGATCGTCAGAGGAGTGCGGTCGGATTTTAAATATTTTGAAGTGGTCTCAAAAATAGGATTCGAGTTGGTGCGATTTGTGGTAGGTCAGAATACATTCATTCCTGTCCAAATAACAACTTCTCATCATCAGAGGTCATTGTCGGATCGTCAGAGGAGTGCGGTCGGATTTTAAATATTTTGAAGTGGTCTCAAAAATAGGATTCGAGTTGGCGCGATTTGTGCTAGGTCAGAATACATTTATTTCTGTCCAAATAACAACTTCTCATCATCAGAGGTCATTGTCGGATCGTCAGAGGAGTGCGGTCGGATTTTAAATATTTTGAAGTGGTCTCAAAAATAGGATTCGAGTTGGCGCGATTTGTGGTAGGTCAGAATACATTCATTCCTGTCCAAATAACAACTTCTCATCATCAGAGGTCATTGTCGGATCGTCAGAGGAGTGCGGTCGGATTTTAAATATTTTGAAGTGGTCTCAAAAATAGGATTCGAGTTGGCGCGATTTGTGCTAGGTCAGAATACATTTATTTCTGTCCAAATAACAACTTCTCATCATCAGAGGTCATTGTCGGATCGTCAGAGGAGTGCGGTCGGATTTTAAATATTTTGAAGTGGTCTCAAAAATAGGATTCGAGTTGGCGCGATTTGTGGTAGGTCAGAATACATTCATTTCTGTCCAAATAACAACTTCTCATCATCAGAGGTCATTGTCGGATCGTCAGAGGAGTGCGGTCAGATTTTAAATATTTTGAAGTGGTCTCAAAAATAGGATTCGAGTTGGCGCGATTTGTGGTTGATCAGAATACATTCACTTCTGTCCGAATAACAACTTCTCATCATCAGAGGTCATTGTCGGATCGTCAGAGGAGTGCGGTCGGATTTTAAATATTTTGAAGTGGTCTCAAAAATAGGATTCGAGTTGGCGCGATTTGTGGTAGGTCAGAATACATTCATTTCTGTCCAAATAACAACTTTTCATCATCAGAGGTCATTGTCGGATCGTCAGAGGAGTGCGGTCGGATTTTAAATATTTTGAAGTGGTCTCAAAAATAGGATTCGAGTTGGCGCGATTTGTGGTAGGTCAGAATACATTCATTCCTGTCCAAATAACAACTTCTCATCATCAGAGGTCAATGTCGGATCGTCAGAGGAGTGCGGTCGGATTTTAAATATTTTGAAGTGGTCTCAAAAATAGGATTCGAGTTGGTGCGATTTGTGGTAGGTCAGAATACATTCATTCCTGTCCAAATAACTTCTCATCATCAGAGGTCATTGTCGGATCGTCAGAGGAGTGCGGTCGGATTTTAAATATTCTGAAGTGGTCTCAAAAATAGGATTCGAGTTGGCGCGATTTGTGGTAGGTCAGAATACATTCATTTCTGTCCAAATAACAACTTCTCATCATCAGAGGTCATTGTCGGATCGTCAGAGGAGTGCGGTCGGATTTTAAATATTTTGAAGTGGTCTCAAAAATAGGATTCGAGATGGCGCGATTTGTGCTAGGTCAGAATACATTCATTTCTGTCCAAATAACAACTTCTCATCATCAGAGGTCATTGTCGGAACGTCAGAGGAGTGCGGTCGGATTTTAAATGTTTGAAGTGGTCTCAAAAATAGGATTCGAGTTGGCGCGATTTGTGGTAGGTCAGAATACATTCATTTCTGTCTAAATAACAACTTCTCATCATCAGAGGTCATTGTCGGATCGTCAGAGGAGTGCGGTCGGATTTTAAATATTTTGAAGTGGTCTCAAAAATAGGATTCGAGTTGGCGCGATTTGTGGTGGGTCAGAATACATTCATTTCTGTCCAAATAACAACTTCTCATCATCAGAGGTCATTGTCGGATCGTCAGAGGAGTGCGGTCGGATTTTAAATATTTTGAAGTGGTCTCAAAAACAGAATTCGAGTTGGCGCGATTTGTGGTAGGTCAGAATACATTCATTTCTGTCCAAATAACAACTTCTCATCATCAGAGGTCATTGTCGGATCGTCAGAGGAGTGCGATCGGATTTTAAATATTTTGAAGTGGTCTCAAAAATAGGATTCGAGTTGGCGCGATTTGTGGTAGGTCAGAATACATTCATTTCTGTCCAAATAACAACTTCTCATCATCAGAAGTCATTGTCAGATCGTCAGAGGAGTGCGATCGGATTTTAAATATTTTGAAGTGGTCTCAAAAATAGGATTTGAGTTGGCGCGATTTGTGGTAGGTCAGAATACATTCATTTCTGTTCAAATAACAACTTCTCATCATCAGAGGTCATTTTCGGATCGTCAGAGAAGTGCGGTCGGATTTTAAATATTTTGAAGTGGTCTCAAAAATAGGATTCGAGTTGGCGCGATTTGTGGTAGGTCAGAATACATTCATTTCTGTCCAAATAACAACTTCTCATCATCAGAGGTCATTGTCGGATCGTCAGAGGAGTGCGGTCGGATTTTAAATATTTTGAAGTGGTCTCAAAAATAGAATTCGAGTTGGCGCGATTTGTGGTAGGTCAGAATACATTCATTTCTGTCCAAATAACAACTTCTCATCATCAGAGGTCATTGTCGGATCGTCAGAGGAGTGCGGTCGGATTTTAAATATTTTGAAGTGGTCTCAAAAATAGGATTCGAGTTGGCGCGATTTGTGGTAGGTCAGAATACATTCATTTCTGTCCAAATAACAACTTTTCATCATCAGAGGTCATTGTCGGATCGTCAGAGGAGTGCGGTCGGATTTTAAATATTTTGAAGTGGTCTCAAAAATAGGATTCGAGTTGGCGCGATTTGTGGTAGGTCAGAATACATTCATTCCTGTCCAAATAACAACTTCTCATCATCAGAGGTCAATGTCGGATCGTCAGAGGAGTGCGGTCGGATTTTAAATATTTTGAAGTGGTCTCAAAAATAGGATTCGAGTTGGTGCGATTTGTGGTAGGTCAGAATACATTCATTCCTGTCCAAATAACTTCTCATCATCAGAGGTCATTGTCGGATCGTCAGAGGAGTGCGGTCGGATTTTAAATATTCTGAAGTGGTCTCAAAAATAGGATTCGAGTTGGCGCGATTTGTGGTAGGTCAGAATACATTCATTTCTGTCCAAATAACAACTTCTCATCATCAGAGGTCATTGTCGGATCGTCAGAGGAGTGCGGTCGGATTTTAAATATTTTGAAGTGGTCTCAAAAATAGGATTCGAGATGGCGCGATTTGTGCTAGGTCAGAATACATTCATTTCTGTCCAAATAACAACTTCTCATCATCAGAGGTCATTGTCGGAACGTCAGAGGAGTGCGGTCGGATTTTAAATGTTTGAAGTGGTCTCAAAAATAGGATTCGAGTTGGCGCGATTTGTGGTAGGTCAGAATACATTCATTTCTGTCTAAATAACAACTTCTCATCATCAGAGGTCATTGTCGGATCGTCAGAGGAGTGCGGTCGGATTTTAAATATTTTGAAGTGGTCTCAAAAATAGGATTCGAGTTGGCGCGATTTGTGGTAGGTCAGAATACATTCATTTCTGTCCAAATAACAACTTCTCATCATCAGAGGTCATTGTCGGATCGTCAGAGGAGTGCGGTCGGATTTTAAATATTTTGAAGTGGTCTCAAAAATAGGATTCGAGTTGGCGCGATTTGTGGTAGGTCAGAATACATTCATTTCTGTCCAAATAACAACTTCTCATCATCAGAGGTCATCGTCGGATCGTCAGAGGAGTGCGGTCGGATTTTAAATATTTTGAAGTGGTCTCAAAAATAGGATTCGAGTTGGCGCGATTTGTGGTAGGTCAGAATACATTCATTTCTGTCCAAATAACAACTTCTCATCATCAGAGGTCAATGTCGGATCGTCAGAGGAGTGCGGTCGGATTTTAAATATTTTGAAGTGGTCTGAAAAATAGGATTCGAGTTGGTGCGATTTGTGGTAGGTCAGAATACATTCATTCCTGTCCAAATAACAACTTCTCATCATCAGAGGTCATTGTCGGATCGTCAGAGGAGTGCGGTCGGATTTTAAATATTTTGAAGTGGTCTCAAAAATAGGATTCGAGTTGGCGCGATTTGTGCTAGGTCAGAATACATTCATTCCTGTCCAAATAACAACTTCTCATCATCAGAGGTCATTGTCGGATCGTCAGAGGAGTGCGGTCGGATTTTAAATATTTTGAAGTGGTCTCAAAAATAGGATTCGAGTTGGCGCGATTTGTGCTAGGTCAGAATACATTCATTTCTGTTCAAATAACAACTTCTCATCATCAGAGGTCATTGTCGGATCGTCAGAGGAGTGCGGTCGGATTTTAAATATTTTGAAGTGGTCTCAAAAATAGGATTCGAGTTGGCGCGATTTGTGGTAGGTCAGAATACATTCATTTCTGTCCAAATAACAACTTCTCATCATCAGAGGTCATTGTCGGATCGTCAGAGGAGTGCGGTCGGATTTTAAATATTTTGAAGTGGTCTCAAAAATAGGATTCGAGTTGGCGCGATTTGTGGTAGGTCAGAATACATTCATTTCTGTCCAAATAACAACTTCTCATCATCAGAGGTTATTGTCGAATCGTCAGAGGAGTGCGATCGGATTTTAAATATTTTGAAGTGGTCTCAAAAATAGGATTCGAGTTGGCGCGATTTGTGGTAGGTCAGAATACATTCATTTCTGTCCAAATAACAACTTCTCATCATCAGAGGTCATTGTCGAATCGTCAGAGGGGTGCGATCGCATTTTAAATATTTTGAAGTGGTCTCAAAAATAGGATTCGAGTTGGCGCGATTTGTGGTAGGTCAGAATACATTCATTTCTGTCCAAATAACAACTTCTCATCATCAGAGGTCATTGTCGGATCGTCAGAGGAGTGCGGTCGGATTTTAAATATTTTGAAGTGGTCTCAAAAATGGAATTCGAGTTGGCGCGATTTGTGGTAGGTCAGAATACATTCATTTCTGTCCAAATAACAACTTCTCATCATCAGAGGTCATTGTCGGATCGTCAGAGGAGTGCGATCGGATTTTAAATATTTTGAAGTGGTCTCAAAAATAGGATTCGAGTTGGCGCGATTTGTGGTAGGTCAGAATACATTCATTTCTGTCCAAATAACAACTTCTCATCATCAGAGGTCATTGTCGGATCGTCAGAGGAGTGCGGTCAGATTTTAAATATTTTGAAGTGGTCTCAAATATAGGATTCGAGTTGGCGCGATTTGTGGTAGGTCAGAATACATTCATTTCTGTCCAAATAACAACTTCTCATCATCAGAGGTCATTGTCGGATCGTCAGAGGAGTGCGGTCGGATTTTAAATATTTTGAAGTGGTCTCAAAAATAGAATTCGAGTTGGCGCGATTTGTGGTAGGTCAGAATACATTCATTTCTGTCCAAATAACAACTTCTCATCATCAGAGGTCATTGTCGGATCGTCAGAGGAGTGCGATCGGATTTTAAATATTTTGAAGTGGTCTCAAAAATAGGATTCGAGTTGGCGCGATTTGTGGTAGGTCAGAATACATTCATTTCTGTCCAAATAACAACTTCTCATCATCAGAGGTCATTGTCGGATCGTCAGAGGAGTGCGGTCAGATTTTAAATATTTTGAAGTGGTCTCAAAAATAGGATTCGAGTTGGCGCGATTTGTGGTAGGTCAGAATACATTCATTTCTGTTCAAATAACAACTTCTCATCATCAGAGGTCATTGTCGGATCGTCAGAGGAGTGCGGTCGGATTTTAAATATTTTGAAGTGGTCTCAAAAATAGGATTCGAGTTGGCGCGATTTGTGGTAGGTCAGAATACATTCATTTCTGTCCAAATAACAACTTCTCATCATCAGAGGTCATTGTCGGATCGTCAGAGGAGTGCGGTCGGATTTTAAATATTTTGAAGTGGTCTCAAAAATAGGATTCGAGTTGGCGCGATTTGTGGTAGGTCAGAATACATTCATTTCTGTCCAAATAACAACTTCTCATCATCAGAGGTCATCGTCGGATCGTCAGAGGAGTGCGGTCGGATTTTAAATATTTTGAAGTGGTCTCAAAAATAGGATTCGAGTTGGCGCGATTTGTGGTAGGTCAGAATACATTCATTTCTGTCCAAATAACAACTTCTCATCATCAGAGGTCAATGTCGGATCGTCAGAGGAGTGCGGTCGGATTTTAAATATTTTGAAGTGGTCTGAAAAATAGGATTCGAGTTGGTGCGATTTGTGGTAGGTCAGAATACATTCATTCCTGTCCAAATAACAACTTCTCATCATCAGAGGTCATTGTCGGATCGTCAGAGGAGTGCGGTCGGATTTTAAATATTTTGAAGTGGTCTCAAAAATAGGATTCGAGTTGGCGCGATTTGTGCTAGGTCAGAATACATTTATTTCTGTCCAAATAACAACTTCTCATCATCAGAGGTCATTGTCGGATCGTCAGAGGAGTGCGGTCGGATTTTAAATATTTTGAAGTGGTCTCAAAAATAGGATTCGAGTTGGTGCGATTTGTGGTAGGTCAGAATACATTCATTCCTGTCCAAATAACAACTTCTCATCATCAGAGGTCATTGTCGGATCGTCAGAGGAGTGCGGTCGGATTTTAAATATTTTGAAGTGGTCTCAAAAATAGGATTCGAGTTGGCGCGATTTGTGCTAGGTCAGAATACATTTATTTCTGTCCAAATAACAACTTCTCATCATCAGAGGTCATTGTCGGATCGTCAGAGGAGTGCGGTCGGATTTTAAATATTTTGAAGTGGTCTCAAAAATAGGATTCGAGTTGGCGCGATTTGTGGTAGGTCAGAATACATTCATTTCTGTCCAAATAACAACTTCTCATCATCAGAGGTCATTGTCGGATCGTCAGAGGAGTGCGGTCAGATTTTAAATATTTTGAAGTGGTCTCAAAAATAGGATTCGAGTTGGCGCGATTTGTGGTTGATCAGAATACATTCACTTCTGTCCGAATAACAACTTCTCATCATCAGAGGTCATTGTCGGATCGTCAGAGGAGTGCGGTCGGATTTTAAATATTTTGAAGTGGTCTCAAAAATAGGATTCGAGTTGGCGCGATTTGTGGTAGGTCAGAATACATTCATTCCTGTCCAAATAACAACTTCTCATCATCAGAGGTCATTGTCGGATCGTCAGAGGAGTGCGGTCGGATTTTAAATATTTTGAAGTGGTCTCAAAAATAGGATTCGAGTTGGTGCGATTTGTGGTAGGTCAGAATACATTCATTCCTGTCCAAATAACAACTTCTCATCATCAGAGGTCATTGTCGGATCGTCAGAGGAGTGCGGTCGGATTTTAAATATTTTGAAGTGGTCTCAAAAATAGGATTCGAGTTGGCGCGATTTGTGCTAGGTCAGAATACATTTATTTCTGTCCAAATAACAACTTCTCATCATCAGAGGTCATTGTCGGATCGTCAGAGGAGTGCGGTCGGATTTTAAATATTTTGAAGTGGTCTCAAAAATAGGATTCGAGTTGGCGCGATTTGTGGTAGGTCAGAATACATTCATTTCTGTCCAAATAACAACTTCTCATCATCAGAGGTCATTGTCGGATCGTCAGAGGAGTGCGGTCAGATTTTAAATATTTTGAAGTGGTCTCAAAAATAGGATTCGAGTTGGCGCGATTTGTGGTTGATCAGAATACATTCACTTCTGTCCGAATAACAACTTCTCATCATCAGAGGTCATTGTCGGATCGTCAGAGGAGTGCGGTCGGATTTTAAATATTTTGAAGTGGTCTCAAAAATAGGATTCGAGTTGGCGCGATTTGTGGTAGGTCAGAATACATTCATTTCTGTCCAAATAACAACTTTTCATCATCAGAGGTCATTGTCGGATCGTCAGAGGAGTGCGGTCGGATTTTAAATATTTTGAAGTGGTCTCAAAAATAGGATTCGAGTTGGCGCGATTTGTGGTAGGTCAGAATACATTCATTCCTGTCCAAATAACAACTTCTCATCATCAGAGGTCAATGTCGGATCGTCAGAGGAGTGCGGTCGGATTTTAAATATTTTGAAGTGGTCTCAAAAATAGGATTCGAGTTGGTGCGATTTGTGGTAGGTCAGAATACATTCATTCCTGTCCAAATAACTTCTCATCATCAGAGGTCATTGTCGGATCGTCAGAGGAGTGCGGTCGGATTTTAAATATTCTGAAGTGGTCTCAAAAATAGGATTCGAGTTGGCGCGATTTGTGGTAGGTCAGAATACATTCATTTCTGTCCAAATAACAACTTCTCATCATCAGAGGTCATTGTCGGATCGTCAGAGGAGTGCGGTCGGATTTTAAATATTTTGAAGTGGTCTCAAAAATAGGATTCGAGATGGCGCGATTTGTGCTAGGTCAGAATACATTCATTTCTGTCCAAATAACAACTTCTCATCATCAGAGGTCATTGTCGGAACGTCAGAGGAGTGCGGTCGGATTTTAAATGTTTGAAGTGGTCTCAAAAATAGGATTCGAGTTGGCGCGATTTGTGGTAGGTCAGAATACATTCATTTCTGTCTAAATAACAACTTCTCATCATCAGAGGTCATTGTCGGATCGTCAGAGGAGTGCGGTCGGATTTTAAATATTTTGAAGTGGTCTCAAAAATAGGATTCGAGTTGGCGCGATTTGTGGTGGGTCAGAATACATTCATTTCTGTCCAAATAACAACTTCTCATCATCAGAGGTCATTGTCGGATCGTCAGAGGAGTGCGGTCGGATTTTAAATATTTTGAAGTGGTCTCAAAAACAGAATTCGAGTTGGCGCGATTTGTGGTAGGTCAGAATACATTCATTTCTGTCCAAATAACAACTTCTCATCATCAGAGGTCATTGTCGGATCGTCAGAGGAGTGCGATCGGATTTTAAATATTTTGAAGTGGTCTCAAAAATAGGATTCGAGTTGGCGCGATTTGTGGTAGGTCAGAATACATTCATTTCTGTCCAAATAACAACTTCTCATCATCAGAAGTCATTGTCAGATCGTCAGAGGAGTGCGATCGGATTTTAAATATTTTGAAGTGGTCTCAAAAATAGGATTTGAGTTGGCGCGATTTGTGGTAGGTCAGAATACATTCATTTCTGTTCAAATAACAACTTCTCATCATCAGAGGTCATTTTCGGATCGTCAGAGAAGTGCGGTCGGATTTTAAATATTTTGAAGTGGTCTCAAAAATAGGATTCGAGTTGGCGCGATTTGTGGTAGGTCAGAATACATTCATTTCTGTCCAAATAACAACTTCTCATCATCAGAGGTCATTGTCGGATCGTCAGAGGAGTGCGGTCGGATTTTAAATATTTTGAAGTGGTCTCAAAAATAGAATTCGAGTTGGCGCGATTTGTGGTAGGTCAGAATACATTCATTTCTGTCCAAATAACAACTTCTCATCATCAGAGGTCATTGTCGGATCGTCAGAGGAGTGCGATCGGATTTTAAATATTTTGAAGTGGTCTCAAAAATAGGATTCGAGTTGGCGCGATTTGTGGTAGGTCAGAATACATTCATTTCTGTCCAAATAACAACTTCTCATCATCAGAGGTCATTGTCGGATCGTCAGAGGAGTGCGGTCAGATTTTAAATATTTTGAAGTGGTCTCAAAAATAGGATTCGAGTTGGCGCGATTTGTGGTGGGTCAGAATACATTCATTTCTGTCCAAATAACAACTTCTCATCATCAGAGGTCATTGTCGGATCGTCAGAGGAGTGCGGTCAGATTTTAAATATTTTGAAGTGGTCTCAAAAATAGGATTCGAGTTGGCGCGATTTGTGGTTGATCAGAATACATTCACTTCTGTCCGAATAACAACTTCTCATCATCAGAGGTCATTGTCGGATCGTCAGAGGAGTGCGGTCGGATTTTAAATATTTTGAAGTGGTCTCAAAAATAGGATTCGAGTTGGCGCGATTTGTGGTAGGTCAGAATACATTCATTCCTGTCCAAATAACAACTTCTCATCATCAGAGGTCATTGTCGGATCGTCAGAGGAGTGCGGTCGGATTTTAAATATTTTGAAGTGGTCTCAAAAATAGGATTCGAGTTGGTGCGATTTGTGGTAGGTCAGAATACATTCATTCCTGTCCAAATAACAACTTCTCATCATCAGAGGTCATTGTCGGATCGTCAGAGGAGTGCGGTCGGATTTTAAATATTTTGAAGTGGTCTCAAAAATAGGATTCGAGTTGGCGCGATTTGTGCTAGGTCAGAATACATTTATTTCTGTCCAAATAACAACTTCTCATCATCAGAGGTCATTGTCGGATCGTCAGAGGAGTGCGGTCGGATTTTAAATATTTTGAAGTGGTCTCAAAAATAGGATTCGAGTTGGCGCGATTTGTGGTAGGTCAGAATACATTCATTTCTGTCCAAATAACAACTTCTCATCATCAGAGGTCATTGTCGGATCGTCAGAGGAGTGCGGTCAGATTTTAAATATTTTGAAGTGGTCTCAAAAATAGGATTCGAGTTGGCGCGATTTGTGGTTGATCAGAATACATTCACTTCTGTCCGAATAACAACTTCTCATCATCAGAGGTCATTGTCGGATCGTCAGAGGAGTGCGGTCGGATTTTAAATATTTTGAAGTGGTCTCAAAAATAGGATTCGAGTTGGCGCGATTTGTGGTAGGTCAGAATACATTCATTTCTGTCCAAATAACAACTTTTCATCATCAGAGGTCATTGTCGGATCGTCAGAGGAGTGCGGTCGGATTTTAAATATTTTGAAGTGGTCTCAAAAATAGGATTCGAGTTGGCGCGATTTGTGGTAGGTCAGAATACATTCATTCCTGTCCAAATAACAACTTCTCATCATCAGAGGTCAATGTCGGATCGTCAGAGGAGTGCGGTCGGATTTTAAATATTTTGAAGTGGTCTCAAAAATAGGATTCGAGTTGGTGCGATTTGTGGTAGGTCAGAATACATTCATTCCTGTCCAAATAACTTCTCATCATCAGAGGTCATTGTCGGATCGTCAGAGGAGTGCGGTCGGATTTTAAATATTCTGAAGTGGTCTCAAAAATAGGATTCGAGTTGGCGCGATTTGTGGTAGGTCAGAATACATTCATTTCTGTCCAAATAACAACTTCTCATCATCAGAGGTCATTGTCGGATCGTCAGAGGAGTGCGGTCGGATTTTAAATATTTTGAAGTGGTCTCAAAAATAGGATTCGAGATGGCGCGATTTGTGCTAGGTCAGAATACATTCATTTCTGTCCAAATAACAACTTCTCATCATCAGAGGTCATTGTCGGAACGTCAGAGGAGTGCGGTCGGATTTTAAATGTTTGAAGTGGTCTCAAAAATAGGATTCGAGTTGGCGCGATTTGTGGTAGGTCAGAATACATTCATTTCTGTCTAAATAACAACTTCTCATCATCAGAGGTCATTGTCGGATCGTCAGAGGAGTGCGGTCGGATTTTAAATATTTTGAAGTGGTCTCAAAAATAGGATTCGAGTTGGCGCGATTTGTGGTAGGTCAGAATACATTCATTTCTGTCCAAATAACAACTTCTCATCATCAGAGGTCATTGTCGGATCGTCAGAGGAGTGCGGTCGGATTTTAAATATTTTGAAGTGGTCTCAAAAATAGGATTCGAGTTGGCGCGATTTGTGGTAGGTCAGAATACATTCATTTCTGTCCAAATAACAACTTCTCATCATCAGAGGTCATCGTCGGATCGTCAGAGGAGTGCGGTCGGATTTTAAATATTTTGAAGTGGTCTCAAAAATAGGATTCGAGTTGGCGCGATTTGTGGTAGGTCAGAATACATTCATTTCTGTCCAAATAACAACTTCTCATCATCAGAGGTCAATGTCGGATCGTCAGAGGAGTGCGGTCGGATTTTAAATATTTTGAAGTGGTCTGAAAAATAGGATTCGAGTTGGTGCGATTTGTGGTAGGTCAGAATACATTCATTCCTGTCCAAATAACAACTTCTCATCATCAGAGGTCATTGTCGGATCGTCAGAGGAGTGCGGTCGGATTTTAAATATTTTGAAGTGGTCTCAAAAATAGGATTCGAGTTGGCGCGATTTGTGCTAGGTCAGAATACATTCATTCCTGTCCAAATAACAACTTCTCATCATCAGAGGTCATTGTCGGATCGTCAGAGGAGTGCGGTCGGATTTTAAATATTTTGAAGTGGTCTCAAAAATAGGATTCGAGTTGGCGCGATTTGTGCTAGGTCAGAATACATTCATTTCTGTTCAAATAACAACTTCTCATCATCAGAGGTCATTGTCGGATCGTCAGAGGAGTGCGGTCGGATTTTAAATATTTTGAAGTGGTCTCAAAAATAGGATTCGAGTTGGCGCGATTTGTGGTAGGTCAGAATACATTCATTTCTGTCCAAATAACAACTTCTCATCATCAGAGGTCATTGTCGGATCGTCAGAGGAGTGCGGTCAGATTTTAAATATTTTGAAGTGGTCTCAAAAATAGGATTCGAGTTGGCGCGATTTGTGGTAGGTCAGAATACATTCATTTCTGTTCAAATAACAACTTCTCATCATCAGAGGTCATTGTCGGATCGTCAGAGGAGTGCGGTCGGATTTTAAATATTTTGAAGTGGTCTCAAAAATAGGATTCGAGTTGGCGCGATTTGTGGTAGGTCAGAATACATTCATTTCTGTCCAAATAACAACTTCTCATCATCAGAGGTCATTGTCGGATCGTCAGAGGAGTGCGGTCGGATTTTAAATATTTTGAAGTGGTCTCAAAAATAGGATTCGAGTTGGCGCGATTTGTGGTAGGTCAGAATACATTCATTTCTGTCCAAATAACAACTTCTCATCATCAGAGGTCATCGTCGGATCGTCAGAGGAGTGCGGTCGGATTTTAAATATTTTGAAGTGGTCTCAAAAATAGGATTCGAGTTGGCGCGATTTGTGGTAGGTCAGAATACATTCATTTCTGTCCAAATAACAACTTCTCATCATCAGAGGTCAATGTCGGATCGTCAGAGGAGTGCGGTCGGATTTTAAATATTTTGAAGTGGTCTGAAAAATAGGATTCGAGTTGGTGCGATTTGTGGTAGGTCAGAATACATTCATTCCTGTCCAAATAACAACTTCTCATCATCAGAGGTCATTGTCGGATCGTCAGAGGAGTGCGGTCGGATTTTAAATATTTTGAAGTGGTCTCAAAAATAGGATTCGAGTTGGCGCGATTTGTGCTAGGTCAGAATACATTTATTTCTGTCCAAATAACAACTTCTCATCATCAGAGGTCATTGTCGGATCGTCAGAGGAGTGCGGTCGGATTTTAAATATTTTGAAGTGGTCTCAAAAATAGGATTCGAGTTGGTGCGATTTGTGGTAGGTCAGAATACATTCATTCCTGTCCAAATAACAACTTCTCATCATCAGAGGTCATTGTCGGATCGTCAGAGGAGTGCGGTCGGATTTTAAATATTTTGAAGTGGTCTCAAAAATAGGATTCGAGTTGGCGCGATTTGTGCTAGGTCAGAATACATTTATTTCTGTCCAAATAACAACTTCTCATCATCAGAGGTCATTGTCGGATCGTCAGAGGAGTGCGGTCGGATTTTAAATATTTTGAAGTGGTCTCAAAAATAGGATTCGAGTTGGCGCGATTTGTGGTAGGTCAGAATACATTCATTTCTGTCCAAATAACAACTTCTCATCATCAGAGGTCATTGTCGGATCGTCAGAGGAGTGCGGTCAGATTTTAAATATTTTGAAGTGGTCTCAAAAATAGGATTCGAGTTGGCGCGATTTGTGGTTGATCAGAATACATTCACTTCTGTCCGAATAACAACTTCTCATCATCAGAGGTCATTGTCGGATCGTCAGAGGAGTGCGGTCGGATTTTAAATATTTTGAAGTGGTCTCAAAAATAGGATTCGAGTTGGCGCGATTTGTGGTAGGTCAGAATACATTCATTCCTGTCCAAATAACAACTTCTCATCATCAGAGGTCATTGTCGGATCGTCAGAGGAGTGCGGTCGGATTTTAAATATTTTGAAGTGGTCTCAAAAATAGGATTCGAGTTGGTGCGATTTGTGGTAGGTCAGAATACATTCATTCCTGTCCAAATAACAACTTCTCATCATCAGAGGTCATTGTCGGATCGTCAGAGGAGTGCGGTCGGATTTTAAATATTTTGAAGTGGTCTCAAAAATAGGATTCGAGTTGGCGCGATTTGTGCTAGGTCAGAATACATTTATTTCTGTCCAAATAACAACTTCTCATCATCAGAGGTCATTGTCGGATCGTCAGAGGAGTGCGGTCGGATTTTAAATATTTTGAAGTGGTCTCAAAAATAGGATTCGAGTTGGCGCGATTTGTGGTAGGTCAGAATACATTCATTTCTGTCCAAATAACAACTTCTCATCATCAGAGGTCATTGTCGGATCGTCAGAGGAGTGCGGTCAGATTTTAAATATTTTGAAGTGGTCTCAAAAATAGGATTCGAGTTGGCGCGATTTGTGGTTGATCAGAATACATTCACTTCTGTCCGAATAACAACTTCTCATCATCAGAGGTCATTGTCGGATCGTCAGAGGAGTGCGGTCGGATTTTAAATATTTTGAAGTGGTCTCAAAAATAGGATTCGAGTTGGCGCGATTTGTGGTAGGTCAGAATACATTCATTTCTGTCCAAATAACAACTTTTCATCATCAGAGGTCATTGTCGGATCGTCAGAGGAGTGCGGTCGGATTTTAAATATTTTGAAGTGGTCTCAAAAATAGGATTCGAGTTGGCGCGATTTGTGGTAGGTCAGAATACATTCATTCCTGTCCAAATAACAACTTCTCATCATCAGAGGTCAATGTCGGATCGTCAGAGGAGTGCGGTCGGATTTTAAATATTTTGAAGTGGTCTCAAAAATAGGATTCGAGTTGGTGCGATTTGTGGTAGGTCAGAATACATTCATTCCTGTCCAAATAACTTCTCATCATCAGAGGTCATTGTCGGATCGTCAGAGGAGTGCGGTCGGATTTTAAATATTCTGAAGTGGTCTCAAAAATAGGATTCGAGTTGGCGCGATTTGTGGTAGGTCAGAATACATTCATTTCTGTCCAAATAACAACTTCTCATCATCAGAGGTCATTGTCGGATCGTCAGAGGAGTGCGGTCGGATTTTAAATATTTTGAAGTGGTCTCAAAAATAGGATTCGAGATGGCGCGATTTGTGCTAGGTCAGAATACATTCATTTCTGTCCAAATAACAACTTCTCATCATCAGAGGTCATTGTCGGAACGTCAGAGGAGTGCGGTCGGATTTTAAATGTTTGAAGTGGTCTCAAAAATAGGATTCGAGTTGGCGCGATTTGTGGTAGGTCAGAATACATTCATTTCTGTCTAAATAACAACTTCTCATCATCAGAGGTCATTGTCGGATCGTCAGAGGAGTGCGGTCGGATTTTAAATATTTTGAAGTGGTCTCAAAAATAGGATTCGAGTTGGCGCGATTTGTGGTGGGTCAGAATACATTCATTTCTGTCCAAATAACAACTTCTCATCATCAGAGGTCATTGTCGGATCGTCAGAGGAGTGCGGTCGGATTTTAAATATTTTGAAGTGGTCTCAAAAACAGAATTCGAGTTGGCGCGATTTGTGGTAGGTCAGAATACATTCATTTCTGTCCAAATAACAACTTCTCATCATCAGAGGTCATTGTCGGATCGTCAGAGGAGTGCGATCGGATTTTAAATATTTTGAAGTGGTCTCAAAAATAGGATTCGAGTTGGCGCGATTTGTGGTAGGTCAGAATACATTCATTTCTGTCCAAATAACAACTTCTCATCATCAGAAGTCATTGTCAGATCGTCAGAGGAGTGCGATCGGATTTTAAATATTTTGAAGTGGTCTCAAAAATAGGATTTGAGTTGGCGCGATTTGTGGTAGGTCAGAATACATTCATTTCTGTTCAAATAACAACTTCTCATCATCAGAGGTCATTTTCGGATCGTCAGAGAAGTGCGGTCGGATTTTAAATATTTTGAAGTGGTCTCAAAAATAGGATTCGAGTTGGCGCGATTTGTGGTAGGTCAGAATACATTCATTTCTGTCCAAATAACAACTTCTCATCATCAGAGGTCATTGTCGGATCGTCAGAGGAGTGCGGTCGGATTTTAAATATTTTGAAGTGGTCTCAAAAATAGAATTCGAGTTGGCGCGATTTGTGGTAGGTCAGAATACATTCATTTCTGTCCAAATAACAACTTCTCATCATCAGAGGTCATTGTCGGATCGTCAGAGGAGTGCGATCGGATTTTAAATATTTTGAAGTGGTCTCAAAAATAGGATTCGAGTTGGCGCGATTTGTGGTAGGTCAGAATACATTCATTTCTGTCCAAATAACAACTTCTCATCATCAGAGGTCATTGTCGGATCGTCAGAGGAGTGCGGTCAGATTTTAAATATTTTGAAGTGGTCTCAAAAATAGGATTCGAGTTGGCGCGATTTGTGGTGGGTCAGAATACATTCATTTCTGTCCAAATAACAACTTCTCATCATCAGAGGTCATTGTCGGATCGTCAGAGGAGTGCGGTCAGATTTTAAATATTTTGAAGTGGTCTCAAAAATAGGATTCGAGTTGGCGCGATTTGTGGTTGATCAGAATACATTCACTTCTGTCCGAATAACAACTTCTCATCATCAGAGGTCATTGTCGGATCGTCAGAGGAGTGCGGTCGGATTTTAAATATTTTGAAGTGGTCTCAAAAATAGGATTCGAGTTGGCGCGATTTGTGGTAGGTCAGAATACATTCATTCCTGTCCAAATAACAACTTCTCATCATCAGAGGTCATTGTCGGATCGTCAGAGGAGTGCGGTCGGATTTTAAATATTTTGAAGTGGTCTCAAAAATAGGATTCGAGTTGGTGCGATTTGTGGTAGGTCAGAATACATTCATTCCTGTCCAAATAACAACTTCTCATCATCAGAGGTCATTGTCGGATCGTCAGAGGAGTGCGGTCGGATTTTAAATATTTTGAAGTGGTCTCAAAAATAGGATTCGAGTTGGCGCGATTTGTGCTAGGTCAGAATACATTTATTTCTGTCCAAATAACAACTTCTCATCATCAGAGGTCATTGTCGGATCGTCAGAGGAGTGCGGTCGGATTTTAAATATTTTGAAGTGGTCTCAAAAATAGGATTCGAGTTGGCGCGATTTGTGGTAGGTCAGAATACATTCATTTCTGTCCAAATAACAACTTCTCATCATCAGAGGTCATTGTCGGATCGTCAGAGGAGTGCGGTCAGATTTTAAATATTTTGAAGTGGTCTCAAAAATAGGATTCGAGTTGGCGCGATTTGTGGTTGATCAGAATACATTCACTTCTGTCCGAATAACAACTTCTCATCATCAGAGGTCATTGTCGGATCGTCAGAGGAGTGCGGTCGGATTTTAAATATTTTGAAGTGGTCTCAAAAATAGGATTCGAGTTGGCGCGATTTGTGGTAGGTCAGAATACATTCATTTCTGTCCAAATAACAACTTTTCATCATCAGAGGTCATTGTCGGATCGTCAGAGGAGTGCGGTCGGATTTTAAATATTTTGAAGTGGTCTCAAAAATAGGATTCGAGTTGGCGCGATTTGTGGTAGGTCAGAATACATTCATTCCTGTCCAAATAACAACTTCTCATCATCAGAGGTCAATGTCGGATCGTCAGAGGAGTGCGGTCGGATTTTAAATATTTTGAAGTGGTCTCAAAAATAGGATTCGAGTTGGTGCGATTTGTGGTAGGTCAGAATACATTCATTCCTGTCCAAATAACTTCTCATCATCAGAGGTCATTGTCGGATCGTCAGAGGAGTGCGGTCGGATTTTAAATATTCTGAAGTGGTCTCAAAAATAGGATTCGAGTTGGCGCGATTTGTGGTAGGTCAGAATACATTCATTTCTGTCCAAATAACAACTTCTCATCATCAGAGGTCATTGTCGGATCGTCAGAGGAGTGCGGTCGGATTTTAAATATTTTGAAGTGGTCTCAAAAATAGGATTCGAGATGGCGCGATTTGTGCTAGGTCAGAATACATTCATTTCTGTCCAAATAACAACTTCTCATCATCAGAGGTCATTGTCGGAACGTCAGAGGAGTGCGGTCGGATTTTAAATGTTTGAAGTGGTCTCAAAAATAGGATTCGAGTTGGCGCGATTTGTGGTAGGTCAGAATACATTCATTTCTGTCTAAATAACAACTTCTCATCATCAGAGGTCATTGTCGGATCGTCAGAGGAGTGCGGTCGGATTTTAAATATTTTGAAGTGGTCTCAAAAATAGGATTCGAGTTGGCGCGATTTGTGGTAGGTCAGAATACATTCATTTCTGTCCAAATAACAACTTCTCATCATCAGAGGTCATTGTCGGATCGTCAGAGGAGTGCGGTCGGATTTTAAATATTTTGAAGTGGTCTCAAAAATAGGATTCGAGTTGGCGCGATTTGTGGTAGGTCAGAATACATTCATTTCTGTCCAAATAACAACTTCTCATCATCAGAGGTCATCGTCGGATCGTCAGAGGAGTGCGGTCGGATTTTAAATATTTTGAAGTGGTCTCAAAAATAGGATTCGAGTTGGCGCGATTTGTGGTAGGTCAGAATACATTCATTTCTGTCCAAATAACAACTTCTCATCATCAGAGGTCAATGTCGGATCGTCAGAGGAGTGCGGTCGGATTTTAAATATTTTGAAGTGGTCTGAAAAATAGGATTCGAGTTGGTGCGATTTGTGGTAGGTCAGAATACATTCATTCCTGTCCAAATAACAACTTCTCATCATCAGAGGTCATTGTCGGATCGTCAGAGGAGTGCGGTCGGATTTTAAATATTTTGAAGTGGTCTCAAAAATAGGATTCGAGTTGGCGCGATTTGTGCTAGGTCAGAATACATTCATTCCTGTCCAAATAACAACTTCTCATCATCAGAGGTCATTGTCGGATCGTCAGAGGAGTGCGGTCGGATTTTAAATATTTTGAAGTGGTCTCAAAAATAGGATTCGAGTTGGCGCGATTTGTGCTAGGTCAGAATACATTCATTTCTGTTCAAATAACAACTTCTCATCATCAGAGGTCATTGTCGGATCGTCAGAGGAGTGCGGTCGGATTTTAAATATTTTGAAGTGGTCTCAAAAATAGGATTCGAGTTGGCGCGATTTGTGGTAGGTCAGAATACATTCATTTCTGTCCAAATAACAACTTCTCATCATCAGAGGTCATTGTCGGATCGTCAGAGGAGTGCGGTCGGATTTTAAATATTTTGAAGTGGTCTCAAAAATAGGATTCGAGTTGGCGCGATTTGTGGTAGGTCAGAATACATTCATTTCTGTCCAAATAACAACTTCTCATCATCAGAGGTTATTGTCGAATCGTCAGAGGAGTGCGATCGGATTTTAAATATTTTGAAGTGGTCTCAAAAATAGGATTCGAGTTGGCGCGATTTGTGGTAGGTCAGAATACATTCATTTCTGTCCAAATAACAACTTCTCATCATCAGAGGTCATTGTCGAATCGTCAGAGGGGTGCGATCGCATTTTAAATATTTTGAAGTGGTCTCAAAAATAGGATTCGAGTTGGCGCGATTTGTGGTAGGTCAGAATACATTCATTTCTGTCCAAATAACAACTTCTCATCATCAGAGGTCATTGTCGGATCGTCAGAGGAGTGCGGTCGGATTTTAAATATTTTGAAGTGGTCTCAAAAATGGAATTCGAGTTGGCGCGATTTGTGGTAGGTCAGAATACATTCATTTCTGTCCAAATAACAACTTCTCATCATCAGAGGTCATTGTCGGATCGTCAGAGGAGTGCGATCGGATTTTAAATATTTTGAAGTGGTCTCAAAAATAGGATTCGAGTTGGCGCGATTTGTGGTAGGTCAGAATACATTCATTTCTGTCCAAATAACAACTTCTCATCATCAGAGGTCATTGTCGGATCGTCAGAGGAGTGCGGTCAGATTTTAAATATTTTGAAGTGGTCTCAAATATAGGATTCGAGTTGGCGCGATTTGTGGTAGGTCAGAATACATTCATTTCTGTCCAAATAACAACTTCTCATCATCAGAGGTCATTGTCGGATCGTCAGAGGAGTGCGGTCGGATTTTAAATATTTTGAAGTGGTCTCAAAAATAGAATTCGAGTTGGCGCGATTTGTGGTAGGTCAGAATACATTCATTTCTGTCCAAATAACAACTTCTCATCATCAGAGGTCATTGTCGGATCGTCAGAGGAGTGCGATCGGATTTTAAATATTTTGAAGTGGTCTCAAAAATAGGATTCGAGTTGGCGCGATTTGTGGTAGGTCAGAATACATTCATTTCTGTCCAAATAACAACTTCTCATCATCAGAGGTCATTGTCGGATCGTCAGAGGAGTGCGGTCAGATTTTAAATATTTTGAAGTGGTCTCAAAAATAGGATTCGAGTTGGCGCGATTTGTGGTAGGTCAGAATACATTCATTTCTGTTCAAATAACAACTTCTCATCATCAGAGGTCATTGTCGGATCGTCAGAGGAGTGCGGTCGGATTTTAAATATTTTGAAGTGGTCTCAAAAATAGGATTCGAGTTGGCGCGATTTGTGGTAGGTCAGAATACATTCATTTCTGTCCAAATAACAACTTCTCATCATCAGAGGTCATTGTCGGATCGTCAGAGGAGTGCGGTCGGATTTTAAATATTTTGAAGTGGTCTCAAAAATAGGATTCGAGTTGGCGCGATTTGTGGTAGGTCAGAATACATTCATTTCTGTCCAAATAACAACTTCTCATCATCAGAGGTCATCGTCGGATCGTCAGAGGAGTGCGGTCGGATTTTAAATATTTTGAAGTGGTCTCAAAAATAGGATTCGAGTTGGCGCGATTTGTGGTAGGTCAGAATACATTCATTTCTGTCCAAATAACAACTTCTCATCATCAGAGGTCAATGTCGGATCGTCAGAGGAGTGCGGTCGGATTTTAAATATTTTGAAGTGGTCTGAAAAATAGGATTCGAGTTGGTGCGATTTGTGGTAGGTCAGAATACATTCATTCCTGTCCAAATAACAACTTCTCATCATCAGAGGTCATTGTCGGATCGTCAGAGGAGTGCGGTCGGATTTTAAATATTTTGAAGTGGTCTCAAAAATAGGATTCGAGTTGGCGCGATTTGTGCTAGGTCAGAATACATTTATTTCTGTCCAAATAACAACTTCTCATCATCAGAGGTCATTGTCGGATCGTCAGAGGAGTGCGGTCGGATTTTAAATATTTTGAAGTGGTCTCAAAAATAGGATTCGAGTTGGTGCGATTTGTGGTAGGTCAGAATACATTCATTCCTGTCCAAATAACAACTTCTCATCATCAGAGGTCATTGTCGGATCGTCAGAGGAGTGCGGTCGGATTTTAAATATTTTGAAGTGGTCTCAAAAATAGGATTCGAGTTGGCGCGATTTGTGCTAGGTCAGAATACATTTATTTCTGTCCAAATAACAACTTCTCATCATCAGAGGTCATTGTCGGATCGTCAGAGGAGTGCGGTCGGATTTTAAATATTTTGAAGTGGTCTCAAAAATAGGATTCGAGTTGGCGCGATTTGTGGTAGGTCAGAATACATTCATTTCTGTCCAAATAACAACTTCTCATCATCAGAGGTCATTGTCGGATCGTCAGAGGAGTGCGGTCAGATTTTAAATATTTTGAAGTGGTCTCAAAAATAGGATTCGAGTTGGCGCGATTTGTGGTTGATCAGAATACATTCACTTCTGTCCGAATAACAACTTCTCATCATCAGAGGTCATTGTCGGATCGTCAGAGGAGTGCGGTCGGATTTTAAATATTTTGAAGTGGTCTCAAAAATAGGATTCGAGTTGGCGCGATTTGTGGTAGGTCAGAATACATTCATTCCTGTCCAAATAACAACTTCTCATCATCAGAGGTCATTGTCGGATCGTCAGAGGAGTGCGGTCGGATTTTAAATATTTTGAAGTGGTCTCAAAAATAGGATTCGAGTTGGTGCGATTTGTGGTAGGTCAGAATACATTCATTCCTGTCCAAATAACAACTTCTCATCATCAGAGGTCATTGTCGGATCGTCAGAGGAGTGCGGTCGGATTTTAAATATTTTGAAGTGGTCTCAAAAATAGGATTCGAGTTGGCGCGATTTGTGCTAGGTCAGAATACATTTATTTCTGTCCAAATAACAACTTCTCATCATCAGAGGTCATTGTCGGATCGTCAGAGGAGTGCGGTCGGATTTTAAATATTTTGAAGTGGTCTCAAAAATAGGATTCGAGTTGGCGCGATTTGTGGTAGGTCAGAATACATTCATTTCTGTCCAAATAACAACTTCTCATCATCAGAGGTCATTGTCGGATCGTCAGAGGAGTGCGGTCAGATTTTAAATATTTTGAAGTGGTCTCAAAAATAGGATTCGAGTTGGCGCGATTTGTGGTTGATCAGAATACATTCACTTCTGTCCGAATAACAACTTCTCATCATCAGAGGTCATTGTCGGATCGTCAGAGGAGTGCGGTCGGATTTTAAATATTTTGAAGTGGTCTCAAAAATAGGATTCGAGTTGGCGCGATTTGTGGTAGGTCAGAATACATTCATTCCTGTCCAAATAACAACTTCTCATCATCAGAGGTCATTGTCGGATCGTCAGAGGAGTGCGGTCGGATTTTAAATATTTTGAAGTGGTCTCAAAAATAGGATTCGAGTTGGCGCGATTTTTGGTAGGTCAGAATACATTCATTTCTGTCCAAATAACAACTTCTCATCATCAGAGGTCATTGTCGGATCGTCAGAGGAGTGCGGTCGGATTTTAAATATTTTGAAGTGGTCTCAAAAATAGAATTCGAGTTGGCGCGATTTGTGGTAGGTCAGAATACATTCATTTCTGTCCAAATAACAACTTCTCATCATCAGAGGTCATTGTCGGATCGTCAGAGGAGTGCGATCGGATTTTAAATATTTTGAAGTGGTCTCAAAAATAGGATTCGAGTTGGCGCGATTTGTGGTAGGTCAGAATACATTCATTTCTGTCCAAATAACAACTTCTCATCATCAGAGGTCATTGTCGGATCGTCAGAGGAGTGCGGTCAGATTTTAAATATTTTGAAGTGGTCTCAAAAATAGGATTCGAGTTGGCGCGATTTGTGGTAGGTCAGAATACATTCATTTCTGTCCAAATAACAACTTCTCATCATCAGAGGTCATTGTCGGATCGTCAGAGGAGTGCGGTCGGATTTTAAATATTTTGAAGTGGTCTCAAAAATAGAATTCGAGTTGGCGCGATTTTTGGTAGGTCAGAATACATTCATTTCTGTCCAAATAACAACTTCTCATCATCAGAGGTCATTGTCGGATCGTCAGAGGAGTGCGATCGGATTTTAAATATTTTGAAGTGGTCTCAAAAATAGGATTCGAGTTGGCGCGATTTGTGGTAGGTCAGAATACATTCATTTCTGTCCAAATAACAACTTCTCATCATCAGAGGTCATTGTCGGATCGTCAGAGGAGTGCGGTCGGATTTTAAATATTTTGAAGTGGTCTCAAAAATAGGATTCGAGTTGGCGCGATTTGTGGTAGGTCAGAATACATTCATTTCTGTCCAAATAACAACTTCTCATCATCAGAGGTCATCGTCGGATCGTCAGAGGAGTGCGGTCGGATTTTAAATATTTTGAAGTGGTCTCAAAAATAGGATTCGAGTTGGCGCGATTTGTGGTAGGTCAGAATACATTCATTTCTGTCCAAATAACAACTTCTCATCATCAGAGGTCAATGTCGGATCGTCAGAGGAGTGCGGTCGGATTTTAAATATTTTGAAGTGGTCTCAAAAATAGGATTCGAGTTGGTGCGATTTGTGGTAGGTCAGAATACATTCATTCCTGTCCAAATAACAACTTCTCATCATCAGAGGTCATTGTCGGATCGTCAGAGGAGTGCGGTCGGATTTTAAATATTTTGAAGTGGTCTCAAAAATAGGATTCGAGTCGGCGCGATTTGTGCTAGGTCAGAATACATTTATTTCTGTCCAAATAACAACTTCTCATCATCAGAGGTCATTGTCGGATCGTCAGAGGAGTGCGGTCGGATTTTAAATATTTTGAAGTGGTCTCAAAAATAGCATTCGAGTTGGTGCGATTTGTGGTAGGTCAGAATACATTCATTCCTGTCCAAATAACAACTTCTCATCATCAGAGGTCATTGTCGGATCGTCAGAGGAGTGCGGTCGGATTTTAAATATTTTGAAGTGGTCTCAAAAATAGGATTCGAGTTGGCGCGATTTGTGCTAGGTCAGAATACATTTATTTCTGTCCAAATAACAACTTCTCATCATCAGAGGTCATTGTCGGATCGTCAGAGGAGTGCGGTCGGATTTTAAATATTTTGAAGTGGTCTCAAAAATAGGATTCGAGTTGGCGCGATTTGTGGTAGGTCAGAATACATTCATTTCTGTCCAAATAACAACTTCTCATCATCAGAGGTCATTGTCGGATCGTCAGAGGAGTGCGATCGGATTTTAAATATTTTGAAGTGGTCTCAAAAATAGGATTCGAGTTGGCGCGATTTGTGGTAGGTCAGAATACATTCATTTCTGTCCAAATAACAACTTCTCATCATCAGAGGTCATTGTCGGATCGTCAGAGGAGTGCGGTCAGATTTTAAATATTTTGAAGTGGTCTCAAAAATAGGATTCGAGTTGGCGCGATTTGTGGTAGGTCAGAATACATTCATTTCTGTCCAAATAACAACTTCTCATCATCAGAGGTCATTGTCGGATCGTCAGAGGAGTGCGGTCGGATTTTAAATATTTTGAAGTGGTCTCAAAAATAGAATTCGAGTTGGCGCGATTTTTGGTAGGTCAGAATACATTCATTTCTGTCCAAATAACAACTTCTCATCATCAGAGGTCATTGTCGGATCGTCAGAGGAGTGCGATCGGATTTTAAATATTTTGAAGTGGTCTCAAAAATAGGATTCGAGTTGGCGCGATTTGTGGTAGGTCAGAATACATTCATTTCTGTCCAAATAACAACTTCTCATCATCAGAGGTCATTGTCGGATCGTCAGAGGAGTGCGGTCGGATTTTAAATATTTTGAAGTGGTCTCAAAAATAGGATTCGAGTTGGCGCGATTTGTGGTAGGTCAGAATACATTCATTTCTGTCCAAATAACAACTTCTCATCATCAGAGGTCATCGTCGGATCGTCAGAGGAGTGCGGTCGGATTTTAAATATTTTGAAGTGGTCTCAAAAATAGGATTCGAGTTGGCGCGATTTGTGGTAGGTCAGAATACATTCATTTCTGTCCAAATAACAACTTCTCATCATCAGAGGTCAATGTCGGATCGTCAGAGGAGTGCGGTCGGATTTTAAATATTTTGAAGTGGTCTCAAAAATAGGATTCGAGTTGGTGCGATTTGTGGTAGGTCAGAATACATTCATTCCTGTCCAAATAACAACTTCTCATCATCAGAGGTCATTGTCGGATCGTCAGAGGAGTGCGGTCGGATTTTAAATATTTTGAAGTGGTCTCAAAAATAGGATTCGAGTCGGCGCGATTTGTGCTAGGTCAGAATACATTTATTTCTGTCCAAATAACAACTTCTCATCATCAGAGGTCATTGTCGGATCGTCAGAGGAGTGCGGTCGGATTTTAAATATTTTGAAGTGGTCTCAAAAATAGGATTCGAGTTGGTGCGATTTGTGGTAGGTCAGAATACATTCATTCCTGTCCAAATAACAACTTCTCATCATCAGAGGTCATTGTCGGATCGTCAGAGGAGTGCGGTCGGATTTTAAATATTTTGAAGTGGTCTCAAAAATAGGATTCGAGTTGGCGCGATTTGTGCTAGGTCAGAATACATTTATTTCTGTCCAAATAACAACTTCTCATCATCAGAGGTCATTGTCGGATCGTCAGAGGAGTGCGGTCGGATTTTAAATATTTTGAAGTGGTCTCAAAAATAGGATTCGAGTTGGCGCGATTTGTGGTAGGTCAGAATACATTCATTTCTGTCCAAATAACAACTTCTCATCATCAGAGGTCATTGTCGGATCGTCAGAGGAGTGCGGTCAGATTTTAAATAATTTGAAGTGGTCTCAAAAATAGGATTCGAGTTGGCGCGATTTGTGGTTGATCAGAATACATTCACTTCTGTCCAAATAACAACTTCTCATCATCAGAGGTCATTGTCGGATCGTCAGAGGAGTGCGGTCGGATTTTAAATATTTTGAAGTGGTCTCAAAAATAGGATTCGAGTTGGCGCGATTTGTGGTAGGTCAGAATACATTCATTCCTGTCCAAATAACAACTTCTCATCATCAGAGGTCATTGTCGGATCGTCAGAGGAGTGCGGTCGGATTTTAAATATTTTGAAGTGGTCTCAAAAATAGGATTCGAGTTGGCGCGATTTTTGGTAGGTCAGAATACATTCATTTCTGTCCAAATAACAACTTCTCATCATCAGAGGTCATTGTCGGATCGTCAGAGGAGTGCGATCGGATTCTAAATATTTTGATGTGGTCTCAAAAATAGGATTCGAGTTGGCGCGATTTGTGGTAGGTCAGAATACATTCATTTCTGTTCAAATAACAACTTCTCATCATCAGAGGTCATTTTCGGATCGTCAGAGAAGTGCGGTCGGATTTTAAATATTTTGAAGTGGTCTCAAAAATAGGATTCAAGTTGTCGCGATTTGTGGTAGGTCATAACACATTCATTTCTGTCCAAATAACAACTTCTCATCATCAGAGGTCATTGTCGGATCGTCAGAGGAGTGCGGTCGGATTTTAAATATTTTGAAGTGGTCTCAAAAATAGAATTCGAGTTGGCGCGATTTGTGGTAGGTCAGAATACATTCATTTCTGTCCAAATAACAACTTCTCATCATCAGAGGTCATTGTCGGATCGTCAGAGGAGTGCGATCGGATTTTAAATATTTTGAAGTGGTCTCAAAAATAGGATTCGAGTTGGCGCGATTTGTGATAGGTCAGAATACATTCATTTCTGTCCAAATAACAACTTCTCATCATCAGAGGTCATTGTCGGATCGTCAGAGGAGTGCGGTCAGATTTAAAATATTTTGAAGTGGTCTCAAAAATAGGATTCGAGTTGGCGCGATTTGTGGTAGGTCAGAATACATTCATTTCTGTCCAAATAACAACTTCTCATCATCAGAGGTCATTGTCGGATCGTCAGAGGAGTGCGGTCGGATTTTAAATATTTTGAAGTGGTCTCAAAAATAGAATTCGAGTTGGCGCGATTTTTGGTAGGTCAGAATACATTCATTTCTGTCCAAATAACAACTTCTCATCATCAGAGGTCATTGTCGGATCGTCAGATGAGTGCGGTCAGATTTTAAATATTTTGAAGTGGTCTCAAAAATAGGATTCGAGTTGGCGCGATTTGTGGTAGGTCAGAATACATTCATTTCTGTCCAAATAACAACTTCTCATCATCAGAGGTCATTGTCGGATCGTCAGAGGAGTGCGATCGGATTTTAAATATTTTGAAGTGGTCTCAAAAATAGGATTCGAGTTGGCGCGATTTGTGGTAGGTCAGAATACATTCATTTCTGTTCAAATAACAACTTCTCATCATCAGAGGTCATTTTCGGATCGTCAGAGGAGTGCGGTCGGATTTTAAATATTTTGAAGTGGTCTCAAAAATAGAATTCGAGTTGGCGCGATTTGTGGTAGGTCAGAATACATTCATTTCTGTCCAAATAACAACTTCTCATCATCAGAGGTCATTGTCGGATCGTCAGAGGAGTGCGATCGGATTTTAAATATTTTGAAGTGGTCTCAAAAATAGGATTCAAGTTGGCGCGATTTGTGGTAGGTCAGAATACATTCATTTCTGTCCAAATAACAACTTCTCATCATCAGAGGTCATTGTCGGATCGTCAGAGGAGTGCGGTCGGATTTTAAATATTTTGAAGTGGTCTCAAAAATAGAATTCGAGTTGGCGCGATTTGTAGTAGGTCAGAATACATTCATTTCTGTCCAAATAACAACTTCTCATCATCAGAGGTCATTGTCGGATCGTCCGAGGAGTGCGATCGGATTTTAAATATTTTGAAGTGGTCTCAAAAATAGGATTCGAGTTGGCGCGATTTGCGGTAGGTCAGAATACATTCATTTCTGTACAAATAACAACTTCTCATCATCAGAGGTCATTGTCGGATCGTCAGAGGAGTGCGGTCGGATTTTAAATATTTTGAAGTGGTCTCAAAAATAGGATTCGAGTTGGCGCGATTTGTGGTAGGTCAGAATACATTCATTTCTGTCCAAATAACAACTTCTCATCATCAGAGGTCATTGTCGGATCGTCAGAGGAGTGCGGTCGGATTTTAAATATTTTGAAGTGGTCTCAAAAATAGGATTCGAATTGGCGCGATTTGTGGTAGGTCAGAATACATTCATTTCTGTCCAAATAACAACTTCTCATCATCAGAGGTCATTGTCGGATCGTCAGAGGAGTGCGGTCGGATTTTAAATATTTTGAAGTGGTCTCAAAAATAGGATTCGAGTTGGCGCGATTTGTGGTAGGTCAGAATACATTCATTTCTGTCCAAATAACAACTTCTCATCATCAGAGGTCAATGTCGGATCGTCAGAGGAGTGCGGTCGGATTTTAAATATTTTGAAGTGGTCTCAAAAATAGGATTCGAGTTGGTGCGATTTGTGGTAGGTCAGAATACATTCATTCCTGTCCAAATAACAACTTCTCATCATCAGAGGTCATTGTCGGATCGTCCGAGGAGTGCGGTCTGATTTTAAATATTTTGAAGTGGTCTCAAAAATAGGATTCGAGTTGGCGCGATTTGTGGTAGGTCAGAATACATTCATTTCTGTCCAAATAACAACTTCTCATCATCAGAGGTCATTGTCGGATCGTCAGAGGAGTGCGGTCGGATTTTAAATATTTTGAAGTGGTCTCAAAAATAGGATTCGAGTTGGCGCGATTTGTGCTAGGTCAGAATACATTCATTTCTGTCCAAATAACAACTTCTCATCATCAGAGGTCATTGTCGGATCGTCAGAGGAGTGCGGTCGGATATTAAATATTTTGAAGTGGTCTCAAAAATAGGATTCGAGTTGGCGCGATTTGTGGTAGGTCAGAATACATTCATTTCTGTCCAAATAACAACTTCTCATCATCAGAGGTCATTGTCGGATCGTCAGAGGAGTGCGGTCAGATTTTAAATATTTTGAAGTGGTCTCAAAAATAGGATTCGGGTTGGCGCGATTTGTGGTAGATCAGAATACATTCAGTTCTGTCCAAATAACAACTTCTCATCATCAGAGGTCATTGTCGGATCGTCAGAGGAGTGCGGTCGGATTTTAAATATTTTGAAGTGGTCTCAAAAATAGGATTCGAGTTGGCGCGATTTGTGGTAGGTCAGAATACATTCATTTCTGTTCAAATAACAACTTCTCATCATCAGAGGTCATTTTCGGATCGTCAGAGGAGTGCGGTCGGATTTTAAATATTTTGAAGTGGTCTCAAAAATAGAATTCGAGTTGGCGCGATTTGTGGTAGGTCAGAATACATTCATTTCTGTCCAAATAACAACTTCTCATCATCAGAGGTCAATGTCGGATCGTCAGAGGAGTGCGGTCGGATTTTAAATATTTTGAAGTGGTCTCAAAAATAGGATTCGAGTTGGTGCGATTTGTGGTAGGTCAGAATACATTCATTCCTGTCCAAATAACAACTTCTCATCATCAGAGGTCATTGTCGGATCGTCAGAGGAGTGCGGTCTGATTTTAAATATTTTGAAGTGGTCTCAAAAATAGGATTCGAGTTGGCGCGATTTGTGGTAGGTCAGAATACATTCATTTCTGTCCAAATAACAACTTCTCATCATCAGAGGTCATTGTCGGATCGTCAGAGGAGTGCGGTCGGATTTTAAATATTTTGAAGTGGTCTCAAAAATAGGATTCGAGTTGGCGCGATTTGTGCTAGGTCAGAATACATTCATTTCTGTCCAAATAACAACTTCTCATCATCAGAGGTCATTGTCGGATCGTCAGAGGAGTGCGGTCGGATTTTAAATATTTTGAAGTGGTCTCAAAAATAGGATTCGAGTTGGCGCGATTTGTGGTAGGTCAGAATACATTCATTTCTGTCCAAATAACAACTTCTCATCATCAGAGGTCATTGTCGGATCGTCAGAGGAGTGCGGTCAGATTTTAAATATTTTGAAGTGGTCTCAAAAATAGGATTCGGGTTGGCGCGATTTGTGGTAGATCAGAATACATTCAGTTCTGTCCAAATAACAACTTCTCATCATCAGAGGTCATTGTCGGATCGTCAGAGGAGTGCGGTCGGATTTTAAATATTTTGAAGTGGTCTCAAAAATAGGATTCGAGTTGGCGCGATTTGTGGTAGGTCAGAATACATTCATTTCTGTTCAAATAACAACTTCTCATCATCAGAGGTCATTTTCGGATCGTCAGAGGAGTGCGGTCGGATTTTAAATATTTTGAAGTGGTCTCAAAAATAGAATTCGAGTTGGCGCGATTTGTGGTAGGTCAGAATACATTCATTTCTGTCCAAATAACAACTTCTCATCATCAGAGGTCATTGTCGGATCGTCAGAGGAGTGCGATCGGATTTTAAATATTTTGAAGTGGTCTCAAAAATAGGATTCAAGTTGGCGCGATTTGTGGTAGGTCAGAATACATTCATTTCTGTCCAAATAACAACTTCTCATCATCAGAGGTCATTGTCGGATCGTCAGAGGAGTGCGGTCGGATTTTAAATATTTTGAAGTGGTCTCAAAAATAGAATTCGAGTTGGCGCGATTTGTAGTAGGTCAGAATACATTCATTTCTGTCCAAATAACAACTTCTCATCATCAGAGGTCATTGTCGGATCGTCCGAGGAGTGCGATCGGATTTTAAATATTTTGAAGTGGTCTCAAAAATAGGATTCGAGTTGGCGCGATTTGCGGTAGGTCAGAATACATTCATTTCTGTACAAATAACAACTTCTCATCATCAGAGGTCATTGTCGGATCGTCAGAGGAGTGCGGTCGGATTTTAAATATTTTGAAGTGGTCTCAAAAATAGGATTCGAGTTGGCGCGATTTGTGGTAGGTCAGAATACATTCATTTCTGTCCAAATAACAACTTCTCATCATCAGAGGTCATTGTCGGATCGTCAGAGGAGTGCGGTCGGATTTTAAATATTTTGAAGTGGTCTCAAAAATAGGATTCGAATTGGCGCGATTTGTGGTAGGTCAGAATACATTCATTTCTGTCCAAATAACAACTTCTCATCATCAGAGGTCATTGTCGGATCGTCAGAGGAGTGCGGTCGGATTTTAAATATTTTGAAGTGGTCTCAAAAATAGGATTCGAGTTGGCGCGATTTGTGGTAGGTCAGAATACATTCATTTCTGTCCAAATAACAACTTCTCATCATCAGAGGTCAATGTCGGATCGTCAGAGGAGTGCGGTCGGATTTTAAATATTTTGAAGTGGTCTCAAAAATAGGATTCGAGTTGGTGCGATTTGTGGTAGGTCAGAATACATTCATTCCTGTCCAAATAACAACTTCTCATCATCAGAGGTCATTGTCGGATCGTCAGAGGAGTGCGGTCTGATTTTAAATATTTTGAAGTGGTCTCAAAAATAGGATTCGAGTTGGCGCGATTTGTGGTAGGTCAGAATACATTCATTTCTGTCCAAATAACAACTTCTCATCATCAGAGGTCATTGTCGGATCGTCAGAGGAGTGCGGTCGGATTTTAAATATTTTGAAGTGGTCTCAAAAATAGGATTCGAGTTGGCGCGATTTGTGCTAGGTCAGAATACATTCATTTCTGTCCAAATAACAACTTCTCATCATCAGAGGTCATTGTCGGATCGTCAGAGGAGTGCGGTCGGATTTTAAATATTTTGAAGTGGTCTCAAAAATAGGATTCGAGTTGGCGCGATTTGTGGTAGGTCAGAATACATTCATTTCTGTCCAAATAACAACTTCTCATCATCAGAGGTCATTGTCGGATCGTCAGAGGAGTGCGGTCAGATTTTAAATATTTTGAAGTGGTCTCAAAAATAGGATTCGAGTTGGCGCGATTTGTGGTAGATCAGAATACATTCAGTTCTGTCCAAATAACAACTTCTCATCATCAGAGGTCATTGTCGGATCGTCAGAGGAGTGCGGTCGGATTTTAAATATTTTGAAGTGGTCTCAAAAATAGGATTCGAGTTGGCGCGATTTGTGGTAGGTCAGAATACATTCATTTCTGTCCAAATAACAACTTCTCATCATCAGAGTTCATTGTCGGATCGTCAGAGGAGTGCGGTCGGATTTTAAATATTTTGAAGTGGTCTCAAAAATAGAATTCGAGTTGGCGCGATTTGTGGTAGGTCAGAATACATTCATTTCTGTCCAAATAACAACTTCTCATCATCAGAGGTCATTGTCGGATCGTCAGAGGAGTGCGATCGAATTCTAAATATTTTGAAGTGGTCTCAAAAATAGGATTCGAGTTGGTGCGATTTGTGGTAGGTCAGAATACATTCACTTCTGTCCAAATAACAACTTCTCATCATCAGAGGTCATTGTCGGATCGTCAGAGGAGTGCGGTCGGATTTTAAATATTTTGAAGTGGTCTCAAAAATAGAATTCGAGTTGGCGCGATTTTTGGTAGGTCAGAATACATTCATTTCTGTCCAAATAACAACTTCTCATCATCAGAGGTCATTGTCGGATCGTCAGAGGAGTGCGATCGGATTTTAAATATTTTGAAGTGGTCTCAAAAATAGGATTCGAGTTGGCGCGATTTGTGGTAGGTCAGAATACATTCATTTCTGTCCAAATAACAACTTCTCATCATCAGAGGTCATTGTCGGATCGTCAGAGGAGTGCGGTCAGATTTTAAATATTTTGAAGTGGTCTCAAAAATAGGATTCGAGTTGGCGCGATTTGTGGTAGGTCAGAATACATTCATTTCTGTCCAAATAACAACTTCTCATCATCAGAGGTCATTGTCGGATCGTCAGAGGAGTGCGATCGGATTTTAAATATTTTGAAGTGGTCTCAAAAATAGGATTCGAGTTGGCGCGATTTGTGGTAGGTCAGAATACATTCATTTCTGTTCAAATAACAACTTCTCATCATCAGAGGTCATTGTCGGATCGTCAGAGGAGTGCGATCGGATTTTAAATATTTTGAAGTGGTCTCAAAAATAGGATTCGAGTTGGCGCGATTTGTGGTAGGTCAGAATACATTCATTTCTGTCCAAATAACAACTTCTCATCATCAGAGGTCATTGTCGGATCGTCAGAGGAGTGCGGTCGGATTTTAAATATTTTGAAGTGGTCTCAAAAATAGAATTCGAGTTGGCGCGATTTGAAGAAGGTTAGAATACATTCATTTCTGTCCAAATAACAACTTCTCATCATCAGAGGTCATTGTCGGATCGTCAGAGGAGTGCGATCGGATTTTAAATATTTTGAAGTGGTCTCAAAAATAGGATTCGAGTTGGCGCGATTTGTGGTAGGTCAGAATACATTCATTTCTGTACAAATAACAACTTCTCATCATCAGAGGTCATTGACGGATCGTCAGAGGAGTGCGGTCGGATTTTAAATATTTTGAAGTGGTCTCAAAAATAGGATTCGAGTTGGCGCGATTTGTGGTAGGTCAGAATACATTCATTTCTGTCCAAATAACAACTTCTCATCATCAGAGGTCATTGTCGGATCGTCAGAGGAGTGCGGTCGGATTTTAAATATTTTGAAGTGGTCTCAAAAATAGGATTCGAGTTGGCGCGATTTGTGGTAGGTCAGAATACATTCATTTCTGTCCAAATAACAACTTCTCTTCATCAGAGGTCATTGTCGGATCGTCAGAGGAGTGCGGTCGGATTTTAAATATTTTGAAGTGGTCTCAAAAATAGGATTCGAGTTGGCGCGATTTGTGGTAGGTCAGAATACATTCATTTCTGTCCAAATAACAACTTCTCATCATCAGAGGTCAATGTCGGATCGTCAGAGGAGTGCGGTCGGATTTTAAATATTTTGAAGTGGTCTCAAAAATAGGATTCGAGTTGGTGCGATTTGTGGTAGGTCAGAATACATTCATTCCTGTCCAAATAACAACTTCTCATCATCAGAGGTCATTGTCGGATCGTCAGAGGAGTGCGGTCTGATTTTAAATATTTTGAAGTGGTCTCAAATATAGGATTCGAGTTGGCGCGATTTGTGCTAGGTCAGAATACACTCATTTCTGTCCAAATAACAACTTCTCATCATCAGAGGTCATTGTCGGATCGTCAGAGGAGTGCGGTCGGATTTTAAATATTTTGAAGTGGTCTCAAAAATAGGATTCGAGTTGGCGCGATTTGTGGTAGGTCAGAATACATTCATTTCTGTCCAAATAACAACTTCTCATCATCAGAGGTCATTGTCGGATCGTCAGAGGAGTGCGGTCAGATTTTAAATATTTTGAAGTGGTCTCAAAAATAGGATTCGAGTTGGCGCGATTTGTGGTAGATCAGAATACATTCAGTTCTGTCCAAATAACAACTTCTCATCATCAGAGTTCATTGTCGGATCGTCAGAGGAGTGCGGTCGGATTTTAAATATTTTGAAGTGGTCTCAAAAATAGGATTCGAGTTGGCGCGATTTGTGGTAGGTCAGAATACATTCATTTCTGTTCAAATAACAACTTCTCATCATCAGAGGTCATTGTCGGATCGTCAGAGGAGTGCGATCGGATTTTAAATATTTTGAAGTGGTCTCAAAAATAGGATTCGAGTTGGCGCGATTTGTGGTAGGTCAGAATACATTCATTTCTGTCCAAATAACAACTTCTCATCATCAGAGGTCATTGTCGGATCGTCAGAGGAGTGCGGTCAGATTTTAAATATTTTGAAGTGGTCTCAAAAATAGGATTCGAGTTGGCGCGATTTGTGGTAGGTCAGAATACATTCATTTCTGTCCAAATAACAACTTCTCATCATCAGAGGTCATTGTCGGATCGTCAGAGGAGTGCGATCGGATTTTAAATATTTTGAAGTGGTCTCAAAAATAGGATTCGAGTTGGCGCGATTTGTGGTAGGTCAGAATACATTCATTTCTGTCCAAATAACAACTTCTCATCATCAGAGGTCATTGTCGGATCGTCAGAGGAGTGCGGTCGGATTTTAAATATTTTGAAGTGGTCTCAAAAATAGGATTCGAGTTGGCGCGATTTGTGGTAGGTCAGAACACATTCATTTCTGTCCAAATAACAACTTCTCATCATCAGAGGTCATTGTCGGATCGTCAGAGGAGTGCGGTCGGATTTTAAATATTTTGAAGTGGTCTCAAAAATAGGATTCGAGTTGGCGCGATTTGTGGTAGGTCAGAATACATTCATTTCTGTCCAAATAACAACTTCTCATCATCAGAGGTCAATGTCGGATCGTCAGAGGAGTGCGGTCGGATTTTAAATATTTTGAAGTGGTCTCAAAAATAGGATTCGAGTTGGTGCGATTTGTGGTAGGTCAGAATACATTCATTCCTGTCCAAATAACAACTTCTCATCATCAGAGGTCATTGTCGGATCGTCAGAGGAGTGCGGTCGGATTTTAAATATTTTGAAGTGGTCTCAAAAATAGGATTCGAGTTGGCGCGATTTGTGGTAGGTCAGAATACATTCATTTCTGTTCAAATAACAACTTCTCATCATCAGAGGTCATTTTCGGATCGTCAGAGGAGTGCGGTCGGATTTTAAATATTTTGAAGTGGTCTCAAAAATAGAATTCGAGTTGGCGCGATTTGTGGTAGGTCAGAATACATTCATTTCTGTCCAAATAACAACTTCTCATCATCAGAGGTCATTGTCGGATCGTCAGAGGAGTGCGATCGGATTTTAAATATTTTGAAGTGGTCTCAAAAATAGGATTCAAGTTGGCGCGATTTGTGGTAGGTCAGAATACATTCATTTCTGTCCAAATAACAACTTCTCATCATCAGAGGTCATTGTCGGATCGTCAGAGGAGTGCGGTCGGATTTTAAATATTTTGAAGTGGTCTCAAAAATAGAATTCGAGTTGGCGCGATTTGTAGTAGGTCAGAATACATTCATTTCTGTCCAAATAACAACTTCTCATCATCAGAGGTCATTGTCGGATCGTCCGAGGAGTGCGATCGGATTTTAAATATTTTGAAGTGGTCTCAAAAATAGGATTCGAGTTGGCGCGATTTGCGGTAGGTCAGAATACATTCATTTCTGTACAAATAACAACTTCTCATCATCAGAGGTCATTGTCGGATCGTCAGAGGAGTGCGGTCGGATTTTAAATATTTTGAAGTGGTCTCAAAAATAGGATTCGAGTTGGCGCGATTTGTGGTAGGTCAGAATACATTCATTTCTGTCCAAATAACAACTTCTCATCATCAGAGGTCATTGTCGGATCGTCAGAGGAGTGCGGTCGGATTTTAAATATTTTGAAGTGGTCTCAAAAATAGGATTCGAATTGGCGCGATTTGTGGTAGGTCAGAATACATTCATTTCTGTCCAAATAACAACTTCTCATCATCAGAGGTCATTGTCGGATCGTCAGAGGAGTGCGGTCGGATTTTAAATATTTTGAAGTGGTCTCAAAAATAGGATTCGAGTTGGCGCGATTTGTGGTAGGTCAGAATACATTCATTTCTGTCCAAATAACAACTTCTCATCATCAGAGGTCAATGTCGGATCGTCAGAGGAGTGCGGTCGGATTTTAAATATTTTGAAGTGGTCTCAAAAATAGGATTCGAGTTGGTGCGATTTGTGGTAGGTCAGAATACATTCATTCCTGTCCAAATAACAACTTCTCATCATCAGAGGTCATTGTCGGATCGTCAGAGGAGTGCGGTCTGATTTTAAATATTTTGAAGTGGTCTCAAAAATAGGATTCGAGTTGGCGCGATTTGTGGTAGGTCAGAATACATTCATTTCTGTCCAAATAACAACTTCTCATCATCAGAGGTCATTGTCGGATCGTCAGAGGAGTGCGGTCGGATTTTAAATATTTTGAAGTGGTCTCAAAAATAGGATTCGAGTTGGCGCGATTTGTGCTAGGTCAGAATACATTCATTTCTGTCCAAATAACAACTTCTCATCATCAGAGGTCATTGTCGGATCGTCAGAGGAGTGCGGTCGGATTTTAAATATTTTGAAGTGGTCTCAAAAATAGGATTCGAGTTGGCGCGATTTGTGGTAGGTCAGAATACATTCATTTCTGTCCAAATAACAACTTCTCATCATCAGAGGTCATTGTCGGATCGTCAGAGGAGTGCGGTCAGATTTTAAATATTTTGAAGTGGTCTCAAAAATAGGATTCGAGTTGGCGCGATTTGTGGTAGATCAGAATACATTCAGTTCTGTCCAAATAACAACTTCTCATCATCAGAGGTCATTGTCGGATCGTCAGAGGAGTGCGGTCGGATTTTAAATATTTTGAAGTGGTCTCAAAAATAGGATTCGAGTTGGCGCGATTTGTGGTAGGTCAGAATACATTCATTTCTGTCCAAATAACAACTTCTCATCATCAGAGTTCATTGTCGGATCGTCAGAGGAGTGCGGTCGGATTTTAAATATTTTGAAGTGGTCTCAAAAATAGAATTCGAGTTGGCGCGATTTGTGGTAGGTCAGAATACATTCATTTCTGTCCAAATAACAACTTCTCATCATCAGAGGTCATTGTCGGATCGTCAGAGGAGTGCGATCGAATTCTAAATATTTTGAAGTGGTCTCAAAAATAGGATTCGAGTTGGTGCGATTTGTGGTAGGTCAGAATACATTCACTTCTGTCCAAATAACAACTTCTCATCATCAGAGGTCATTGTCGGATCGTCAGAGGAGTGCGGTCGGATTTTAAATATTTTGAAGTGGTCTCAAAAATAGAATTCGAGTTGGCGCGATTTTTGGTAGGTCAGAATACATTCATTTCTGTCCAAATAACAACTTCTCATCATCAGAGGTCATTGTCGGATCGTCAGAGGAGTGCGATCGGATTTTAAATATTTTGAAGTGGTCTCAAAAATAGGATTCGAGTTGGCGCGATTTGTGGTAGGTCAGAATACATTCATTTCTGTCCAAATAACAACTTCTCATCATCAGAGGTCATTGTCGGATCGTCAGAGGAGTGCGGTCAGATTTTAAATATTTTGAAGTGGTCTCAAAAATAGGATTCGAGTTGGCGCGATTTGTGGTAGGTCAGAATACATTCATTTCTGTCCAAATAACAACTTCTCATCATCAGAGGTCATTGTCGGATCGTCAGAGGAGTGCGATCGGATTTTAAATATTTTGAAGTGGTCTCAAAAATAGGATTCGAGTTGGCGCGATTTGTGGTAGGTCAGAATACATTCATTTCTGTTCAAATAACAACTTCTCATCATCAGAGGTCATTGTCGGATCGTCAGAGGAGTGCGATCGGATTTTAAATATTTTGAAGTGGTCTCAAAAATAGGATTCGAGTTGGCGCGATTTGTGGTAGGTCAGAATACATTCATTTCTGTCCAAATAACAACTTCTCATCATCAGAGGTCATTGTCGGATCGTCAGAGGAGTGCGGTCGGATTTTAAATATTTTGAAGTGGTCTCAAAAATAGAATTCGAGTTGGCGCGATTTGAAGAAGGTTAGAATACATTCATTTCTGTCCAAATAACAACTTCTCATCATCAGAGGTCATTGTCGGATCGTCAGAGGAGTGCGATCGGATTTTAAATATTTTGAAGTGGTCTCAAAAATAGGATTCGAGTTGGCGCGATTTGTGGTAGGTCAGAATACATTCATTTCTGTACAAATAACAACTTCTCATCATCAGAGGTCATTGACGGATCGTCAGAGGAGTGCGGTCGGATTTTAAATATTTTGAAGTGGTCTCAAAAATAGGATTCGAGTTGGCGCGATTTGTGGTAGGTCAGAATACATTCATTTCTGTCCAAATAACAACTTCTCATCATCAGAGGTCATTGTCGGATCGTCAGAGGAGTGCGGTCGGATTTTAAATATTTTGAAGTGGTCTCAAAAATAGGATTCGAGTTGGCGCGATTTGTGGTAGGTCAGAATACATTCATTTCTGTCCAAATAACAACTTCTCTTCATCAGAGGTCATTGTCGGATCGTCAGAGGAGTGCGGTCGGATTTTAAATATTTTGAAGTGGTCTCAAAAATAGGATTCGAGTTGGCGCGATTTGTGGTAGGTCAGAATACATTCATTTCTGTCCAAATAACAACTTCTCATCATCAGAGGTCAATGTCGGATCGTCAGAGGAGTGCGGTCGGATTTTAAATATTTTGAAGTGGTCTCAAAAATAGGATTCGAGTTGGTGCGATTTGTGGTAGGTCAGAATACATTCATTCCTGTCCAAATAACAACTTCTCATCATCAGAGGTCATTGTCGGATCGTCAGAGGAGTGCGGTCTGATTTTAAATATTTTGAAGTGGTCTCAAATATAGGATTCGAGTTGGCGCGATTTGTGCTAGGTCAGAATACACTCATTTCTGTCCAAATAACAACTTCTCATCATCAGAGGTCATTGTCGGATCGTCAGAGGAGTGCGGTCGGATTTTAAATATTTTGAAGTGGTCTCAAAAATAGGATTCGAGTTGGCGCGATTTGTGGTAGGTCAGAATACATTCATTTCTGTCCAAATAACAACTTCTCATCATCAGAGGTCATTGTCGGATCGTCAGAGGAGTGCGGTCAGATTTTAAATATTTTGAAGTGGTCTCAAAAATAGGATTCGAGTTGGCGCGATTTGTGGTAGATCAGAATACATTCAGTTCTGTCCAAATAACAACTTCTCATCATCAGAGTTCATTGTCGGATCGTCAGAGGAGTGCGGTCGGATTTTAAATATTTTGAAGTGGTCTCAAAAATAGGATTCGAGTTGGCGCGATTTGTGGTAGGTCAGAATACATTCATTTCTGTTCAAATAACAACTTCTCATCATCAGAGGTCATTGTCGGATCGTCAGAGGAGTGCGATCGGATTTTAAATATTTTGAAGTGGTCTCAAAAATAGGATTCGAGTTGGCGCGATTTGTGGTAGGTCAGAATACATTCATTTCTGTCCAAATAACAACTTCTCATCATCAGAGGTCATTGTCGGATCGTCAGAGGAGTGCGGTCAGATTTTAAATATTTTGAAGTGGTCTCAAAAATAGGATTCGAGTTGGCGCGATTTGTGGTAGGTCAGAATACATTCATTTCTGTCCAAATAACAACTTCTCATCATCAGAGGTCATTGTCGGATCGTCAGAGGAGTGCGATCGGATTTTAAATATTTTGAAGTGGTCTCAAAAATAGGATTCGAGTTGGCGCGATTTGTGGTAGGTCAGAATACATTCATTTCTGTCCAAATAACAACTTCTCATCATCAGAGGTCATTGTCGGATCGTCAGAGGAGTGCGGTCGGATTTTAAATATTTTGAAGTGGTCTCAAAAATAGGATTCGAGTTGGCGCGATTTGTGGTAGGTCAGAACACATTCATTTCTGTCCAAATAACAACTTCTCATCATCAGAGGTCATTGTCGGATCGTCAGAGGAGTGCGGTCGGATTTTAAATATTTTGAAGTGGTCTCAAAAATAGGATTCGAGTTGGCGCGATTTGTGGTAGGTCAGAATACATTCATTTCTGTCCAAATAACAACTTCTCATCATCAGAGGTCAATGTCGGATCGTCAGAGGAGTGCGGTCGGATTTTAAATATTTTGAAGTGGTCTCAAAAATAGGATTCGAGTTGGTGCGATTTGTGGTAGGTCAGAATACATTCATTCCTGTCCAAATAACAACTTCTCATCATCAGAGGTCATTGTCGGATCGTCAGAGGAGTGCGGTCGGATTTTAAATATTTTGAAGTGGTCTCAAAAATAGGATTCGAGTTGGCGCGATTTGTGTTAGGTCAGAATACATTCATTTCTGTCCAAATAACAACTTCTCATCATCAGAGGTCATTTTCGGATCGTCAGAGAAGTGCGGTAGGATTTTAAATATTTTGAAGTGCTCTCAAAAATAGGATTCGAGTTGTCGCGATTTGTGGTAGGTCAGAACACATTCATTTCTGTCCAAATAACAACTTCTCATCATCAGAGGTCATTGTCGGATCGTCAGAGGAGTGCGGTCGGATTTTAAATATTTTGAAGTGGTCTCAAAAATAGAATTCGAGTTGGCGCGATTTGTGGTAGGTCAGAATACATTCATTTCTGTCCAAATAACAACTTCTCATCATCAGAGGTCATTGTCGGATCGTCAGAGGAGTGCGATCGGATTTTAAATATTTTGAAGTGGTCTCAAAAATAGGATTCGAGTTGGCGCGATTTGTGGTAGGTCAGAATACATTCATTTCTGTCCAAATAACAACTTCTCATCATCAGAGGTCAATGTCGGATCGTCAGAGGAGTGCGGTCGGATTTTAAATATTTTGAAGTGGTCTCAAAAATAGGATTCGAGTTGGTGCGATTTGTGGTAGGTCAGAATACATTCATTCCTGTCCAAATAACAACTTCTCATCATCAGAGGTCATTGTCGGATCGTCAGAGGAGTGCGGTCGGATTTTAAATATTTTGAAGTGGTCTCAAAAATAGAATTCGAGTTGGCGCGATTTGTAGTAGGTCAGAATACATTCATTTCTGTCCAAATAACAACTTCTCATCATCAGAGGTCATTGTCGGATCGTCAGAGGAGTGCGGTCATATTTTAAATATTTTGAAGTGGTCTCAAAAATAGGATTCGAGTTGGCGCGATTTGTGGTAGGTCAGAATACATTCATTTCTGTCCAAATAACAACTTCTCATCATCAGAGGTCATTGTCGGATCGTCAGAAGAGTGCGGTCGGATTTTAAATATTTTGAAGTGGTCTCAAAAATAGGATTCGAGTTGGCGCGATTTGTGGTAGGTCAGAATACATTCATTTCTGTCCAAATAACAACTTCTCATCATCAGAGGTCATTGTCGGATCGTCAGAGGAGTGCGATCGGATTTTAAATATTTTGAAGTGGTCTCAAAAATAGGATTCGAGTTGGCGCGATTTGTGGTAGGTCAGAATACATTCATTTCTGTCCAAATAACAACTTCTCATCATCAGAGGTCATTGTCGGATCGTCAGAGGAGTGCGGTCGGATTTTAAATATTTTGAAGTGGTCTCAAAAATAGGATTCGAGTTGGCGCGATTTGTGGTAGGTCAGAATACATTCATTTCTGTACAAATAACAACTTCTCATCATCAGAGGTCATTGTCGGATCGTCAGAGGAGTGCGGTCGGATTTTAAATATTTTGAAGTGGTCTCAAAAATAGGATTCGAGTTGGCGCGATTTGTGGTAGGTCAGAATACATTCATTTCTGTCCAAATAACAACTTCTCATCATCAGAGGTCATTGTCGGATCGTCAGAAGAGTGCGGTCGGATTTTAAATATTTTGAAGTGGTCTCAAAAATAGGATTCGAGTTGGCGCGATTTGTGGTAGGTCAGAATACATTCATTTCTGTCCAAATAACAACTTCTCATCATCAGAGGTCAATGTCGGATCGTCAGAGGAGAGCGGTCGGATTTTAAATAATTTGAAGTGGTCTCAAAAATAGGATTCGAGTTGGTGCGATTTGTGGTAGGTCAGAATACATTCATTCCTGTCCAAATAACAACTTCTCATCATCAGAGGTCATTGTCGGATCGTCAGAGGAGTGCGGTCTGATTTTAAATATTTTGAAGTGGTCTCAAAAATAGGATTCGAGTTGGCGCGATTTGTGCTCGGTCAGAATACATTCATTTCTGTCCAAATAACAACTTCTCATCATCAGAGGTCATTGTCGGATCGTCAGAGGAGTGCGGTCGGATTTTAAATATTTTGAAGTGGTCTCAAAAATAGGATTCGAGTTGGCGCGATTTGTGCTCGGTCAGAATACATTCATTTCTGTCCAAATAACAACTTCTCATCATCAGAGGTCATTGTCGGATCGTCAGAGGAGTGCGGTCGGATTTTAAATATTTTGAAGTGGTCTCAAAAATAGGATTCGAGTTGGCGCGATTTGTGGTAGGTCAGAATACATTCATTTCTGTCCAAATAACAACTTCTCATCATCAGAGGTCATTGTCGGATCGTCAGAGGAGTGCGGTCAGATTTTAAATATTTTGAAGTGGTCTCAAAAATAGGATTCGAGTTGGCGCGATTTGTGGTAGATCAGAATACATTCAGTTCTGTCCAAATAACAACTTCTCATCATCAGAGGTCATTGTCGGATCGTCAGAGGAGTGCGGTCGGATTTTAAATATTTTGAAGTGGTCTCAAAAATAGGATTCGAGTTGGTGCGATTTGTGGTAGGTCAGAATACATTCATTCCTGTCCAAATAACAACTTCTCATCATCAGAGGTCATTGTCGGATCGTCAGAGGAGTGCGGTCGGATTTTAAATATTTTGAAGTGGTCTCAAAAATAGGATTCGAGTTGGCGCGATTTGTGTTAGGTCAGAATACATTCATTTCTGTCCAAATAACAACTTCTCATCATCAGAGGTCATTGTCGGATCGTCAGAGGAGTGCGATCGGATTCTAAATATTTTGATGTGGTCTCAAAAATAGGATTCGAGTTGGCGCGATTTGTGGTAGGTCAGAATACATTCATTTCTGTTCAAATAACAACTTCTCATCATCAGAGGTCATTTTCGGATCGTCAGAGAAGTGCGGTAGGATTTTAAATATTTTGAAGTGCTCTCAAAAATAGGATTCGAGTTGTCGCGATTTGTGGTAGGTCAGAACACATTCATTTCTGTCCAAATAACAACTTCTCATCATCAGAGGTCATTGTCGGATCGTCAGAGGAGTGCGGTCGGATTTTAAATATTTTGAAGTGGTCTCAAAAATAGAATTCGAGTTGGCGCGATTTGTGGTAGGTCAGAATACATTCATTTCTGTCCAAATAACAACTTCTCATCATCAGAGGTCATTGTCGGATCGTCAGAGGAGTGCGATCGGATTTTAAATATTTTGAAGTGGTCTCAAAAATAGAATTCGAGTTGGCGCGATTTGTGGTAGGTCAGAATACATTCATTTCTGTCCAAATAACAACTTCTCATCATCAGAGGTCATTGTCGGATCGTCAGAGGAGTGCGATCGGATTTTAAATATTTTGAAGTGGTCTCAAAAATAGGATTCGAGTTGGCGCGATTTGTGGTAGGTCAGAATACATTCATTCCTGTCCAAATAACAACTTCTCATCATCAGAGGTCATTGTCGGATCGTCAGAGGAGTGCGGTCGGATTTTAAATATTTTGAAGTGGTCTCAAAAATAGAATTCGAGTTGGCGCGATTTGTAGTAGGTCAGAATACATTCATTTCTGTCCAAATAACAACTTCTCATCATCAGAGGTCATTGTCGGATCGTCAGAGGAGTGCGGTCGGATTTTAAATATTTTGAAGTGGTCTCAAAAATAGGATTCGAGTTGGCGCGATTTGTGGTAGGTCAGAATACATTCATTTCTGTCCAAATAACAACTTCTCATCATCAGAGGTCATTGTCGGATCGTCAGAAGAGTGCGGTCGGATTTTAAATATTTTGAAGTGGTCTCAAAAATAGGATTCGAGTTGGCGCGATTTGTGGTAGGTCAGAATACATTCATTTCTGTCCAAATAACAACTTCTCATCATCAGAGGTCATTGTCGGATCGTCAGAGGAGTGCGATCGGATTTTAAATATTTTGAAGTGGTCTCAAAAATAGGATTCGAGTTGGCGCGATTTGTGGTAGGTCAGAATACATTCATTTCTGTCCAAATAACAACTTCTCATCATCAGAGGTCATTGTCGGATCGTCAGAGGAGTGCGGTCGGATTTTAAATATTTTGAAGTGGTCTCAAAAATAGAATTCGAGTTGGCGCGATTTGTAGTAGGTCAGAATACATTCATTTCTGTCCAAATAACAACTTCTCATCATCAGAGGTCATTGTCGGATCGTCAGAGGAGTGCGATCGGATTTTAAATATTTTGAAGTGGTCTCAAAAATAGGATTCGAGTTGGCGCGATTTGTGGTAGGTCAGAATACATTCATTTCTGTACAAATAACAACTTCTCATCATCAGAGGTCATTGTCGGATCGTCAGAGGAGTGCGGTCGGATTTTAAATATTTTGAAGTGGTCTCAAAAATAGGATTCGAGTTGGCGCGATTTGTGGTAGGTCAGAATACATTCATTTCTGTCCAAATAACAACTTCTCATCATCAGAGGTCATTGTCGGATCGTCAGAAGAGTGCGGTCGGATTTTAAATATTTTGAAGTGGTCTCAAAAATAGGATTCGAGTTGGCGCGATTTGTGGTAGGTCAGAATACATTCATTTCTGTCCAAATAACAACTTCTCATCATCAGAGGTCAATGTCGGATCGTCAGAGGAGTGCGGTCGGATTTTAAATAATTTGAAGTGGTCTCAAAAATAGGATTCGAGTTGGTGCGATTTGTGGTAGGTCAGAATACATTCATTCCTGTCCAAATAACAACTTCTCATCATCAGAGGTCATTGTCGGATCGTCAGAGGAGTGCGGTCTGATTTTAAATATTTTGAAGTGGTCTCAAAAATAGGATTCGAGTTGGCGCGATTTGTGCTCGGTCAGAATACATTCATTTCTGTCCAAATAACAACTTCTCATCATCAGAGGTCATTGTCGGATCGTCAGAGGAGTGCGGTCGGATTTTAAATATTTTGAAGTGGTCTCAAAAATAGGATTCGAGTTGGCGCGATTTGTGCTCGGTCAGAATACATTCATTTCTGTCCAAATAACAACTTCTCATCATCAGAGGTCATTGTCGGATCGTCAGAGGAGTGCGGTCGGATTTTAAATATTTTGAAGTGGTCTCAAAAATAGGATTCGAGTTGGCGCGATTTGTGGTAGGTCAGAATACATTCATTTCTGTCCAAATAACAACTTCTCATCATCAGAGGTCATTGTCGGATCGTCAGAGGAGTGCGGTCAGATTTTAAATATTTTGAAGTGGTCTCAAAAATAGGATTCGAGTTGGCGCGATTTGTGGTAGATCAGAATACATTCAGTTCTGTCCAAATAACAACTTCTCATCATCAGAGGTCATTGTCGGATCGTCAGAGGAGTGCGGTCGGATTTTAAATATTTTGAAGTGGTCTCAAAAATAGGATTCGAGTTGGCGCGATTTGTGGTAGGTCAGAATACATTCATTTCTGTCCAAATAACAACTTCTCATCATCAGAGTTCATTGTCGGATCGTCAGAGGAGTGCGGTCAGATTTTAAATATTTTGAAGTGGTCTCAAAAATAGGATTCGAGTTGGCGCGATTTGTGGTAGGTCAGAATACATTCATTTCTGTCCAAATAATAACTTCTCATCATCAGAGGTCATTGTCGGATCGTCAGAGGAGTGCGATCGAATTCTAAATATTTTGAAGTGGTCTCAAAAATAGGATTCGAGTTGGCGCGATTTGTGGTAGATCAGAATACATTCACTTCTGTCCAAATAACAACTTCTCATCATCAGAGGTCATTGTCGGATCGTCAGAGGAGTGCGGTCGGATTTTAAATATTTTGAAGTGGTCTCAAAAATAGAATTCGAGTTGGCGCGATTTTTGGTAGGTCAGAATACATTCATTTCTGTCTAAATAACAACTTCTCATCATCAGAGGTCATTGTCGGATCGTCAGAGGAGTGCGATCGGATTTTAAATATTTTGAAGTGGTCTCAAAAATAGGATTCGAGTTGGCGCGATTTGTGGTAGGTCAGAATACATTCATTTCTGTCCAAATAACAACTTCTCATCATCAGAGGTCATTGTCGGATCGTCAGAGGAGTGCGGTCAGATTTTAAATATTTTGAAGTGGTCTCAAAAATAGGATTCGAGTTGGCGCGATTTGTGGTAGGTCAGAATACATTCATTTCTGTCCAAATAACAACTTCTCATCATCAGAGGTCATTGTCGGATCGTCAGAGGAGTGCGATCGGATTTTAAATATTTTGAAGTGGTCTCAAAAATAGGATTCGAGTTGGCGCGATTTGTGGTAGGTCAGAATACATTCATTTCTGTTCAAATAACAACTTCTCATCATCATAGGTCATTTTCGGATCGTCAGAGGAGTGCGGTCGGATTTTAAATATTTTGAAGTGGTCTCAAAAATAGAATTCGAGTTGGCGCGATTTGTGGTAGGTCAGAATACATTCATTTCTGTCCAAATAACAACTTCTCATCATCAGAGGTCATTGTCGGATCGTCAGAGGAGTGCGATCGGATTTTAAATATTTTGAAGTGGTCTCAAAAATAGGATTCGAGTTGGCGCGATTTGTGGTAGGTCAGAATACATTCATTTCTGTCCAAATAACAACTTCTCATCATCAGAGGTCATTGTCGGATCGTCAGAGGAGTGCGATCGAATTCTAAATATTTTGAAGTGGTCTCAAAAATAGGATTCGAGTTGGCGCGATTTGTGGTAGGTCAGAATACATTCACTTCTGTCCAAATAACAACTTCTCATCATCAGAGGTCATTGTCGGATCGTCAGAGGAGTGCGGTCGGATTTTAAATATTTTGAAGTGGTCTCAAAAATAGAATTCGAGTTGGCGCGATTTTTGGTAGGTCAGAATACATTCATTTCTGTCCAAATAACAACTTCTCATCATCAGAGGTCATTGTCGGATCGTCAGAGGAGTGCGATCGGATTTTAAATATTTTGAAGTGGTCTCAAAAATAGGATTCGAGTTGGCGCGATTTGTGGTAGGTCAGAATACATTCATTTCTGTCCAAATAACAACTTCTCATCATCAGAGGTCATTGTCGGATCGTCAGAGGAGTGCGGTCAGATTTTAAATATTTTGAAGTGGTCTCAAAAATAGGATTCGAGTTGGCGCGATTTGTGGTAGGTCAGAATACATTCATTTCTGTCCAAATAACAACTTCTCATCATCAGAGGTCATTGTCGGATCGTCAGAGGAGTGCGATCGGATTTTAAATATTTTGAAGTGGTCTCAAAAATAGGATTCGAGTTGGCGCGATTTGTGGTAGGTTAGAATACATTCATTTCTGTTCAAATAACAACTTCTCATCATCAGAGGTCATTTTCGGATCGTCATAGGAGTGCGGTCGGATTTTAAATATTTTGAAGTGGTCTCAAAAATAGAATTCGAGTTGGCGCGATTTGTGGTAGGTCAGAATACATTCATTTCTGTCCAAATAACAACTTCTCATCATCAGAGGTCATTGTCGGATCGTCAGAGGAGTGCGATCGGATTTTAAATATTTTGAAGTGGTCTCAAAAATAGGATTCGAGTTGGCGCGATTTGTGGTAGGTCAGAATACATTCATTTCTGTCCAAATAACAACTTCTCATCATCAGAGGTCATTGTCGGATCGTCAGAGGAGTGCGATCGAATTCTAAATATTTTGAAGTGGTCTCAAAAATAGGATTCGAGTTGGCGCGATTTGTGGTAGGTCAGAATACATTCACTTCTGTCCAAATAACAACTTCTCATCATCAGAGGTCATTGTCGGATCGTCAGAGGAGTGCGGTCGGATTTTAAATATTTTGAAGTGGTCTCAAAAATAGAATTCGAGTTGGCGCGATTTTTGGTAGGTCAGAATACATTCATTTCTGTCCAAATAACAACTTCTCATCATCAGAGGTCATTGTCGGATCGTCAGAGGAGTGCGGTCAGATTTTAAATATTTTGAAGTGGTCTCAAAAATAGGATTCGAGTTGGCGCGATTTGTGGTAGGTCAGAATACATTCATTTCTGTCCAAATAACAACTTCTCATCATCAGAGGTCATTGTCGGATCGTCAGAGGAGTGCGATCGGATTTTAAATATTTTGAAGTGGTCTCAAAAATAGAATTCGAGTTGGCGCGATTTGTGGTAGGTCAGAATACATTCATTTCTGTCCAAATAACAACTTCTCATCATCAGAGGTCATTGTCGGATCGTCAGAGGAGTGCGATCGGATTTTAAATATTTTGAAGTGGTCTCAAAAATAGGATTCGAGTTGGCGCGATTTGTGGTAGGTCAGAATACATTCATTTCTGTCCAAATAACAACTTCTCATCATCAGAGGTCAATGTCGGATCGTCAGAGGAGTGCGGTCGGATTTTAAATATTTTGAAGTGGTCTCAAAAATAGGATTCGAGTTGGTGCGATTTGTGGTAGGTCAGAATACATTCATTCCTGTCCAAATAACAACTTCTCATCATCAGAGGTCATTGTCGGATCGTCAGAGGAGTGCGGTCGGATTTTAAATATTTTGAAGTGGTCTCAAAAATAGGATTCGAGTTGGCGCGATTTGTGCTCGGTCAGAATACATTCATTTCTGTCCAAATAACAACTTCTCATCATCAGAGGTCATTGTCGGATCGTCAGAGGAGTGCGGTCGGATTTTAAATATTTTGAAGTGGTCTCAAAAATAGGATTCGAGTTGGCGCGATTTGTGGTAGGTCAGAATACATTCATTTCTGTCCAAATAACAACTTCTCATCATCAGAGGTCATTGTCGGATCGTCAGAGGAGTGCGGTCAGATTTTAAATATTTTGAAGTAGTCTCAAAAATAGGATTCGAGTTGGCGCGATTTGTGGTAGATCAGAATACATTCAGTTCTGTCCAAATAACAACTTCTCATCATCAGAGGTCATTGTCGGATCGTCAGAGGAGTGCGGTCGGATTTTAAATATTTTGAAGTGGTCTCAAAAATAGGATTCGAGTTGGCGCGATTTGTGGTAGGTCAGAATACATTCATTTCTGTCCAAATAACAACTTCTCATCATCAGAGTTCATTGTCGGATCGTCAGAGGAGTGCGGTCGGATTTTAAATATTTTGAAGTGGTCTCAAAAATAGGATTCGAGTTGGCGCGATTTGTGGTAGGTCAGAATACATTCATTTCTGTCCAAATAACAACTTCTCATCATCAGAGGTCATTGTCGGATCGTCAGAGGAGTGCGGTCGGATTTTAAATATTTTGAAGTGGTCTCAAAAATAGGATTCGAGTTGGCGCGATTTGTGGTAGGTCAGAATACATTCATTTCTGTCCAAATAACAACTTCTCATCATCAGAGGTCAATGTCGGATCGTCAGAGGAGTGCGGTCGGATTTTAAATATTTTGAAGTGGTCTCAAAAATAGGATTCGAGTTAGTGCGATTTGTGGTAGGTCAGAATACATTCATTCCTGTCCAAATAACAACTTCTCATCATCAGAGGTCATTGTCGGATCGTCAGAGGAGTGCGGTCGGATTTTAAATATTTTGAAGTGGTCTCAAAAATAGGATTCGAGTTGGCGCGATTTGTGTTAGGTCAGAATACATTCATTTCTGTCCAAATAACAACTTCTCATCATCAGAGGTCATTGTCGGAACGTCAGAGGAGTGCGATCGGATTCTAAATATTTTGATGTGGTCTCAAAAATAGGATTCGAGTTGGCGCGATTTGTGGTAGGTCAGAATACATTCATTTCTGTTCAAATAACAACTTCTCATCATCAGAGGTCATTTTCGGATCGTCAGAGAAGTGCGGTCGGATTTTAAATATTTTGAAGTGCTCTCAAAAATAGGATTCGAGTTGTCGCGATTTGTGGTAGGTCAGAACACATTCATTTCTGTCCAAATAACAACTTCTCATCATCAGAGGTCATTGTCGGATCGTCAGAGGAGTGCGGTCGGATTTTAAATATTTTGAAGTGGTCTCAAAAATAGAATTCGAGTTGGCGCGATTTGTGGTAGGTCAGAATACATTCATTTCTGTCCAAATAACAACTTCTCATCATCAGAGGTCATTGTCGGATCGTCAGAGGAGTGCGATCGGATTTTAAATATTTTGAAGTGGTCTCAAAAATAGAATTCGAGTTGGCGCGATTTGTGGTAGGTCAGAATACATTCATTTCTGTCCAAATAACAACTTCTCATCATCAGAGGTCATTGTCGGATCGTCAGAGGAGTGCGATCGGATTTTAAATATTTTGAAGTGGTCTCAAAAATAGGATTCGAGTTGGCGCGATTTGTGGTAGGTCAGAATACATTCATTTCTGTCCAAATAACAACTTCTCATCATCAGAGGTCAATGTCGGATCGTCAGAGGAGTGCGGTCGGATTTTAAATATTTTGAAGTGGTCTCAAAAATAGGATTCGAGTTGGTGCGATTTGTGGTAGGTCAGAATACATTCATTCCTGTCCAAATAACAACTTCTCATCATCAGAGGTCATTGTCGGATCGTCAGAGGAGTGCGGTCGGATTTTAAATATTTTGAAGTGGTCTCAAAAATAGAATTCGAGTTGGCGCGATTTGTAGTAGGTCAGAATACATTCATTTCTGTCCAAATAACAACTTCTCATCATCAGAGGTCATTGTCGGATCGTCAGAGGAGTGCGGTCGGATTTTAAATATTTTGAAGTGGTCTCAAAAATAGGATTCGAGTTGGCGCGATTTGTGGTAGGTCAGAATACATTCATTTCTGTCCAAATAACAACTTCTCATCATCAGAGGTCATTGTCGGATCGTCAGAAGAGTGCGGTCGGATTTTAAATATTTTGAAGTGGTCTCAAAAATAGGATTCGAGTTGGCGCGATTTGTGGTAGGTCAGAATACATTCATTTCTGTCCAAATAACAACTTCTCATCATCAGAGGTCATTGTCGGATCGTCAGAGGAGTGCGATCGGATTTTAAATATTTTGAAGTGGTCTCAAAAATAGGATGCGAGTTGGCGCGATTTGTGGTAGGTCAGAATACATTCATTTCTGTCCAAATAACAACTTCTCATCATCAGAGGTCATTGTCGGATCGTCAGAGGAGTGCGGTCGGATTTTAAATATTTTGAAGTGGTCTCAAAAATAGAATTCGAGTTGGCGCGATTTGTAGTAGGTCAGAATACATTCATTTCTGTCCAAATAACAACTTCTCATCATCAGAGGTCATTGTCGGATCGTCAGAGGAGTGCGATCGGATTTTAAATATTTTGAAGTGGTCTCAAAAATAGGATTCGAGTTGGCGCGATTTGTGGTAGGTCAGAATAAATTCATTTCTGTACAAATAACAACTTCTCATCATCAGAGGTCATTGTCGGATCGTCAGAGGAGTGCGGTCGGATTTTAAATATTTTGAAGTGGTCTCAAAAATAGGATTCGAGTTGGCGCGATTTGTGGTAGGTCAGAATACATTCATTTCTGTCCAAATAACAACTTCTCATCATCAGAGGTCATTGTCGGATCGTCAGAAGAGTGCGGTCGGATTTTAAATATTTTGAAGTGGTCTCAAAAATAGGATTCGAGTTGGCGCGATTTGTGGTAGGTCAGAATACATTCATTTCTGTCCAAATAACAACTTCTCATCATCAGAGGTCAATGTCGGATCGTCAGAGGAGTGCGGTCGGATTTTAAATATTTTGAAGTGGTCTCAAAAATAGGATTCGAGTTGGTGCGATTTGTGGTAGGTCAGAATACATTCATTCCTGTCCAAATAACAACTTCTCATCATCAGAGGTCATTGTCGGATCGTCAGAGGAGTGCGGTCTGATTTTAAATATTTTGAAGTGGTCTCAAAAATAGGATTCGAGTTGGCGCGATTTGTGCTCGGTCAGAATACATTCATTTCTGTCCAAATAACAACTTCTCATCATCAGAGGTCATTGTCGGATCGTCAGAGGAGTGCGGTCGGATTTTAAATATTTTGAAGTGGTCTCAAAAATAGAATTCGAGTTGGCGCGATTTGTAGTAGGTCAGAATACATTCATTTCTGTCCAAATAACAACTTCTCATCATCAGAGGTCATTGTCGGATCGTCAGAGGAGTGCGGTCGGATTTTAAATATTTTGAAGTGGTCTCAAAAATAGGATTCGAGTTGGCGCGATTTGTGGTAGGTCAGAATACATTCATTTCTGTTCAAATAACAACTTCTCATCATCAGAGGTCATTGTCGGATCGTCAGAAGAGTGCGGTCGGATTTTAAATATTTTGAAGTGGTCTCAAAAATAGGATTCGAGTTGGCGCGATTTGTGGTAGGTCAGAATACATTCATTTCTGTCCAAATAACAACTTCTCATCATCAGAGGTCATTGTCGGATCGTCAGAGGAGTGCGATCGGATTTTAAATATTTTGAAGTGGTCTCAAAAATAGGATTCGAGTTGGCGCGATTTGTGGTAGGTCAGAATACATTCATTTCTGTCCAAATAACAACTTCTCATCATCAGAGGTCATTGTCGGATCGTCAGAGGAGTGCGGTCGGATTTTAAATATTTTGAAGTGGTCTCAAAAATAGAATTCGAGTTGGCGCGATTTGTAGTAGGTCAGAATACATTCATTTCTGTCCAAATAACAACTTCTCATCATCAGAGGTCATTGTCGGATCGTCAGAGGAGTGCGATCGGATTTTAAATATTTTGAAGTGGTCTCAAAAATAGGATTCGAGTTGGCGCGATTTGTGGTAGGTCAGAATACATTCATTTCTGTACAAATAACAACTTCTCATCATCAGAGGTCATTGTCGGATCGTCAGAGGAGTGCGGTCGGATTTTAAATATTTTGAAGTGGTCTCAAAAATAGGATTCGAGTTGGCGCGATTTGTGGTAGGTCAGAATACATTCATTTCTGTCCAAATAACAACTTCTCATCATCAGAGGTCATTGTCGGATCGTCAGAAGAGTGCGGTCGGATTTTAAATATTTTGAAGTGGTCTCAAAAATAGGATTCGAGTTGGCGCGATTTGTGGTAGGTCAGAATACATTCATTTCTGTCCAAATAACAACTTCTCATCATCAGAGGTCAATGTCGGATCGTCAGAGGAGTGCGGTCGGATTTTAAATATTTTGAAGTGGTCTCAAAAATAGGATTCGAGTTGGTGCGATTTGTGGTAGGTCAGAATACATTCATTCCTGTCCAAATAACAACTTCTCATCATCAGAGGTCATTGTCGGATCGTCAGAGGAGTGCGGTCTGATTTTAAATATTTTGAAGTGGTCTCAAAAATAGGATTCGAGTTGGCGCGATTTGTGCTCGGTCAGAATACATTCATTTCTGTCCAAATAACAACTTCTCATCATCAGAGGTCATTGTCGGATCGTCAGAGGAGTGCGGTCGGATTTTAAATATTTTGAAGTGGTCTCAAAAATAGGATTCGAGTTGGCGCGATTTGTGCTCGGTCAGAATACATTCATTTCTGTCCAAATAACAACTTCTCATCATCAGAGGTCATTGTCGGATCGTCAGAGGAGTGCGGTCGGATTTTAAATATTTTGAAGTGGTCTCAAAAATAGGATTCGAGTTGGCGCGATTTGTGGTAGGTCAGAATACATTCATTTCTGTCCAAATAACAACTTCTCATCATCAGAGGTCATTGTCGGATCGTCAGAGGAGTGCGGTCAGATTTTAAATATTTTGAAGTGGTCTCAAAAATAGGATTCGAGTTGGCGCGATTTGTGGTAGATCAGAATACATTCAGTTCTGTCCAAATAACAACTTCTCATCATCAGAGGTCATTGTCGGATCGTCAGAGGAGTGCGGTCGGATTTTAAATATTTTGAAGTGGTCTCAAAAATAGGATTCGAGTTGGCGCGATTTGTGGTAGGTCAGAATACATTCATTTCTGTCCAAATAACAACTTCTCATCATCAGAGTTCATTGTCGGATCGTCAAAGGAGTGCGGTCAGATTTTAAATATTTTGAAGTGGTCTCAAAAATAGGATTCGAGTTGGCGCGATTTGTGGTAGGTCAGAATACATTCATTTCTGTCCAAATAACAACTTCTCATCATCAGAGGTCATTGTCGGATCGTCAGAGGAGTGCGATCGAATTCTAAATATTTTGAAGTGGTCTCAAAAATAGGATTCGAGTTGGCGCGATTTGTGGTAGATCAGAATACATTCACTTCTGTCCAAATAACAACTTCTCATCATCAGAGGTCATTGTCGGATCGTCAGAGGAGTGCGGTCGGATTTTAAATATTTTGAAGTGGTCTCAAAAATAGGATTCGAGTTGGCGCGATTTGTGGTAGGTCAGAATACATTCATTTCTGTCCAAATAACAACTTCTCATCATCAGAGGTCATTGTCGGATCGTCAGAGGAGTGCGGTCAGATTTTAAATATTTTGAAGTGGTCTCAAAAATAGGATTCGAGTTGGCGCGATTTGTGGTAGGTCAGAATACATTCATTTCTGTCCAAATAACAACTTCTCATCATCAGAGGTCATTGTCGGATCGTCAGAGGAGTGCGATCGGATTTTAAATATTTTGAAGTGGTCTCAAAAATAGGATTCGAGTTGGCGCGATTTGTGGTAGGTCAGAATACATTCATTTCTGTTCAAATAACAACTTCTCATCATCAGAGGTCATTTTCGGATCGTCAGAGGAGTGCGGTCGGATTTTAAATATTTTGAAGTGGTCTCAAAAATAGAATTCGAGTTGGCGCGATTTGTGGTAGGTCAGAATACATTCATTTCTGTCCAAATAACAACTTCTCATCATCAGAGGTCATTGTCGGATCGTCAGAGGAGTGCGATCGGATTTTAAATATTTTGAAGTGGTCTCAAAAATAGGATTCGAGTTGGCGCGATTTGTGGTAGGTCAGAATACATTCATTTCTGTCCAAATAACAACTTCTCATCATCAGAGGTCATTGTCGGATCGTCAGAGGAGTGCGATCGAATTCTAAATATTTTGAAGTGGTCTCAAAAATAGGAATCGAGTTGGCGCGATTTGTGGTAGGTCAGAATACATTCACTTCTGTCCAAATAACAACTTCTCATCATCAGAGGTCATTGTCGGATCGTCAGAGGAGTGCGGTCGGATTTTAAATATTTTGAAGTGGTCTCAAAAATAGAATTCGAGTTGGCGCGATTTTTGGTAGGTCAGAATACATTCATTTCTGTCCAAATAACAACTTCTCATCATCAGAGGTCATTGTCGGATCGTCAGAGGAGTGCGATCGGATTTTAAATATTTTGAAGTGGTCTCAAAAATAGGATTCGAGTTGGCGCGATTTGTGGTAGGTCAGAATACATTCATTTCTGTCCAAATAACAACTTCTCATCATCAGAGGTCATTGTCGGATCGTCAGAGGAGTGCGGTCAGATTTTAAATATTTTGAAGTGGTCTCAAAAATAGGATTCGAGTTGGCGCGATTTGTGGTAGGTCAGAATACATTCATTTCTGTCCAAATAACAACTTCTCATCATCAGAGGTCATTGTCGGATCGTCAGAGGAGTGCGATCGGATTTTAAATATTTTGAAGTGGTCTCAAAAATAGGATTCGAGTTGGCGCGATTTGTGGTAGGTCAGAATACATTCATTTCTGTTCAAATAACAACTTCTCATCATCAGAGGTCATTTTTGGATCGTCAGAGGAGTGCGGTCGGATTTTAAATATTTTGAAGTGGTCTCAAAAATAGAATTCGAGTTGGCGCGATTTGTGGTAGGTCAGAATACATTCATTTCTGTCCAAATAACAACTTCTCATCATCAGAGGTCATTGTCGGATCGTCAGAGGAGTGCGATCGGATTTTAAATATTTTGAAGTGGTCTCAAAAATAGGATTCGAGTTGGCGCGATTTGTGGTAGGTCAGAATACATTCATTTCTGTCCAAATAACAACTTCTCATCATCAGAGGTCATTGTCGGATCGTCAGAGGAGTGCGATCGAATTCTAAATATTTTGAAGTGGTCTCAAAAATAGGATTCGAGTTGGCGCGATTTGTGGTAGGTCAGAATACATTCACTTCTGTCCAAATAACAACTTCTCATCATCAGAGGTCATTGTCGGATCGTCAGAGGAGTGCGGTCGGATTTTAAATATTTTGAAGTGGTCTCAAAAATAGAATTCGAGTTGGCGCGATTTTTGGTAGGTCAGAATACATTCATTTCTGTCCAAATAACAACTTCTCATCATCAGAGGTCATTGTCGGATCGTCAGAGGAGTGCGATCGGATTTTAAATATTTTGAAGTGGTCTCAAAAATAGGATTCGAGTTGGCGCGATTTGTGGTAGGTCAGAATACATTCATTTCTGTCCAAATAACAACTTCTCATCATCAGAGGTCATTGTCGGATCGTCAGAGGAGTGCGATCGGATTTTAAATATTTTGAAGTGGTCTCAAAAATAGGATTCGAGTTGGCGCGATTTGTGGTAGGTCAGAATACATTCATTTCTGTCCAAATAACAACTTCTCATCATCAGAGGTCATTGTCGGATCGTCAGAGGAGTGCGATCGAATTCTAAATATTTTGAAGTGGTCTCAAAAATAGGATTCGAGTTGGCGCGATTTGTGGTAGGTCAGAATACATTCACTTCTGTCCAAATAACAACTTCTCATCATCAGAGGTCATTGTCGGATCGTCAGAGGAGTGCGGTCGGATTTTAAATATTTTGAAGTGGTCTCAAAAATAGAATTCGAGTTGGCGCGATTTTTGGTAGGTCAGAATACATTCATTTCTGTCCAAATAACAACTTCTCATCATCAGAGGTCATTGTCGGATCGTCAGAGGAGTGCGATCGGATTTTAAATATTTTGAAGTGGTCTCAAAAATAGGATTCGAGTTGGCGCGATTTGTGGTAGGTCAGAATACATTCATTTCTGTCCAAATAACAACTTCTCATCATCAGAGGTCATTGTCGGATCGTCAGAGGAGTTCGATCGAATTCTAAATATTTTGAAGTGGTCTCAAAAATAGGATTCGAGTTGGCGCGATTTGTGGTAGGTCAGAATACATTCACTTCTGTCCAAATAACAACTTCTCATCATCAGAGGTCATTGTCGGATCGTCAGAGGAGTGCGGTCGGATTTTAAATATTTTGAAGTGGTCTCAAAAATAGAATTCGAGTTGGCGCGATTTTTGGTAGGTCAGAATACATTCATTTCTGTCCAAATAACAACTTCTCATCATCAGAGGTCATTGTCGGATCGTCAGAGGAGTGCGATCGGATTTTAAATATTTTGAAGTGGTCTCAAAAATAGGATTCGAGTTGGCGCGATTTGTGGTAGGTCAGAATACATTCATTTCTGTCCAAATAACAACTTCTCATCATCAGAGGTCATTGTCGGATCGTCAGAGGAGTGCGTCAGTCAGATTTTAAATATTTTGAAGTGGTCTCAAAAATAGGATTCGAGTTGGCGCGATTTGTGGTAGGTCAGAATACATTCATTTCTGTTCAAATAACAACTTCTCATCATCAGAGGTCATTTTCGGATCGTCAGAGAAGTGCGGTCGGATTTTAAATATTTTGAAGTGGTCTCAAAAATAGGATTCGAGTTGGCGCGATTTGTGGTAGGTCAGAATACATTCATTTCTGTCCAAATAACAACTTCTCATCATCAGAGGTCATTGTCGGATCGTCAGAGGAGTGCGATCGGATTTTAAATATTTTGAAGTGGTCCCAAAAATAGGATTCGAGTTGGCGCGATTTGTGGTAGGTCAGAATACATTCATTTCTGTTCAAATAACAACTTCTCATCATCAGAGGTCATTTTCGGATCGTCAGAGGAGTGCGGTCGGATTTTAAATATTTTGAAGTGGTCTCAAAAATAGAATTCGAGTTGGCGCGATTTGTGGTAGGTCAGAATACATTCATTTCTGTCCAAATAACAACTTCTCATCATCAGAGGTCATTGTCGGATCGTCAGAGGAGTGCGATCGGATTTTAAATATTTTGAAGTGGTCTCAAAAATAGGATTCGAGTTGGCGCGATTTGTGGTAGGTCAGAATACATTCATTTCTGTCCAAATAACAACTACTCATCATCAGAGGTCATTGTCGGATCGTCAGAGGAGTGCGGTCGGATTTTAAATATTTTGAAGTGGTCTCAAAAATAGAATTCGAGTTGGCGCGATTTGTAGTAGGTCAGAATACATTCATTTCTGTCCAAATAACAACTTCTCATCATCAGAGGTCATTGTCGGATCGTCAGAGGAGTGCGATCGGATTTTAAATATTTTGAAGTGGTCTCAAAATAGGATTCGAGTTGGCGCGATTTGTGGTAGGTCAGAATACATTCATTTCTGTCCAAATAACAACTTCTCATCATCAGAGGTCATTGTCGGATCGTCAGAGGAGTGCGATCGCATTTTAAATATTTTGAAGTGGTCTCAAAAATAGGATTCGAGTTGGCGCGATTTGTGGTAGGTCAGAATACATTCATTTCTGTTCAAATAACAACTTCTCATCATCAGAGGTCATTTTCGGATCGTCAGAGAAGTGCGGTCGGATTTTAAATATTTTGAAGTGGTCTCAAAAATAGGATTCGAGTTGGCGCGATTTGTGGTAGGTCAGAATACATTCATTTCTGTCCAAATAACAACTTCTCATCATCAGAGGTCATTGTCGGATCGTCAGAGGAGTGCGATCGGATTTTAAATATTTTGAAGTGGTCCCAAAAATAGGATTCGAGTTGGCGCGATTTGTGGTAGGTCAGAATACATTCATTTCTGTTCAAATAACAACTTCTCATCATCAGAGGTCATTTTCGGATCGTCAGAGGAGTGCGGTCGGATTTTAAATATTTTGAAGTGGTCTCAAAAATAGAATTCGAGTTGGCGCGATTTGTGGTAGGTCAGAATACATTCATTTCTGTCCAAATAACAACTTCTCATCATCAGAGGTCATTGTCGGATCGTCAGAGGAGTGCGATCGGATTTTAAATATTTTGAAGTGGTCTCAAAAATAGGATTCGAGTTGGCGCGATTTGTGGTAGGTCAGAATACATTCATTTCTGTCCAAATAACAACTACTCATCATCAGAGGTCATTGTCGGATCGTCAGAGGAGTGCGGTCGGATTTTAAATATTTTGAAGTGGTCTCAAAAATAGAATTCGAGTTGGCGCGATTTGTAGTAGGTCAGAATACATTCATTTCTGTCCAAATAACAACTTCTCATCATCAGAGGTCATTGTCGGATCGTCAGAGGAGTGCGATCGGATTTTAAATATTTTGAAGTGGTCTCAAAAATAGGATTCGAGTTGGCGCGATTTGTGGTAGGTCAGAATACATTCATTTCTGTACAAATAACAACTTCTCATCATCAGAGGTCATTGTCGGATCGTCAGAGGAGTGCGGTCGGATTTTAAATATTTTGAAGTGGTCTCAAAAATAGGATTCGAGTTGGCGCGATTTGTGGTAGGTCAGAATACATTCATTTCTGTCCAAATAACAACTTCTCATCATCAGAGGTCATTGTCGGATCGTCAGAGGAGTGCGGTCGGATTTTAAATATTTTGAAGTGGTCTCAAAAATAGGATTCCAGTTGGCGCGATTTGTGGTAGGTCAGAATACATTCATTTCTGTCCAAATAACAACTTCTCATCATCAGAGGTCATTGTCGGATCGTCAGAGGAGTGCGGTCGGATTTTAAATATTTTGAAGTGGTCTCAAAAGTAGGATTCGAGTTGGCGCGATTTGTGGTAGGTCAGAATACATTCATTTCTGTCCAAATAACAACTTCTCATCATCAGAGGTCAATGTCGGATCGTCAGAGGAGTGCGGTCGGATTTTAAATATTTTGAAGTGGTCTCAAAAATAGGATTCGAGTTGGTAAGATTTGTGGTAGGTCAGAATACATTCATTCCTGTCCAAATAACAACTTCTCATCATCAGAGGTCATTGTCGGATCGTCAGAGGAGTGCGGTCTGATTTTAAATATTTTGAAGTGGTCTCAAAAATAGGATTCGAGTTGGCGCGATTTGTGGTAGGTCAGAATATATTAATTTCTGTCCAAATAACAACTTCTCATCATCAGAGGTCATTGTCGGATCGTCAGAGGAGTGCGGTCGGATTTTAAATATTTTGAAGTGGTCTCAAAAATAGGATTCGAGTTGGCGCGATTTGTGGTAGGTCAGAATACATTCATTTCTGTCCAAATAACAACTTCTCATCATCAGAGGTCATTGTCGGATCGTCAGAGGAGTGCGGTCGGATTTTAAATATTTTGAAGTGGTCTCAAAAATAGGATTCGAGTTGGCGCGATTTGTGGTAGGTCAGAATACATTCATTTCTGTCCAAATAACAACTTCTCATCATCAGAGGTCATTGTCGGATCGTCAGAGGAGTGCGGTCAGATTTTAAATATTTTGAAGTGGTCTCAAAAATAGGATTCGAGTTGGCGCGATTTGTGGTAGATCAGAATACATTCAGTTCTGTCCAAATAACAACTTCTCATCATCAGAGTTCATTGTCGGATCGTCAGAGGAGTGCGGTCGGATTTTAAATATTTTGAAGTGGTCTCAAAAATAGGATTCGAGTTGGCGCGATTTGTGGTAGGTCAGAATACATTCATTTCTGTTCAAATAACAACTTCTCATCATCAGAGGTCATTGTCGGATCGTCAGAAGAGTGCGATCGGATTTTAAATATTTTGAAGTGGTCTCAAAAATAGGATTCGAGTTGGCGCGATTTGTGGTAGGTCAGAATACATTCATTTCTGTCCAAATAACAACTTCTCATCATCAGAGGTCATTGTCGGATCGTCAGAGGAGTGCGGTCAGATTTTAAATATTTTGAAGTGGTCTCAAAAATAGGATTCTAGTTGGCGCGATTTGTGGTAGGTCAGAATACATTCATTTCTGTCCAAATAACAACTTCTCATCATCAGAGGTCATTGTCGGATCGTCAGAGGAGTGCGATCGGATTTTAAATATTTTGAAGTGGTCTCAAAAATAGGATTCGAGTTGGCGCGATTTGTGGTAGGTCAGAATACATTCATTTCTGTCCAAATAACAACTTCTCATCATCAGAGGTCATTGTCGGATCGTCAGAGGAGTGCGGTCGGATTTTAAATATTTTGAAGTGGTCTCAAAAATAGGATTCGAGTTGGCGCGATTTGTGGTAGGTCAGAATACATTCATTTCTGTCCAAATAACAACTTCTCATCATCAGAGGTCATTGTCGGATCGTCAGAGGAGTGCGGTCGGATTTTAAATATTTTGAAGTGGTCTCAAAAATAGGATTCGAGTTGGCGCGATTTGTGGTAGGTCAGAATACATTCATTTCTGTCCAAATAACAACTTCTCATCATCAGAGGTCAATGTCGGATCGTCAGAGGAGTGCGGTCGGATTTTAAATATTTTGAAGTGGTCTCAAAAATAGGATTCGAGTTGGTGCGATTTGTGGTAGGTCAGAATACATTCACTTCTGTCCAAATAACAACTTCTCATCATCAGAGGTCATTGTCGGATCGTCAGAGGAGTGCGGTCGGATTTTAAATATTTTGAAGTGGTCTCAAAAATAGAATTCGAGTTGGCGCGATTTTTGGTAGGTCAGAATACATTCATTTCTGTCCAAATAACAACTTCTCATCATCAGAGGTCATTGTCGGATCGTCAGAGGAGTGCGATCGGATTTTAAATATTTTGAAGTGGTCTCAAAAATAGGATTCGAGTTGGCGCGATTTGTGGTAGGTCAGAATACATTCATTTCTGTCCAAATAACAACTTCTCATCATCAGAGGTCATTGTCGGATCGTCAGAGGAGTGCGGTCAGATTTTAAATATTTTGAAGTGGTCTCAAAAATAGGATTCGAGTTGGCGCGATTTGTGGTAGGTCAGAATACATTCATTTCTGTCCAAATAACAACTTCTCATCATCAGAGGTCATTGTCGGATCGTCAGAGGAGTGCGATCGGATTTTAAATATTTTGAAGTGGTCTCAAAAATAGGATTCGAGTTGGCGCGATTTGTGGTAGGTCAGAATACATTCATTTCTGTTCAAATAACAACTTCTCATCATCAGAGGTCATTTTCGGATCGTCAGAGGAGTGCGGTCGGATTTTAAATATTTTGAAGTGGTCTCAAAAATAGAATTCGAGTTGGCGCGATTTGTGGTAGGTCAGAATACATTCATTTCTGTCCAAATAACAACTTCTCATCATCAGAGGTCATTGTCGGATCGTCAGAGGAGTGCGATCGGATTTTAAATATTTTGAAGTGGTCTCAAAAATAGGATTCGAGTTGGCGCGATTTGTGGTAGGTCAGAATACATTCATTTCTGTCCAAATAACAACTACTCATCATCAGAGGTCATTGTCGGATCGTCAGAGGAGTGCGGTCGGATTTTAAATATTTTGAAGTGGTCTCAAAAATAGAATTCGAGTTGGAGCGATTTGTAGTAGGTCAGAATACATTCATTTCTGTCCAAAAAACAACTTCTCATCATCAGAGGTCATTGTCGGATCGTCAGAGGAGTGCGATCAGATTTTAAATATTTTGAAGTGGTCTCAAAAATAGGATTCGAGTTGGCGCGATTTGTGGTAGGTCAGAATACATTCATTTCTGTACAAATAACAACTTCTCATCATCAGAGGTCATTGTCGGATCGTCAGAGGAGTGCGGTCGGATTTTAAATATTTTGAAGTGGTCTCAAAAATAGGATTCGAGTTGGCGCGATTTGTGGTAGGTCAGAATACATTCATTTCTGTCCAAATAACAACTTCTCATCATCAGAGGTCATTGTCGGATCGTCAGAGGAGTGCGGTCGGATTTTAAATATTTTGAAGTGGTCTCAAAAATAGGATTCCAGTTGGCGCGATTTGTGGTAGGTCAGAATACATTCATTTCTGTCCAAATAACAACTTCTCATCATCAGAGGTCATTGTCGGATCGTCAGAGGAGTGCGGTCGGATTTTAAATATTTTGAAGTGGTCTCAAAAGTAGGATTCGAGTTGGCGCGATTTGTGATAGGTCAGAATACATTCATTTCTGTCCAAATAACAACTTCTCATCATCAGAGGTCAATGTCGGATCGTCAGAGGAGTGCGGTCGGATTTTAAATATTTTGAAGTGGTCTCAGAAATAGGATTCGAGTTGGTGCGATTTGTGGTAGGTCAGAATACATTCATTCCTGTCCAAATAACAACTTCTCATCATCAGAGGTCATTGTCGGATCGTCAGAGGAGTGCGGTCTGATTTTAAATATTTTGAAGTGGTCTCAAAAATAGGATTCGAGTTGGCGCGATTTGTGGTAGGTCAGAATACATTAATTTCTGTCCAAATAACAACTTCTCATCATCAGAGGTCATTGTCGGATCGTCAGAGGAGTGCGGTCGGATTTTAAATATTTTGAAGTGGTCTCAAAAATAGGATTCGAGTTGGCGCGATTTGTGCTAGGTCAGAATACATTCATTTCTGTCCAAATAACAACTTCTCATCATCAGAGGTCATTGTCGGATCGTCAGAGGAGTGCGGTCGGATTTTAAATATTTTGAAGTGGTCTCAAAAATAGGATTCGAGTTGGCGCGATTTGTGGTAGGTCAGAATACATTCATTTCTGTCCAAATAACAACTTCTCATCATCAGAGGTCATTGTCGGATCGTCAGAGGAGTGCGGTCAGATTTTAAATATTTTGAAGTGGTCTCAAAAATAGGATTCGAGTTGGCGCGATTTGTGGTAGATCAGAATACATTCAGTTCTGTCCAAATAACAACTTCTCTTCATCAGAGTTCATTGTCGGATCGTCAGAGGAGTGCGGTCGGATTTTAAATATTTTGAAGTGGTCTCAAAAATAGGATTCGAGTTGGCGCGATTTGTGGTAGGTCAGAATACATTCATTTCTGTTCAAATAACAACTTCTCATCATCAGAGGTCATTGTCGGATCGTCAGAGGAGTGCGATCGGATTTTAAATATTTTGAAGTGGTCTCAAAAATAGGATTCGAGTTGGCGCGATTTGTGGTAGGTCAGAATACATTCATTTCTGTCCAAATAACAACTTCTCATCATCAGAGGTCATTGTCGGATCGTCAGAGGAGTGCGGTCAGATTTTAAATATTTTGAAGTGGTCTCAAAAATAGGATTCTAGTTGGCGCGATTTGTGGTAGGTCAGAATACATTCATTTCTGTCCAAATAACAACTTCTCATCATCAGAGGTCATTGTCGGATCGTCAGAGGAGTGCGATCGGATTTTAAATATTTTGAAGTGGTCTCAAAAATAGGATTCGAGTTGGCGCGATTTGTGGTAGGTCAGAATACATTCATTTCTGTCCAAATAACAACTTCTCATCATCAGAGGTCATTGTCGGATCGTCAGAGGAGTGCGGTCGGATTTTAAATATTTTGAAGTGGTCTCAAAAATAGGATTCGAGTTGGCGCGATTTGTGGTAGGTCAGAATACATTCATTTCTGTCCAAATAACAACTTCTCATCATCAGAGGTCAATGTCGGATCGTCAGAGGAGTGCGGTCGGATTTTAAATATTTTGAAGTGGTCTCAAAAATAGGATTCGAGTTGGTGCGATTTGTAGTAGGTCAGAATACATTCATTCCTGTCCAAATAACAACTTCTCATCATCAGAGGTCATTGTCGGATCGTCAGAGGAGTGCGGTCGGATTTTAAATATTTTGAAGTGGTCTCAAAAATAGGATTCGAGTTGGCGCGATTTGTGGTAGGTCAGAATACATTCATTTCTGTCCAAATAACAACATCTCATCATCAGAGGTCATTGTCGGATCGTCAGAGGAGTGCGGTCGGATTTTAAATATTTTGAAGTGGTCTCAAAAATAGGATTCGAGTTGGCGCGATTTGTGCTAGGTCAGAATACATTCATTTCTGTCCAAATAACAACTTCTCATCATCAGAGGTCATTGTCGGATCGTCAGAGGAGTGCGGTCAGATTTTAAATATTTTGAAGTGGTCTCAAAAATAGGATTCGAGTTGGCGCGATTTGTGGTAGGTCAGAATACATTCATTTCTGTCCAAATAACAACTTCTCATCATCAGAGGTCATTGTCGGATCGTCAGAGGAGTGCGGTCGGATTTTAAATATTTTGAAGTGGTCTCAAAAATAGGATTTGAGTTGGCGCGATTTGTGGTAGATCAGAATACATTCACTTCTGTCCAAATAACAACTTCTCATCATCAGAGGTCATTGTCGGATCGTCAGAGGAGTGCGGTCGGATTTTAAATATTTTGAAGTGGTCTCAAAAATAGGATTCGAGTTGGCGCGATTTGTGGTAGGTCAGAATACATTCATTTCTGTCCAAATAACAACTTCTCATCATCAGAGGTCATTGTCGGATCGTCAGAGGAGTGCGATCGGATTTTAAATATTTTGAAGTGGTCTCAAAAATAGGATTCGAGTTGGCGCGATTTGTGGTAGGTCAGAATACATTCATTTCTGTCCAAATAACAACTTCTCATCATCAGAGTTCATTGTCGGATCGTCAGAGGAGTGCGGTCAGATTTTAAATATTTTGAAGTGGTCTCAAAAATAGGATTCGAGTTGGCGCGATTTGTGGTAGGTCAGAATACATTCATTTCTGTCCAAATAACAACTTCTCATCATCAGAGGTCATTGTCGGATCGTCAGAGGAGTGCGATCGGATTTTAAATATTTTGAAGTGGTCTCAAAAATAGGATTCGAGTTGGCGCGATTTGTGGTAGGTCAGAATACAATCATTTCTGTTCAAATAACAACTTCTCATCATCAGAGGTCATTTTCGGATCGTCAGAGAAGTGCGGTCGGATTTTAAATATTTTGAAGTGGTCTCAAAAATAGGATTCGAGTTGGCGCGATTTGTGGTAGGTCAGAATACATTCATTCCTGTCCAAATAACAACTTCTCATCATCAGAGGTCATTGTCGGATCGTCAGAGGAGTGCGGTCTGATTTTAAATATTTTGAAGTGGTCTCAAAAATAGGATTCGAGTTGGCGCGATTTGTGGTAGGTCAGAATACATTAATTTCTGTCCAAATAACAACTTCTCATCATCAGAGGTCATTGTCGGATCGTCAGAGGAGTGCGGTCGGATTTTAAATATTTTGAAGTGGTCTCAAAAATAGGATTCGAGTTGGCGCGATTTGTGCTAGGTCAGAATACATTCATTTCTGTCCAAATAACAACTTCTCATCATCAGAGGTCATTGTCGGATCGTCAGAGGAGTGCGGTCGGATTTTAAATATTTTGAAGTGGTCTCAAAAATAGGATTCGAGTTGGCGCGATTTGTGGTAGGTCAGAATACATTCATTTCTGTCCAAATAACAACTTCTCATCATCAGAGGTCATTGTCGGATCGTCAGAGGAGTGCGGTCAGATTTTAAATATTTTGAAGTGGTCTCAAAAATAGGATTCGAGTTGGCGCGATTTGTGGTAGATCAGAATACATTCAGTTCTGTCCAAATAACAACTTCTCTTCATCAGAGTTCATTGTCGGATCGTCAGAGGAGTGCGGTCGGATTTTAAATATTTTGAAGTGGTCTCAAAAATAGGATTCGAGTTGGCGCGATTTGTGGTAGGTCAGAATACATTCATTTCTGTTCAAATAACAACTTCTCATCATCAGAGGTCATTGTCGGATCGTCAGAGGAGTGCGATCGGATTTTAAATATTTTGAAGTGGTCTCAAAAATAGGATTCGAGTTGGCGCGATTTGTGGTAGGTCAGAATACATTCATTTCTGTCCAAATAACAACTTCTCATCATCAGAGGTCATTGTCGGATCGTCAGAGGAGTGCGGTCAGATTTTAAATATTTTGAAGTGGTCTCAAAAATAGGATTCTAGTTGGCGCGATTTGTGGTAGGTCAGAATACATTCATTTCTGTCCAAATAACAACTTCTCATCATCAGAGGTCATTGTCGGATCGTCAGAGGAGTGCGATCGGATTTTAAATATTTTGAAGTGGTCTCAAAAATAGGATTCGAGTTGGCGCGATTTGTGGTAGGTCAGAATACATTCATTTCTGTCCAAATAACAACTTCTCATCATCAGAGGTCATTGTCGGATCGTCAGAGGAGTGCGGTCGGATTTTAAATATTTTGAAGTGGTCTCAAAAATAGGATTCGAGTTGGCGCGATTTGTGGTAGGTCAGAATACATTCATTTCTGTCCAAATAACAACTTCTCATCATCAGAGGTCAATGTCGGATCGTCAGAGGAGTGCGGTCGGATTTTAAATATTTTGAAGTGGTCTCAAAAATAGGATTCGAGTTGGTGCGATTTGTAGTAGGTCAGAATACATTCATTCCTGTCCAAATAACAACTTCTCATCATCAGAGGTCATTGTCGGATCGTCAGAGGAGTGCGGTCGGATTTTAAATATTTTGAAGTGGTCTCAAAAATAGGATTCGAGTTGGCGCGATTTGTGGTAGGTCAGAATACATTCATTTCTGTCCAAATAACAACATCTCATCATCAGAGGTCATTGTCGGATCGTCAGAGGAGTGCGGTCGGATTTTAAATATTTTGAAGTGGTCTCAAAAATAGGATTCGAGTTGGCGCGATTTGTGCTAGGTCAGAATACATTCATTTCTGTCCAAATAACAACTTCTCATCATCAGAGGTCATTGTCGGATCGTCAGAGGAGTGCGGTCAGATTTTAAATATTTTGAAGTGGTCTCAAAAATAGGATTCGAGTTGGCGCGATTTGTGGTAGGTCAGAATACATTCATTTCTGTCCAAATAACAACTTCTCATCATCAGAGGTCATTGTCGGATCGTCAGAGGAGTGCGGTCGGATTTTAAATATTTTGAAGTGGTCTCAAAAATAGGATTTGAGTTGGCGCGATTTGTGGTAGATCAGAATACATTCACTTCTGTCCAAATAACAACTTCTCATCATCAGAGGTCATTGTCGGATCGTCAGAGGAGTGCGGTCGGATTTTAAATATTTTGAAGTGGTCTCAAAAATAGGATTCGAGTTGGCGCGATTTGTGGTAGGTCAGAATACATTCATTTCTGTCCAAATAACAACTTCTCATCATCAGAGGTCATTGTCGGATCGTCAGAGGAGTGCGATCGGATTTTAAATATTTTGAAGTGGTCTCAAAAATAGGATTCGAGTTGGCGCGATTTGTGGTAGGTCAGAATACATTCATTTCTGTCCAAATAACAACTTCTCATCATCAGAGTTCATTGTCGGATCGTCAGAGGAGTGCGGTCAGATTTTAAATATTTTGAAGTGGTCTCAAAAATAGGATTCGAGTTGGCGCGATTTGTGGTAGGTCAGAATACATTCATTTCTGTCCAAATAACAACTTCTCATCATCAGAGGTCATTGTCGGATCGTCAGAGGAGTGCGATCGGATTTTAAATATTTTGAAGTGGTCTCAAAAATAGGATTCGAGTTGGCGCGATTTGTGGTAGGTCAGAATACAATCATTTCTGTTCAAATAACAACTTCTCATCATCAGAGGTCATTTTCGGATCGTCAGAGAAGTGCGGTCGGATTTTAAATATTTTGAAGTGGTCTCAAAAATAGGATTCGAGTTGGCGCGATTTGTGGTAGGTCAGAATACATTAATTTCTGTCCAAATAACAACTTCTCATCATCAGAGGTCATTGTCGGATCGTCAGAGGAGTGCGGTCGGATTTTAAATATTTTGAAGTGGTCTCAAAAATAGAATTCGAGTTGGCGCGATTTGTGGTAGGTCAGAATACATTCATTTCTGTCCAAATAACAACTTCTGATCATCAGAGGTCATTGTCGGATCGTCAGAGGAGTGCGATCAGATTTTAAATATTTTGAAGTGGTCTCAAAAATAGGATTCGAGTTGGCGCGATTTGTGGTAGGTCAGAATACATTCATTTCTGTCCAAATAACAACTTCTCATCATCAGAGGTCATTGTCGAATCGTCAGAGGAGTGCGGTCGGATTTTAAATATTTTGAAGTGGTCTCAAAAATAGGATTCGAGTTGGCGCGATTTGTGGTAGGTCAGAATACATTCATTTCTGTCCAAATAACAACTTCTCATCATCAGAGGTCATTGTCGGATCGTCAGAGGAGTGCGGTCGGATTTTAAATATTTTGAAGTGGTCTCAAAAATAGGATTCGAGTTGGCGCGATTTGTGGTAGGTCAGAATACATTCATTTCTGTCCAAATAACAACTTCTCATCATCAGAGGTCATTGTCGGATCGTCAGAGGAGTGCGGTCGGATTTTAAATATTTTGAAGTGGTCTCAAAAATAGGATTCGAGTTGGCGCGATTTGTGGTAGGTCAGAATACATTCATTTCTGTCCAAATAACAACTTCTCATCATCAGAGGTCAATGTCGGATCGTCAGAGGAGTGCGGTCGGATTTTAAATATTTTGAAGTGGTCTCAAAAATAGGATTCGAGTTATCGCGATTTGTGGTAGGTCAGAATACATTAATTTCTGTCCAAATAACAACTTCTCATCATCAGAGGTCATTGTCGGATCGTCAGAGGAGTGCGGTCGGATTTTAAATATTTTGAAGTGGTCTCAAAAATAGGATTCGAGTTGGCGCGATTTGTGCTAGGTCAGAATACATTCATTTCTGTCCAAATAACAACTTCTCATCATCAGAGGTCATTGTCGGATCGTCAGAGGAGTGCGATCGGATTTTAAATATTTTGAAGTGGTCTCAAAAATAGGATTCGAGTTGGCGCGATTTGTGGTAGGTCAGAATACATTCATTTCTGTCCAAATAACAACTTCTCATCATCAGGAGTCATTGTCGGATCGTCAGAGGAGTGCGGTCAGATTTTAAATATTTTGAAGTGGTCTCAAAAATAGGATTCGAGTTGGCGCGATTTGTGGTAAGTCAGAATACATTCATTTCTGTCCAAATAACAACTTCTCATCATCAGAGGTCATTGTCGGATCGTCAGAGGAGTGCGGTCGGATTTTAAATATTTTGAAGTGGTCTCAAAAATAGGATTCGAGTTGGCGCGATTTGTGGTAGGTCAGAATACATTCATTTCTGTCCAAATAACAACTTCTCATCATCAGAGGTCATTGTCGGATCGTCAGAGGAGTGCGGTCGGATTTTAAATATTTTGAAGTGGTCTCAAAAATAGGATTCGAGTTGGCGCGATTTGTGCTAGGTCAGAATACATTCATTTCTGTCCAAATAACAACTTCTCATCATCAGAGGTCATTGTCGGATCGTCAGAGGAGTGCGGTCGGATTTTAAATATTTTGAAGTGGTCTCAAAAATAGGATTCGAGTTGGCGCGATTTGTGGTAGGTCAGAATACATTCATTTCTGTCCAAATAACAACTTCTCATCATCAGAGGTCATTGTCGGATCGTCAGAGGAGTGCGGTCGGATTTTAAATATTTTGAAGTGGTCTCAAAAATAGGATTCGAGTTGGCGCGATTTGTGGTAGGTCAGAATACATTCATATCTGTCCAAATAACAACTTCTCATCATCAGAGGTCATTGTCGGATCGTCAGAGGAGTGCGATCGGATTTTAAATATTTTGAAGTGGTCTCAAAAATAGGATTCGAGTTGGCGCGATTTGTGGTAGGTCAGAATACATTCATTTCTGTCCAAATAACAACTTCTCATCATCAGAGGTCATTGTCGGATCGTCAGAAGAGTGCGGTCGGATTTTAAATATTTTGAAGTGGTCTCAAAAATAGGATTCGAGTTGGCGCGATTTGTGGTAGGTCAGAATACATTCATTTCTGTCCAAATAACAACTTCTCATCATCAGAAGTCATTGTCGGATCGTCAGAGGAGTGCGATCGGATTTTAAATATTTTGAAGTGGTCTCAAAAATAGGATTCGAGTTGGCGCGATCTGTGGTAGGTCAGAATACATTCATTTCTGTTCAAATAACAACTTCTCATCATCAGAGGTCATTGTCGGATCGTCAGAGGAGTGCGATCGGATTTTAAATATTTTGAAGTGGTCTCAAAAATAGGATTCGAGTTGGCGCGATTTGTGGTAGGTCAGAATACATTCATTTCTGTCCAAATAACAACTTCTCATCATCAGAGGTCATTGTCGGATCGTCAGAGGAGTGCGGTCGGATTTTAAATATTTTGAAGTGGTCTCAAAAATAGGATTCGAGTTGGCGCGATTTGTGGTAGGTCAGAATACATTCATTTCTGTTCAAATAACAACTTCCCATCATCAGAGGTCATTTTCGGATCGTCAGAGAAGTGCGGTCGGATTTTAAATATTTTGAAGTGGTCTCAAAAATAGGATTCGAGTTGGCGCGATTTGTGGTAGGTCAGAATACATTCATTTCTGTCCAAATAACAACTTCTCATCATCAGAGGTCATTGTCGGATCGTCAGAGGAGTGCGGTCGGATTTTAAATATTTTGAAGTGGTCTCAAAAATAGAATTCGAGTTGGCGCGATTTGTGGTAGGTCAGAATACATTCATTTCTGTCCAAATAACAACTTCTCATCATCAGAGGTCATTGTCGGATCATCAGAGGAGTGCGATCGGATTTTAAATATTTTGAAGTGGTCTCAAAAATAGGATTCGAGTTGGCGCGATTTGTGGTGGGTCAGAATACATTCATTTCTGTCCAAATAACAACTTCTCATCATCAGAGGTCATTGTCGGATCGTCAGAGGAGTGCGGTCAGATTTTAAATATTTTGAAGTGGTCTCAAAAATAGGATTCGAGTTGGCGCGATTTGTGGTAGGTCAGAATACATTCATTTCTGTCCAAATAACAACTTCTCATCATCAGAGGTCATTGTCGGATCGTCAGAGGAGTGCGGTCGGATTTTAAATATTTTGAAGTGGTCTCAAAAATAGGATTCGAGTTGGCGCGATTTGTGGTAGGTCAGAATACATTCATTTCTGTCCAAATAACAACTTCTCATCATCAGAGGTCATTGTCGGATCGTCAGAGGAGTGCGGTCGGATTTTAAATATTTTGAAGTGGTCTCAAAAATAGGATTCGAGTTGGCGCGATTTGTGGTAGGTCAGAATACATTCATTTCTGTCCAAATAACGACTTCTCATCAACAGAGGTCATTGTCGAATCGTCAGAGGAGTGCGGTCGGATTTTAAATATTTTGAAGTGGTCTCAAAAATAGGATTCGAGTTGGCGCGATTTGTGGTAGGTCAGAATACATTCATTTCTGTCCAAATAACAACTTCTCATCATCAGAGGTCATTGTCGGATCGTCAGAGGAGTGCGGTCGGATTTTAAATATTTTGAAGTGGTCTCAAAAATAGGATTCGAGTTGGCGCGATTTGTGGTAGGTCAGAATACATTCATTTCTGCCCAAATAACAACTTCTCATCATCAGAGGTCATTGTCGGATCGTCAGAGGAGTGCGGTCGGATTTTAAATATTTTGAAGTGGTCTCAAAAATAGGATTCGAGTTGGCGCGATTTGTGGTAGGTCAGAATACATTCATTTCTGTCCAAATAACAACTTCTCATCATCAGAGGTCATTGTCGGATCGTCAGAGGAGTGCGATCGGATTTTAAATATTTTGAAGTGGTCTCAAAAATAGGATTCGAGTTGGCGCGATTTGTGGTAGGTCAGAATACATTCATTTCTGCCCAAATAACAACTTCTCATCATCAGAGGTCATTGTCGGATCGTCAGAGGAGTGCGGTCGGATTTTAAATATTTTGAAGTGGTCTCAAAAATAGGATTCGAGTTGGCGCGATTTGTGGTAGGTCAGAATACATTCATTTCTGTCCAAATAACAACTTTTCATCATCAGAGGTCATTGTCGGATCGTCAGAGGAGTGCGATCGGATTTTAAATATTTTGAAGTGGTCTCAAAAATAGGATTCGAGTTGGCGCGATTTGTGGTAGGTCAGAATACATTCATTTCTGTTCAAATAACAACTTCTCATCATCAGAGGTCATTGTCGGATCGTCAGAGGAGTGCGATCGGATTTTAAATATTTTGAAGTGGTCTCAAAAATAGGATTCGAGTTGGCGCGATTTGTGGTAGGTCAGAATACATTCATTTCTGTCCAAATAACAACTTCTCATCATCAGAGGTCATTGTCGGATCGTCAGAGGAGTGCGGTCGGATTTTACATATTTTGAAGTGGTCTCAAAAATAGGATTCGAGTTGGCGCGATTTGTGGTAGGTCAGAATACATTCATTTCTGTTCAAATAACAACTTCTCATCATCAGAGGTCATTTTCGGATCGACAGAGAAGTGCGGTCGGATTTTAAATATTTTGAAGTGGTCTCAAAAATAGGATTCGAGTTGGCGCGATTTGTGGTAGGTCAGAATACATTCATTTCTGTCCAAACAACAACTTCTCATCATCAGAGGTCATTGTCGGATCGTCAGAGGAGTGCGGTCGGATTTTAAATATTTTGAAATGGTCTCAAAAATAGAATTCGAGTTGGCGCGATTTGTGGTAGGTCAGAATACATTCATTTCTGTCCAAATAACAACTTCTCATCATCAGAGGTCATTGTCGGATCGTCAGAGGAGTGCGATCGGATTTTAAATATTTTGAAGTGGTCTCAAAAATAGGATTCGAGTTGGCGCGATTTGTGGTGGGTCAGAATACATTCATTTCTGTCCAAATAACAACTTCTCATCATCAGAGGTCATTGTCGGATCGTCAGAGGAGTGCGGTCAGATTTTAAATATTTTGAAGTGGTCTCAAAAATAGGATTCGAGTTGGCGCGATTTGTGGTAGGTCAGAATACATTCATTTCTGTCCAAATAACAACTTCTCATCATCAGAGGTCATTGTCGGATCGTCAGAGGAGTGCGGTCGGATTTTAAATATTTTGAAGTGGTCTCAAAAATAGGATTCGAGTTGGCGCGATTTGTGGTAGGTCAGAATACATTCATTTCTGTCCAAATAACAACTTCTCATCTTCAGAGGTCATTGTCGGATCGTCAGAGGAGTGCGGTCGGATTTTAAATATTTTGAAGTGGCCTCAAGAATAGGATTCGAGTTGGCGCGATTTGTGGTAGGTCAGAATACATTCATTTCTGTCCAAATAACAACTTCTCATCATCAGAGGTCATTGTCGGATCGTCAGAGGAGTGCGATCGGATTTTAAATATTTTGAAGTGGTCTCAAAAATAGGATTCGAGTTGGCGCGATTTGTGGTAGGTCAGAATACATTCATTTCTGTTCAAATAACAACTTCTCATCATCAGAGGTCATTTTCGGATCGTCAGAGAAGTGCGGTCGGATTCTAAATATTTTGAAGTGGTCTCAAAAATAGGATTCGAGTTGGCGCGATTTGTGGTAAGTCAGAATACATTCATTTCTGTCCAAATAACAACTTCTCATCATCAGAGGTCATTGTCGGATCGTCAGAGGAGTGCGGTCGGATTTTAAATATTTTGAAGTGGTCTCAAAAATAGGATTCGAGTTGGCGCGATTTGTGGTAGGTCAGAATACATTCATTTCTGTCCAAATAACAACTTCTCATCATCAGAGGTCATTGTCGGATCGTCAGAGGAGTGCGGTCGCATTTTAAATATTTTGAAGTGGTCTCAAAAATAGGATTCGAGTTGGCGCGATTTGTGGTAGGTCAGAATACATTCATTTCTGTCCAAATAACAACTTCTCATCATCAGAGGTCATTGTCGGATCGTCAGAGGAGTACGGTCGGATTTTAAATATTTTGAAGTGGTCAAAAATAGGATTCGAGTTGGCGCGATTTGTGGTAGGTCAGAATACATTCATTTCTGCCCAAACAACAACTTCTCATCATCAGAGGTCATTGTCGGATCGTCAGAAGAGTGCGGTCGGATTTTAAATATTTTGAAGTGGTCTCAAAAATAGGATTCGAGTTGGCGCGATTTGTGGTAGGTCAGAATACATTCATTTCTGTCCAAATAACAACTTCTCATCATCAGAAGTCATTGTCGGATCGTCAGAGGAGTGCGATCGGATTTTAAATATTTTGAAGTGGTCTCAAAAATAGGATTCGAGTTGGCGCGATCTGTGGTAGGTCAGAATACATTCATTTCTGTTCAAATAACAACTTCTCATCATCAGAGGTCATTGTCGGATCGTCAGAGGAGTGCGATCGGATTTTAAATATTTTGAAGTGGTCTCAAAAATAGGATTCGAGTTGGCGCGATTTGTGGTAGGTCAGAATACATTCATTTCTGTCCAAATAACAACTTCTCATCATCAGAGGTCATTGTCGGATCGTCAGAGGAGTGCGGTCGGATTTTAAATATTTTGAAGTGGTCTCAAAAATAGGATTCGAGTTGGCGCGATTTGTGGTAGGTCAGAATACATTCATTTCTGTTCAAATAACAACTTCTCATCATCAGAGGTCATTTTCGGATCGTCAGAGAAGTGCGGTCGGATTTTAAATATTTTGAAGTGGTCTCAAAAATAGGATTCGAGTTGGCGCGATTTGTGGTAGGTCAGAATACATTCATTTCTGTCCAAATAACAACTTCTCATCATCAGAGGTCATTGTCGGATCGTCAGAGGAGTGCGGTCAGATTTTAAATATTTTGAAGTGGTCTCAAAAATAGGATTCGAGTTGGCGCGATTTGTGGTAGGTCAGAATACATTCATTTCTGTCCAAATAACAACTTCTCATCATCAGAGGTCATTGTCGGATCGTCAGAGGAGTGCGGTCGGATTTTAAATATTTTGAAGTGGTCTCAAAAATAGGAATCGAGTTGGCGCGATTTGTGGTAGGTCAGAATACATTCATTTCTGTCCAAATAACAACTTCTCATCATCAGAGGTCATTGTCGGATCGTCAGAGGAGTGCGGTCGGATTTTAAATATTTTGAAGTGGTCTCAAAAATAGGATTCGAGTTGGCGCGATTTGTGGTAGGTCAGAATACATTCATTTCTGTCCAAATAACGACTTCTCATCAACAGAGGTCATTGTCGAATCGTCAGAGGAGTGCGGTCGGATTTTAAATATTTTGAAGTGGTCTCAAAAATAGGATTCGAGTTGGCGCGATTTGTGGTAGGTCAGAATACATTCATTTCTGTCCAAATAACAACTTCTCATCATCAGAGGTCATTGTCGGATCGTCAGAGGAGTGCGGTCGGATTTTAAATATTTTGAAGTGGTCTCAAAAATAGGATTCGAGTTGGCGCGATTTGTGGTAGGTCAGAATACATTCATTTCTGCCCAAATAACAACTTCTCATCATCAGAGGTCATTGTCGGATCGTCAGAGGAGTGCGGTCGGATTTTAAATATTTTGAAGTGGTCTCAAAAATAGGATTCGAGTTGGCGCGATTTGTGGTAGGTCAGAATACATTCATTTCTGTCCAAATAACAACTTCTCATCATCAGAGGTCATTGTCGGATCGTCAGAGGAGTGCGATCGGATTTTAAATATTTTGAAGTGGTCTCAAAAATAGGATTCGAGTTGGCGCGATTTGTGGTAGGTCAGAATACATTCATTTCTGCCCAAATAACAACTTCTCATCATCAGAGGTCATTGTCGGATCGTCAGAGGAGTGCGGTCGGATTTTAAATATTTTGAAGTGGTCTCAAAAATAGGATTCGAGTTGGCGCGATTTGTGGTAGGTCAGAATACATTCATTTCTGTCCAAATAACAACTTTTCATCATCAGAGGTCATTGTCGGATCGTCAGAGGAGTGCGATCGGATTTTAAATATTTTGAAGTGGTCTCAAAAATAGGATTCGAGTTGGCGCGATTTGTGGTAGGTCAGAATACATTCATTTCTGTTCAAATAACAACTTCTCATCATCAGAGGTCATTGTCGGATCGTCAGAGGAGTGCGATCGGATTTTAAATATTTTGAAGTGGTCTCAAAAATAGGATTCGAGTTGGCGCGATTTGTGGTAGGTCAGAATACATTCATTTCTGTCCAAATAACAACTTCTCATCATCAGAGGTCATTGTCGGATCGTCAGAGGAGTGCGGTCGGATTTTACATATTTTGAAGTGGTCTCAAAAATAGGATTCGAGTTGGCGCGATTTGTGGTAGGTCAGAATACATTCATTTCTGTCCAAATAACAACTTCTCATCATCAGAGGTCATTGTCGGATCGTCAGAGGAGTGCGGTCAGATTTTAAATATTTTGAAGTGGTCTCAAAAATAGGATTCGAGTTGGCGCGATTTGTGGTAGGTCAGAATACATTCATTTCTGTCCAAATAACAACTTCTCATCATCAGAGGTCATTGTCGGATCGTCAGAGGAGTGCGGTCGGATTTTAAATATTTTGAAGTGGTCTCAAAAATAGGATTCGAGTTGGCGCGATTTGTGGTAGGTCAGAATACATTCATTTCTGTCCAAATAACAACTTCTCATCTTCAGAGGTCATTGTCGGATCGTCAGAGGAGTGCGGTCGGATTTTAAATATTTTGAAGTGGTCTCAAAAATAGGATTCGAGTTGGCGCGATTTGTGGTAGGTCAGAATACATTCATTTCTGTCCAAATAACAACTTCTCATCATCAGAAGTCATTGTCGGATCGTCAGAGGAGTGCGATCGGATTTTAAATATTTTGAAGTGGTCTCAAAAATAGGATTCGAGTTGGCGCGATCTGTGGTAGGTCAGAATACATTCATTTCTGTTCAAATAACAACTTCTCATCATCAGAGGTCATTGTCGGATCGTCAGAGGAGTGCGATCGGATTTTAAATATTTTGAAGTGGTCTCAAAAATAGGATTCGAGTTGGCGCGATTTGTGGTAGGTCAGAATACATTCATTTCTGTCCAAATAACAACTTCTCATCATCAGAGGTCATTGTCGGATCGTCAGAGGAGTGCGGTCGGATTTTAAATATTTTGAAGTGGTCTCAAAAATAGGATTCGAGTTGGCGCGATTTGTGGTAGGTCAGAATACATTCATTTCTGTTCAAATAACAACTTCTCATCATCAGAGGTCATTTTCGGATCGTCAGAGAAGTGCGGTCGGATTTTAAATATTTTGAAGTGGTCTCAAAAATAGGATTCGAGTTGGCGCGATTTGTGGTAGGTCAGAATACATTCATTTCTGTCCAAATAACAACTTCTCATCATCAGAGGTCATTGTCGGATCGTCAGAGGAGTGCGGTCAGATTTTAAATATTTTGAAGTGGTCTCAAAAATAGGATTCGAGTTGGCGCGATTTGTGGTAGGTCAGAATACATTCATTTCTGTCCAAATAACAACTTCTCATCATCAGAGGTCATTGTCGGATCGTCAGAGGAGTGCGGTCGGATTTTAAATATTTTGAAGTGGTCTCAAAAATAGGAATCGAGTTGGCGCGATTTGTGGTAGGTCAGAATACATTCATTTCTGTCCAAATAACAACTTCTCATCATCAGAGGTCATTGTCGGATCGTCAGAGGAGTGCGGTCGGATTTTAAATATTTTGAAGTGGTCTCAAAAATAGGATTCGAGTTGGCGCGATTTGTGGTAGGTCAGAATACATTCATTTCTGTCCAAATAACGACTTCTCATCAACAGAGGTCATTGTCGAATCGTCAGAGGAGTGCGGTCGGATTTTAAATATTTTGAAGTGGTCTCAAAAATAGGATTCGAGTTGGCGCGATTTGTGGTAGGTCAGAATACATTCATTTCTGTCCAAATAACAACTTCTCATCATCAGAGGTCATTGTCGGATCGTCAGAGGAGTGCGGTCGGATTTTAAATATTTTGAAGTGGTCTCAAAAATAGGATTCGAGTTGGCGCGATTTGTGGTAGGTCAGAATACATTCATTTCTGCCCAAATAACAACTTCTCATCATCAGAGGTCATTGTCGGATCGTCAGAGGAGTGCGGTCGGATTTTAAATATTTTGAAGTGGTCTCAAAAATAGGATTCGAGTTGGCGCGATTTGTGGTAGGTCAGAATACATTCATTTCTGTCCAAATAACAACTTCTCATCATCAGAGGTCATTGTCGGATCGTCAGAGGAGTGCGATCGGATTTTAAATATTTTGAAGTGGTCTCAAAAATAGGATTCGAGTTGGCGCGATTTGTGGTAGGTCAGAATACATTCATTTCTGCCCAAATAACAACTTCTCATCATCAGAGGTCATTGTCGGATCGTCAGAGGAGTGCGGTCGGATTTTAAATATTTTGAAGTGGTCTCAAAAATAGGATTCGAGTTGGCGCGATTTGTGGTAGGTCAGAATACATTCATTTCTGTCCAAATAACAACTTTTCATCATCAGAGGTCATTGTCGGATCGTCAGAGGAGTGCGATCGGATTTTAAATATTTTGAAGTGGTCTCAAAAATAGGATTCGAGTTGGCGCGATTTGTGGTAGGTCAGAATACATTCATTTCTGTTCAAATAACAACTTCTCATCATCAGAGGTCATTGTCGGATCGTCAGAGGAGTGCGATCGGATTTTAAATATTTTGAAGTGGTCTCAAAAATAGGATTCGAGTTGGCGCGATTTGTGGTAGGTCAGAATACATTCATTTCTGTCCAAATAACAACTTCTCATCATCAGAGGTCATTGTCGGATCGTCAGAGGAGTGCGGTCGGATTTTACATATTTTGAAGTGGTCTCAAAAATAGGATTCGAGTTGGCGCGATTTGTGGTAGGTCAGAATACATTCATTTCTGTTCAAATAACAACTTCTCATCATCAGAGGTCATTTTCGGATCGACAGAGAAGTGCGGTCGGATTTTAAATATTTTGAAGTGGTCTCAAAAATAGGATTCGAGTTGGCGCGATTTGTGGTAGGTCAGAATACATTCATTTCTGTCCAAACAACAACTTCTCATCATCAGAGGTCATTGTCGGATCGTCAGAGGAGTGCGGTCGGATTTTAAATATTTTGAAATGGTCTCAAAAATAAAATTCGAGTTGGCGCGATTTGTGGTAGGTCAGAATACATTCATTTCTGTCCAAATAACAACTTCTCATCATCAGAGGTCATTGTCGGATCGTCAGAGGAGTGCGATCGGATTTTAAATATTTTGAAGTGGTCTCAAAAATAGGATTCGAGTTGGCGCGATTTGTGGTGGGTCAGAATACATTCATTTCTGTCCAAATAACAACTTCTCATCATCAGAGGTCATTGTCGGATCGTCAGAGGAGTGCGGTCAGATTTTAAATATTTTGAAGTGGTCTCAAAAATAGGATTCGAGTTGGCGCGATTTGTGGTAGGTCAGAATACATTCATTTCTGTCCAAATAACAACTTCTCATCATCAGAGGTCATTGTCGGATCGTCAGAGGAGTGCGGTCGGATTTTAAATATTTTGAAGTGGTCTCAAAAATAGGATTCGAGTTGGCGCGATTTGTGGTAGGTCAGAATACATTCATTTCTGTCCAAATAACAACTTCTCATCTTCAGAGGTCATTGTCGGATCGTCAGAGGAGTGCGGTCGGATTTTAAATATTTTGAAGTGGCCTCAAAAATAGGATTCGAGTTGGCGCGATTTGTGGTAGGTCAGAATACATTCATTTCTGTCCAAATAACAACTTCTCATCATCAGAGGTCATTGTCGGATCGTCAGAGGAGTGCGATCGGATTTTAAATATTTTGAAGTGGTCTCAAAAATAGGATTCGAGTTGGCGCGATTTGTGGTAGGTCAGAATACATTCATTTCTGTTCAAATAACAACTTCTCATCATCAGAGGTCATTTTCGGATCGTCAGAGAAGTGCGGTCGGATTCTAAATATTTTGAAGTGGTCTCAAAAATAGGATTCGAGTTGGCGCGATTTGTGGTAAGTCAGAATACATTCATTTCTGTCCAAATAACAACTTCTCATCATCAGAGGTCATTGTCGGATCGTCAGAGGAGTGCGGTCGGATTTTAAATATTTTGAAGTGGTCTCAAAAATAGGATTCGAGTTGGCGCGATTTGTGGTAGGTCAGAATACATTCATTTCTGTCCAAATAACAACTTCTCATCATCAGAGGTCATTGTCGGATCGTCAGAGGAGTGCGGTCGCATTTTAAATATTTTGAAGTGGTCTCAAAAATAGGATTCGAGTTGGCGCGATTTGTGGTAGGTCAGAATACATTCATTTCTGTCCAAATAACAACTTTTCATCATCAGAGGTCATTGTCGGATCGTCAGAGGAGTGCGATCGGATTTTAAATATTTTGAAGTGGTCTCAAAAATAGGATTCGAGTTGGCGCGATTTGTGGTAGGTCAGAATACATTCATTTCTGTTCAAATAACAACTTCTCATCATCAGAGGTCATTGTCGGATCGTCAGAGGAGTGCGATCGGATTTTAAATATTTTGAAGTGGTCTCAAAAATAGGATTCGAGTTGGCGCGATTTGTGGTAGGTCAGAATACATTCATTTCTGTCCAAATAACAACTTCTCATCATCAGAAGTCATTGTCGGATCGTCAGAGGAGTGCGGTCGGATTTTAAATATTTTGAAGTGGTCTCAAAAATAGGATTCGAGTTGGCGCGATTTGTGGTAGGTCAGAATACATTCATTTCTGTTCAAATAACAACTTCTCATCATCAGAGGTCATTGTCGGATCGTCAGAGGAGTGCGATCGGATTTTAAATATTTTGAAGTGGTCTCAAAAATAGGATTCGAGTTGGCGCGATTTGTGGTAGGTCAGAATACATTCATTTCTGTCCAAATAACAACTTCTCATCATCAGAGGTCATTGTCGGATCGTCAGAGGAGTGCGATCGGATTTTAAATATTTTGAAGTGGTCTCAAAAATAGGATTCGAGTTGGCGCGATTTGTGGTAGGTCAGAATACATTCATTTCTGTCCAAATAACAACTTCTCATCATCAGAAGTCATTGTCGGATCGTCAGAGGAGTGCGGTCGGATTTTAAATATTTTGAAGTGGTCTCAAAAATAGGATTCGAGTTGGCGCGATTTGTGGTAGGTCAGAATACATTCATTTCTGTTCAAATAACAACTTCTCATCATCAGAGGTCATTGTCGGATCGTCAGAGGAGTGCGATCGGATTTTAAATATTTTGAAGTGGTCTCAAAAATAGGATTCGAGTTGGCGCGATTTGTGGTAGGTCAGAATACATTCATTTCTGTCCAAATAACAACTTCTCATCATCAGAGGTCATTGTCGGATCGTCAGAGGAGTGCGATCGGATTTTAAATATTTTGAAGTGGTCTCAAAAATAGGATTCGAGTTGGCGCGATTTGTGGTAGGTCAGAATACATTCATTTCTGTTCAAATAACAACTTCTCATCATCAGAGGTCATTGTCGGATCGTCAGAGGAGTGCGATCGGATTTTAAATATTTTGAAGTGGTCTCAAAAATAGGATTCGAGTTGGCGCGATTTGTGGTAGGTCAGAATACATTCATTTCTGTCCAAATAACAACTTCTCATCATCAGAGGTCATTGTCGGATCGTCAGAGGAGTGCGGTCGGATTTTACATATTTTGAAGTGGTCTCAAAAATAGGATTCGAGTTGGCGCGATTTGTGGTAGGTCAGAATACATTCATTTCTGTTCAAATAACAACTTCTCATCATCAGAGGTCATTTTCGGATCGACAGAGAAGTGCGGTCGGATTTTAAATATTTTGAAGTGGTCTCAAAAATAGGATTCGAGTTGGCGCGATTTGTGGTAGGTCAGAATACATTCATTTCTGTCCAAATAACAACTTCTCATCATCAGAGGTCATTGTCGGATCGTCAGAGGAGTGCGATCGGATTTTAAATATTTTGAAGTGGTCTCAAAAATAGGATTCGAGTTGGCGCGATTTGTGGTGGGTCAGAATACATTCATTTCTGTCCAAATAACAACTTCTCATCATCAGAGGTCATTGTCGGATCGTCAGAGGAGTGCGGTCAGATTTTAAATATTTTGAAGTGGTCTCAAAAATAGGATTCGAGTTGGCGCGATTTGTGGTAGGTCAGAATACATTCATTTCTGTCCAAATAACAACTTCTCATCATCAGAGGTCATTGTCGGATCGTCAGAGGAGTGCGGTCGGATTTTAAATATTTTGAAGTGGTCTCAAAAATAGGATTCGAGTTGGCGCGATTTGTGGTAGGTCAGAATACATTCATTTCTGTCCAAATAACAACTTCTCATCTTCAGAGGTCATTGTCGGATCGTCAGAGGAGTGCGGTCGGATTTTAAATATTTTGAAGTGGTCTCAAAAATAGGATTCGAGTTGGCGCGATTTGTGGTAGGTCAGAATACATTCATTTCTGTCCAAATAACAACTTCTCATCATCAGAGGTCATTGTCGGATCGTCAGAGGAGTGCGATCGGATTTTAAATATTTTGAAGTGGTCTCAAAAATAGGATTCGAGTTGGCGCGATTTGTGGTAGGTCAGAATACATTCATTTCTGTTCAAATAACAACTTCTCATCATCTGAGGTCATTTTCGGATCGTCAGAGAAGTGCGGTCGAATTTTAAATATTTTGAAGTGGTCTCAAAAATAGGATTCGAGTTGGCGCGATTTGTGGTAGGTCAGAATACATTCATTTCTGTCCAAATAACAACTTCTCATCATCAGAGGTCATTGTCGGATCGTCAGAGGAGTGCGGTCGGAATTTAAATATTTTGAAGTGGTCTCAAAAATAGGATTCGAGTTGGCGCGATTTGTGGTAGGTCAGAATACATTCATTTCTGTCCAAATAACAACTTCTCATCATCAGAGGTTATTGTCGGATCGTCAGAGGAGTGCGGGCGGATTTTAAATATTTTGAAGTGGTCTCAAAAATAGGATTCGAGTTGGCGCGATTTGTGGTAGGTCAGAATACATTCATTTCTGTCCAAATAACAACTTCTCATCATCAGAGGTCATTGTCGGATCGTCAGAGGAGTGCGGTCGCATTTTAAATATTTTGAAGTGGTCTCAAATATAGGATTCGAGTTGGCGCGATTTGTGGTAGGTCAGAATACATTCATTTCTGTCCAAATAACAACTTCTCATCATCAGAGGTCATTGTCGGATCGTCAGAGGAGTGCGATGGGATTCTAAATATTTTGAAGTGGTCTCAAAAATAGGATTCGAGTTGGCGCGATTTGTGGTAGGTCAGAATACATTCATTTCTGTTCAAATAACAACTTCTCATCATCAGAGGTCAATTTCGGATCGTCAGAGAAGTGCGGTCGGATTTTAAATATTTTGAAGTGGTCTCAAAAATAGGATACGAGTTGGCGCGATTTGTGGTAGGTCAGAATACATTCATTTCTGTCCAAATAACAACTTCTCATCATCAGAGGTCATTGTCGGATCGTCAGAGGAGTGCGGTCGGATTTTAAATATTTTGAAGTGGTCTCAAAAATAGAATTCGAGTTGGCGCGATTTGTGGTAGGTCAGAATACATTCATTTCTGTCCAAATAACAACTTCTCGTCATCAGAGGTCATTGTCGGATCGTCAGAGGAGTGCGGTCGGATTTTAAATATTTTGAAGTGGTCTCAAAAATAGGATTCGAGTTGGCGCGATTTGTGGTAGGTCAGAATACATTCATTTCTGTCCAAATAACAACTTATCATCAGAGGTCATTGTCGGATCGTCAGAGGAGTGCGGTCGGATTTTAAATATTTTGAAGTGGTCTCAAAAATAGGATTCGAGTTGGTGCGATTTGTGGTAGGTCAGAATACATTCATTCCTGTCCAAATAACAACTTCTCATCATCAGAGGTCATTGTCGGATCGTCAGAGGAGTGCGGTCGGATTTTAAATATTTTGAAGTGGTCTCAAAAATAGGATTCGAGTTGGCGCGATTTGTGGTAGGTCAGAATACATTCATTTCTGTCCAAATAACAACTTCTCATCATCAGAGGTCATTGTCGGATCGTCAGAGGAGTGCGGTCGGATTTTAAATATTTTGAAGTGGTCTCAAAAATAGGATTCGAGTTGGCGCGATTTGTGCTAGGTCAGAATACATTCATTTCTGTCCAAATAACAACTTCTCATCATCAGAGGTCATTGTCGGATCGTCAGAGTGCGGTCGGATTTTAAATATTTTGAAGTGGTCTCAAAAATAGGATTCGAGTTGGCGCGATTTGTGGTAGTTCAGAATACATTCATTTCTGTCCAAATAACAACTTCTCATCATCAGAGGTCATTGTCGGATCGTCAGAGGAGTGCGGTCAGATTTTAAATATTTTGAAGTGGTCTCAAAAATAGGATTCGAGTTGGCGCGATTTGTGGTGGATCAGAATACATTCACTTCTGTCCAAATAACAACTTCTCATCATCAGAGGTCATTGTCGGATCGTCAGAGGAGTGCGGTCGGATTTTAAATATTTTGAAGTGGTCTCAAAAATAGGATTCGAGTTGGCGCGATTTGTGCTAGGTCAGAATACATTCATTTCTGTCCAAATAACAACTTCTCATCATCAGAGGTCATAGTCGGATCGTCAGAGGAGTGCGGTCGGATATTAAATATTTTGAAGTGGTCTCAAAAATAGGATTCGAGTTGGCGCGATTTGTGGTAGGTCAGAATACATTCATTTCTGTCCAAATATCAACTTCTCATCATCAGAGGTCATTGTCGGATCGTCAGAGGAGTGCGGTCCGATTTTAAATATTTTGAAGTGGTCTCAAAAATAGGATTCGAGTTGGCGCGATTTGTGGTAGATCAGAATACATTCACTTCTGTCCAAATAACAACTTCTCATCATCAGAGGTCATTGTCGGATCGTCAGAGGAGTGCGGTCGGATTTTAAATATTTTGAAGTGGTCTCAAAAATAGGATTCGAGTTGGCGCGATTTGTGGTAGGTCAGAATACATTCATTTCTGTCCAAATAACAACTTCTCATCATCAGAGGTCATTGTCGGATCGTCAGAGGAGTGCGGTCAGATTTTAAATATTTTGAAGTGGTCTCAAAAATAGGATTCGAGTTGGCGCGATTTGTGGTAGGTCAGAATACATTCATTTCTGTCCAAATAACAACTTCTCATCATCAGAGGTCATTGTCGGATCGTCAGAGGAGTGCGGTCGGATTTTAAATATTTTGAAGTGGTCTCAAAAATAGGATTCGAGTTGGCGCGATTTGTGGTAGGTCAGAATACATTCATTTCTGTCCAAATAACAACTTCTCATCATCAGAGGTCATTGTCGGATCGTCAGAGGAGTGCGGTCGGATTTTAAATATTTTGAAGTGGTCTCAAAAATAGGATTCGAGGTGGCGCGATTTGTGGTAGGTCAGAATACATTCATTTCTGTCCAAATAACAACTTCTCATCATCAGAGATCATTGTCGGATCGTCAGAGGAGTGCGGTCGGATTTTAAATATTTTGAAGTGGTCTCAAAAATAGGATTCGAGTTGGCGCGATTTGTGGTAGGTCAGAATACGTTCATTTCTGTCCAAATAACAACTTCTCATCATCAGAGGTCATTGTCGGATCGTCAGAGGAGTGCGGTCGGATTTTAAATATTTTGAAGTGGTCTCAAAAATAGGATTCGAGTTGGCGCGATTTGTGGTAGGTCAGAATACATTCATTTCTGTCCAAATAACAACTTCTCATCATCAGAGGTCATTGTTGGATCGTCAGAGGAGTGCGATCGGATTTTAAATATTTTGAAGTGGTCTCAAAAATAGGATTCGAGTTGGCGCGATTTGTGGTAGGTCAGAATACATTCATTTCTGTCTAAATAACAACTTCTCATCATCAGAGGTCATTGTCGGATCGTCAGAGGAGTGCGGTCGGATTTTAAATATTTTGAAGTGGTCTCAAAAATAGGATTCGAGTTGGCGCGATTTGTGGTAGGTCAGAATACATTCATTTCTGTTCAAATAACAACTTCTCATCATCAGAGGTCATTGTCGGATCGTCAGAGGAGTGCGGTCGGATTTTAAATATTTTGAAGTGGTCTCAAAAATAGGATTCGAGTTGGCGCGATTTGTGGTAGGTCAGAATACATTCATTTCTGTCCAAATAACAACTTCTCATCATCAGAGGTCATTGTCGGATCGTCAGAGGAGTGCGGTCGGATTTTAAATATTTTGAAGTGGTCTCAAAAATAGGATTCGAGTTGGCGCGATTTGTGGTAGGTCAGAATACATTCATTTTTGTCCAAATAACAACTTCTCATCATCAGAGGTCATTGTCGGATCGTCAGAGGAGTGCGATCGGATTTTAAATATTTTGAAGTGGTCTCAAAAATAGGATTCGAGTTGGCGCGATTTGTGGTAGGTCAGAATACATTCATTTCTGTTCAAATAACAACTTCTCATCATCAGAGGTCATTTTCGGATCGTCAGAGAAGTGCGGTCGGATTTTAAATATTTTGAAGTGGTCTCAAAAATAGGATTCGAGTTGGCGCGATTTGTGGTAGGTCAGAATACATTCATTTCTGTCCAAATAACAACTTCTCATCATCAGAGGTCATTGTCGGATCGTCAGAGGAGTGCGGTCGGATTTTAAATATTTTGAAGTGGTCTCAAAAATAGAATTCGAGTTGGCGCGATTTGTGGTAGGTCAGAATACATTCATTTCTGTCCAAATAACAACTTCTCATCATCAGAGGTCATTGTCGGATCGTCAGAGGAGTGCGGTCAGATTTTAAATATTTTGAAGTGGTCTCAAAAATAGGATTCGAGTTGGCGCGATTTGTGGTAGGTCAGAATACATTCATTTCTGTCCAAATAACAACTTCTCATCATCAGAGGTCATTGTCGGATCGTCAGAGGAGTGCGGTCGGATTTTAAATATTTTGAAGTGGTCTCAAAAATAGGATTCGAGTTGGCGCGATTTGTGGTAAGTCAGAATACATTCATTTCTGTCCAAATAACAACTTCTCATCATCAGAGGTCATTGTCGGATCGTCAGAGGAGTGCGGTCGGATTTTAAATATTTTGAAGTGGTCTCAAAAATAGGATTCGAGTTGGCGCGATTTGTGGTAGGTCAGAATACATTCATTTCTGTCCAAATAACAACTTCTCATCATCAGAGGTCATTGTCGGATCGTCAGAGGAGTGCGGTCGGATTTTAAATATTTTGAAGTGGTCTCAAAAATAGGATTCGAGTTGGCGCGATTTGTGGTAGGTCAGAATACATTCATTTCTGTCCAAATAACAACTTCTCATCATCAGAGGTCAATGTCGGATCGTCAGAGGAGTGCGGTCGGATTTTAAATATTTTGAAGTGGTCTCAAAAATAGGATTCGAGTTGGTGCGATTTGTGGTAGGTCAGAATACATTCCTTCCTGTCCAAATAACAACTTCTCATCATCAGAGGTCATTGTCGGATCGTCAGAGGAGTGCGGTCGGATTTTAAATATTTTGAAGTGGTCTCAAAAATAGGATTCGAGTTGGCGCGATTTGTGGTAGGTCAGAATACATTCATTTCTGTCCAAATAACAACTTCTCATCATCAGAGGTCATTGTCGGATCGTCAGAGGAGTGCGGTCGGATTTTAAATATTTTGAAGTGGTCTCAAAAATAGGATTCGAGTTGGCGCGATTTGTGCTAGGTCAGAATACATTCATTTCTGTCCAAATAACAACTTCTCATCATCAGAGGTCATTGTCGGATCGTCAGAGGAGTGCGGTCGGATTTTAAATATTTTGAAGTGGTCTCAAAAAATAGGATTCGAGTTGGCGCGATTTGTGGTAGGTCAGAATACATTCATTTCTGTCCAAATAACAACTTCTTATCATCAGAGGTCATTGTCGGATCGTCAGAAGAGTGCGGTCGGATTTTAAATATTTTGAAGTGGTCTCAAAAATAGGTTTCGAGTTGGTGCGATTTGTGGTAGGTCAGAATACATTCATTTCTGTCCAAATAACAACTTCTCATCATCAGAGGTCATTGTCGGATCGTCAGAGGAGTGCGGTCGGATTTTAAATATTTTGAAGTGGTCTCAAAAATAGGATTCGAGTTGGCGCGATTTGTGGTAGGTCAGAATACATTCATTTCTGTCCAAATAACAACTTCTCATCATCAGAGGTCATTGTCGGATCGTCAGAGGAGTGCGGTCGGATTTTAAATATTTTGAAGTGGTCTCAAAAATAGGATTCGAGTTGGCGCGATTTGTGGTAGGTCAGAATACATTCATTTCTGTCCAAATAACAACTTCTCATCATCAGAGGTCATTGTCGGATCGTCAGAGGAGTGCGGTCGGATTTTAAATATTTTGAAGTGGTCTCAAAAATAGGATTCGAGTTGGCACGATTTGTGGTAGGTCAGAATACATTCATTCCTGTCCAAATAACAACTTCTCATCATCAGAGGTCATTGTCGGATCGTCAGAGGAGTGCGGTCGGATTTTAAATATTTTGAAGTGGTCTCAAAAATAGGATTAGAGTTGGCGCGATTTGTAGTAGGTCAGAATACATTCATTTCTGTCCAAATAACAACTTCTCATCATCAGAGGTCATTGTCGGATCGTCAGAGGAGTGCGGTCGGATTTTAAATATTTTGAAGTGGTCTCAAAAATAGGATTCGAGTTGGCACGATTTGTGGTAGGTCAGAATACATTCATTCCTGTCCAAATAACAACTTCTCATCATCAGAGGTCATTGTCGGATCGTCAGAGGAGTGCGGTCGGATTTTAAATATTTTGAAGTGGTCTCAAAAATAGGATTAGAGTTGGCGCGATTTGTAGTAGGTCAGAATACATTCATTTCTGTCCAAATAACAACTTCTCATCATCAGAGGTCATTGTCGGATCGTCAGAGGAGTGCGGTCGGATTTTAAATATTTTGAAGTGGTCTCAAAAATAGGATTCGAGTTGGCGCGATTTGTGGTAGGTCAGAATACATTCATTTCTGTCCAAATAACAACTTCTCATCATCAGAGGTCATTGTCGGATCGTCAGAGGAGTGCGATCGGATTTTAAATATTTTGAAGTGGCCTCAAAAATAGGATTCTCGTTGGCGCGATTTGTGGTGGGTTGCAATACATTCATTTCTGTCCAAATAACAACTTCTTATCATTAGAGATCATTGTCGGATCGTCAGAGGAGTGCGGTCGGATTTTAAATATTTTGAAGTGGTCTCAAAAATAGGATTCGAATTGGCGCGGTTTGTGGTGGGTCAGAATACATTCATTTCTGTCCAAATAACAACTTCTTATCATCAGAGGACATTGTCGGATCGTCAGAAGGGTGCGGTCGAATTTTAAATACTTTGAAGTGGTCTCAAAAATGGGATTCGAGTTGGCCCGCTTTGTGGTGGGTCAGAATACATTTATTTCTGTCCACAAAAGAACTTCTCATCATCAGAGATCATTGTCGGATCGTCAGAAGGGTGCTGTCGAATTTTAAATACTTTGAAGTTGTCTCAAAAATAGGATTCAAGTTGGCCCGCTTTGTGGTGGGTCAGAATACATTAATTTCTGTCCAAATAACAACTTCCCATTCACGTTGTTTTGATGTTTTGGGTGTTTCCATTTCCTCAATTTTATTCTCACCAAATCTTCATTCATTCAATTATCTGCGAAAATGAAACATTTTTTGAACGAGCTACTTTCTATGGACATCCGGTATCGTGTTGATATATTCATTTAAACAAATTGGTCATCATTTGGATCGGTGGGTATGATTACAAGCATCGGTTTGTCTGAATTATGCGCAAGCGTGAATAATGCATTCACTCATAACTATGATTGATGAGATTCCACAAATTGGTTAAATCAAAGCAAATACTGTTCCTCATACGATCGAGCAAGGAACGAACAGATAGAAGCAACGTTGAGTGGTATAAAGATTTCCCCAAAGACATTTCAGAAATTCAAAGACTCGGAAACATGGCGAAATGATTGATTAATTACTAGAAATTTCCATATTCGTAATTTGGGAAGATTCCTAAACACTACGCTGTTTCAGCGTTTGCGGTTGATCCACCCTTGCAGAAATTTCACAACAGTATGTTTTCCACATAAAGGAAGATGTATTTCGAAACAAGTACTATCCTCAACGACTACTGAATTACATCTGCCAGACCCTCAAGTTCTACACAAGTGTGTTACCAAAAACGAAACAAATGTTTTTCATAACGATAGTCTCAGCTTTGGTGAAAAAGTAAGTAGGTACCGTCGGAGTACAAAGATATATTTGAAATGTCGGGACACTTGATCAGATATATGACATATAGAAGGCGCGTGAGAGGCCATAAGACTGAGCCTTGAGGTACTACAGATCGCAGATTCACAAAGTGATAGTGACTTGGCGGTTGCTTTTTCGTAAGGTCATTGAAGATATATGAAAACACTATCGATCTATGCCCGACGTTTCGATTTGTGTACAATCATCTTCAAGCCACCAATGAAATTTTCTATTATAAAAAAACTGGACTGGATGAAATATATTGAAATCGATCGATATATACATATATATCAGTTTTTTTTATTCTTACGAAAGTTTCCCCAAATGGCGTCAGATATTTCCAATCAATCTTCATCCAGCTCGGTTGCGTCGCGCACGGTCTATGAAATAACATTTCTGATAATGGTTTGTCGCGAGTTTGACTCGACCGACGCGAAGGAGAGAAAATAAAATGATTAGCGGTGATTGATGTGCTTCCGATTAATCAGGTATGAGAGCTCTGTTGATAAATTTTCATTACCAAAGTGTCGAAAAACGGTGAGTTACTCAGAATGTCACTAAATGGAATTTCAGAATCAGAACAATACAAAATATGGGGCAGGAGTAAATAATGATATTGTATCATTAGAATAATCCGTTTTTTTTTGCTGAAATATAAAGGCATCTGTGTATGGGAAGTATATTCAAGAATAGGTCGGATCTGTGGCTATAGCACAAATACAAAAAACCTAGGGTTGATCGAGAACACTAGTGGGTATATAATATTATGAATTTCTCTATTCTTCTGAATGCTCCCAAGTTCGGTTGACTAATAATTATTTTGATTTAGCAATTCTGCTTATTGATTTTTAAATGATTCTGTATCTATGTTTCAAGTTTCTTTGCTCTTTTTCCATGATAGGCCCAAATACTTTTTTCTGTGAATTTCTTTTTGAAAATCAAAATCCCAGACCATCCTATGACAATATTTAATTTCACAAACAAATGAATCATTTTCACATACTAATATAATTAATTTTGCAAAAATACAAATTATTCTTTCTCATTACTTAGAATTTCATTTCAGTACTCCTTTTTGTTTGAATTTTCAATATTTATCTTCCTAATTGAAATCAACTTCAAACTGACATTTCGTGTTCATGACCTCTATCCATTCGCAAATGCTTCAAAGTAATCATTCTTTGATCACGGAATACGACTATCAGATCTAGTATTTCTGCGCTGATTAAAAACTACTAGGTAATTGTATTTATGAAATCAAATTTCAGAAAGAGTGTATCACTTTGAAGATTTGCGCAGGCTGTGCGCAAGATTTCTTTAATGAAGAAAAAGTTCTTGACATTATGGCAATTCGTTATGAAAAAATGGTTGAAATGATGTTGCAATAGTTCAACTTCGTTTTCACGATGGAGGATGGTATAAATGAGCTTTTAATACCTTTTTCCTACGAGCATGCGCAAAGTAGTATTTTTTTGCAAACAAAAGTAAAACAACTCAAAAATCTCACTGGTTTGGAAAATACGTGTTTCGGTCACCAAGTGACCGAAACACGTGTCGAGGTGTTGAAAATAGTGGTTTGGTGTTGGGATAAAACTCCAGTATATTCATTACTACACCAAAGGTTCCAAACAGTACAGTGCAAGTACTATCAATTACTACTAACTAACAATTATTACAATAAATACAGAGCCCGTGATCAACGAGGGTGATTTCAGTTGAATACTTAAATCGTTCAAACAAATGAAATTATATTTGTCACGAGTAAGTGAAACTGTCAAGTTGAGTACAGTGTTGTCAATCAACTCTGCTCTCTTCATTACAGCCTTGTATTTATGTAAACAATACAGTTCTCAAGTTTATATTTATGTGGCGCCTCGCAACTAGATGGCTTTCCTAAGTGCCGACAACCGGTGACGTAATACATTCCTCATTAGTTGGCGACAAGCAGACAGGTGTAGTGGACAGGTCCGGCTCCAGCTCGTTACAGTAAGCATTGCAATGACAAAATGTTTCCTTACGGTAATCCAGAGTGTTCTGTTTGAACTCCACTGCGGTTATAAATTTTCTGAAACTGATCGACCCAGGAGAAAAAAAAACTCTCCTTGTATTTTGTACAAACTCGCAGCATCTTCGCCCCGAGCATCCATCACGACTCGAAAATATTTACCTCAAACTCCGGATCATCCATCCGGTTATCAATTTATTGGAACATTCAGCAAACAAGCTCGAGACGCAACCCGGTGCCGCTAATCAAATTCATCCAGTTCGCCGTGACAATATTCCGAAAGTTGCGCGAACTTCATGCACATGCAACCCAGTTGAATACTTAACGTAGTTACATGTCGCGATACACCTGTCCGGAAAACGTCCCCGTGGCATTTTCATTCGGTATACCATGACGGTTAACATACGGATAGGTCCCGATGCGCCTTTTAATTTTCACGTCCCAATTTCCCGTCTTCGCCGTGGAATTGTATCGGTGCCACGCTTGGTCGACTTTATTAGACTGCTCCGCTCTTTCTTCGTCGTTATGATATGTCGTCCAATTGGAGGAAACGATACGGGGGGTGAAGAGTGGGACTAAGCAGGGATGCAGTTTTTTCCAGTGTCGAATTGTACCACCGGGTTATGGGGAAATTTTTCGGTAGGCTCCCTCCGGGTAGACCCTAAAAGTGGCCCCCAATTTAATTTCTATCCTTTGGCCTTTGTTGTCAATTATTTTCAAAGAGAAAAATTCCATTTTACTAGATTTATAACTTCTTTAAGGGTTGAAATTAATCATTGTAAAGGAGAAAAAAGTTTGAATATTAAATACCTATTTCGACTTTTTCGCTACGAGTAACTAATGTCTCATTTCTATTCCAATTTTTTATAATTTGTCTCTCTTAAGCTTGTAATAATTTTGTTAATACTGGAGTAAAGCCATTTGAGTTTTTGAAATAATTCCGACGAATTTTTTACCGTATCTTTTATTCTATAAAATAGAACATTTTCTAATATTTTGCCTGCTCACCCCGCGTTCTATCAGTATCTAACAGATTGAGTGCTCAGTGCATAGTCCTGACTAAAATTACTGTTTGAAAATCGCGAAAAAGTAATCGCGAGCTCTTTATAAATAAAAGTGCTTAGTGCTCGATTTTGGAACTCTTTTCAAGAGTGCTTGGTGCTCATGTCAGTGTGTTCGGTACTAAAATATCAAAAATTTCACAAATAGGAGTAGATAACAATATGGAGAAAAATAAATTCTTTCCACTTCATATGACCATTTCATCTCTTGAACTGAAAGAGCAGAATGATCAAATTAGAAAACTCTGTAAATTTCTTGTCATTCGACTTGAAACAAAATTATTCGAAAAATTTAAAAGAGCCCAAAGAGGTAAGTAGACCACATAAAATCATGTAAACAAAAACAATGTATTCATATTCTCTTGAAATTCGCACTTTTTGATTACATACAATTTCATGCTAATTCCGAAAAAATATGATTTGTATATCCTCATATACAAGGTTTGGAATAAAATGTCAAAAATATCACGAATAGGACTGGAAATAAATATGGAAGGAAATTACTCCTTTTCACTATACATGAACTCGGGAACGGTTGAAGATAGAGCAATTCTGTGAACGCCAATCGATTCAGAATGATCAAATTAGTATAATCTGTGAATTTCGAGTTAAAAGATGTAAAACAGAAATATTCGAAAAATCGAAAAAATCCAAAGGGGTAGACCCCTAAAATTCATGAATAATAGAAAATCGGCAGATTCACTTGCAATCCGCACAATAAACTTAAAATTTCAAGCAGATTCCGAAAGTATACGATTTGTGTATGTTCATATACAAGGTTTGGCATAAAAAAGGTATACGATGTCGAAAATATCATGAATAGGACTGGGAAAAAATATGGAGGGAAATTACTCCTTTCCACTCCAGATGAACTCTTCAACTCGGGAACGGTTGATGATAGAGCAATTCTGCGAACTCCAATCGATTCAGAATGTTCAAATTAGTATAATCTATGAATTTCGAGTTAAAAGATGTAAAACAGATATATTCGAAAAATCGAAAAAATCCAAAGGGGTAGACCCCTAAATATCATGAAAAATAGAAAATCGGCAGATTCGCTTGCAATCCGCACTATAAACTTAAAATTACAAGCAGATTCCGAAAATATACGATTTGTGTATGTTCATATACAAGGTTTGGAATAAAAAAGGTAACAATGTCGAAAATATCATGAATAGGACTGGGAAAAAATATGGAGGGAAATTACTCCTTTCCACTCCAGATGAACTCTTCAACTCGGGAACGGTTGATGATAGAGCAATTCTGCGAACTCCAATCGATTCAGAATGATCAAATTAGTATGATCTATGAATTTCGAGTTAAAAGATGTAAAACAGATATATTCGAAAAATCGAAAAAATCCAAAGGGGTAGACCGCTAAAAATCATGAAAAATAGAAAATCGGCAGATTCGCTTGCAATCCGCACTATAAACTTAAAATTACAAGCAGATTCCGAAAATATACGATTTGTGTATGTTCATATACAAGGTTTGGAATAAAAAAGGTATACAATGTCGAAAATATCATGAATAGGACTGGAAAAAAATATGGAGGGAAATTACTCCTTTCCACTCCAGATGAACTCTTCAACTCGGGAACGGTTGATGATAGAGCAATTCTGCGAACTCCAATCGATTCAGAATGATCAAATTAGTATAATCTATGAATTTCGAGTTAAAAGATGTAAAACAGAAACATTCGAAAAATCAAAAAAATCCAAAGGGGTAGACCCCTAAAAATCATGAAAAATAGAAAATCGGCAGATTCGCTTGCAATCCGCACTATAAACTTAAAATTACAAGCAGATTCCGAAAATATACGATTTGTGTATGTTCATATACAAGGTTTGGAATAAAAAAGTTATACAATGTCGAAAATATCATGAATAGGACTGGGAAAAAATATGGAGGGAAATTACTCCTTTCCACTCCAGATGAACTCTTCAACTCGGGAACGGTTGATGATAGAGCAATTCTGCGAACTCCAATCGATTCAGAATGTTCAAATTAGTATAATCTATGAATTTCGAGTTAAAAGATGTAAAACAGATATATTCGAAAAATCGAAAAAATCCAAAGGGGTAGACCCCTAAATATCATGAAAAATAGAAAATCGGCAGATTCGCTTGCACTATAAACTTAAAATTACAAGCAGATTCCGAAAATATACGATTTGTGTATGTTCATATACAAGGTTTGGAATAAAAAAGGTAACAATGTCGAAAATATCATGAATAGGACTGGGAAAAAATATGGAGGGAAATTACTCCTTTCCACTCCAGATGAACTCTTCAACTCGGGAACGGTTGATGATAGAGCAATTCTGCGAACTCCAATCGATTCAGAATGATCAAATTAGTATGATCTATGAATTTCGAGTTAAAAGATGTAAAACAGATATATTCGAAAAATCGAAAAAATCCAAAGGGGTAGACCCCTAAAAATCATGAAAAATAGAAAATCGGCAGATTCGCTTGCAATCCGCACTATAAACTTAAAATTACAAGCAGATTCCGAAAATATACGATTTGTGTATGTTCATATACAAGGTTTGGAATAAAAAAGGTATACAATGTCGAAAATATCATGAATAGGACTGGAAAAAAATATGGAGGGAAATTACTCCTTTCCACTCCAGATGAACTCTTCAACTCGGGAACGGTTGATGATAGAGCAATTCTGCGAACTCCAATCGATTCAGAATGATCAAATTAGTATAATCTATGAATTTCGAGTTAAAAGATGTAAAACAGAAACATTCGAAAAATCAAAAAAATCCAAAGGGGTAGACCCCTAAAAATCATGAAAAATAGAAAATCGGCAGATTCGCTTGCAATCCGCACTATAAACTTAAAATTACAAGCAGATTCCGAAAATATACGATTTGTGTATGTTCATATACAAGGTTTGGAATAAAAAAGTTATACAATGTCGAAAATATCATGAATAGGACTGGGAAAAAATATGGAGGGAAATTACTCCTTTCCACTCCAGATTAACTCTTCAACTCGGGAACGGTTGATGATAGAGCAATTCTGCGAACTCCAATCGATTCAGAATGATCAAATTAGTATAATCTATGAATTTCGAGTTAAAAGATGTAAAACAGATATATTCGAAAAATCGAAAAAATCCAAAGGGGTAGACCCCTAAAAATCATGAAAAATAGAAAATCGGCAGATTCGCTTGCAATCCGCACTATAAACTTAAAATTACAAGCAGATTCCGAAAATATACGATTTGTGTATGTTCATATACAAGGTTTGGAATAAAAAAGGTATACAATGTCGAAAATATCATGAATAGGACTGGGAAAAAATATGGAGGGAAATTACTCCTTTCCACTCCAGATGAACTCTTCAACTCGGGAACGGTTGATGATAGAGCAATTCTGCGAACTCCAATCGATTCAGAATGATCAAATTAGTATAATCTATGAATTTCGAGTTAAAAGATGTAAAACAGAAATATTCGAAAAATCAAAAAAATCCAAAGGGGTAGACCCCTAAAATTCAATAAAAATAGAAAATCGGCAGATTCACTTGCAATCCGCACTATAAACTTAAAATTTCAAGCAGATTCCGAAAATATACGATTTGTGTATGTTCATATACAAGGTTTGGCATAAAAAAGGTATACAATGTCGAAAATATCATGAATAGGACTGGGAAAAATATGGAGGGAAGTGACTCCTTTCCACTCCAGATGAACTCGACAATTCGGGAAGAGTTGGAGTCAATTTTGCGAACGTCAAACGATTCAGAATGATCAAATCAGTATAATTTGTGAATTTCGAGTCAATCGATAAAAAATAAAATTATTCTAAAAATCGAAAAATCATGAAAAATACAAATTCATCAGAATCACATGAAATCTCAACCGGACGAATGCGAAAGGTCGTAATTCTTGGTTCACTCCGCCTGCTCAGGGCACATGATTCTTGGACCCAGTAATCACTCACCCCACTGACGTGGGGTGTGGTTACTGGGGTTGATGACACACCAGCGCGCCCTCCGGTTGTATCGGGGCTCCGGAGACAGGGCCTAACCGGCATATTCCTGATGGGAAAAAAACAGAAAGAGTTGAAAAAAAAAACAGCCTTTCCTAGCACACTGCTCAAGATCGTATCTAAGTAGAATTGGCTCCATTAGCAGGGATGCTCTTATTCATCATAATGATAAGTCAACATTATCACTTTCTAAAAAAACAGATATTTGCACATATTTTTCTCATAATCAACAATAAATAATCCATTCCACCCTGTTATTGAATTGTTGTAGCAACAGGTGAAAATAGCGATTTTAATGTCGCGTTTGTTCGAATGCCAAATTTTATTATATTTTCAGTGACATCCCATCGGAAACTCCAGGGCAATTGTTCTGGTTATCATTCTGCAAATTGGCAGTTAGTTATATCATGCGAAAGCATCATTATATTATTTGTAACTATGAATTTCTGATTGAAAGAACAACAAATAAAAATGAATCGGGATATGCGAAATGAAATTTTATTATGTTTCATTTGCATTATTGGTTTTAATGCAGGGAATAATTGTTCGACTGATATATGGATGTTATTTCAGCTTTAGAGTTCGACGCCGAGAATTAATTCATGAACAGAAACGATAATTGAATGTAAATAGATTCAATGAAAAACTTTATTTATTTTCTATGAAGTTTTGGGAAGATTTGAATATCTCATTTGAAAAAAAATACACAAAAAATATATTATATTTGCGTATTAATCATCTACAGAGTGACCCCGCTTTATTTCCGATTTGAACTAAATCTTCCCTAATATTAGACCGTTAATAGCTCTACGGTAGTGACACTATTTTGAAATAAAATTCTAAAATTCAAAGCTTCCTATAGTTTGTTATTGAAAAATGGCATTATTTTAATGAAATCTAATGCTGAATTTATAATTCTGTCAAATACGGGTTTACCATAATGTTATTAACAAAAAAAAGTATTCCCGACAGGCATGCAGTATAATGAAAATTTTAATACATTATCAACATATTTCGAATCATCGTCCTGTATATAACAATTTTGGGTAGACACTTTCAGACTAATCATTCGAGAGTTGAGTTGAAAAATGCAAATTCCTGACACTCCGCCCATTCTATTTAAACACAGACGATTTACTATTATTATTAGAATTATGACATTTTCTGACCAACAGATATTCATAATATTATCGATATTTGTTTCCTCTAAACACGTCTTAAATACGGATCCATATTAAAGAAAATAGTTTTCAATAGTAGGCTTTGAAACGTATGTTGCTAAAGATAACAAGTCATCAAAACGGAAGACGAAAATAGCAAAATTTAATTGCGTCATAATAGTGAAGTTTATTACGCCAAAACTATACACTAACAAAAAAATTATGATATTTATCATACATTTCTGCTAGAAATTAACGATGTTTAATGAAACTCGAGTAACGCATCCATCTGAAAGAATCAGAAATCCAGTGGTGTAGATAGAATGCATTTGAGAAAATAACCATGATTTTTCTAGACCCCAAGTAAGACCTTGACACTTACTATTTTATGTTTTTTAGGCCGACGTTTATTACGAGTAAGACTCGAATTTTCGCCAATACGAGTGACTCGATGAGCAAGAGAAATTTTCGTAGTTGACCCCTACTCAATTTACTGAATAATAATTGTCGTTGAATAATTGAGAAAAGCTAGTAATTTCTCAGGTTTGAATAAGAATTATAAAAAGTTACAGGAAACATAATCTGAGAGGGTTGATTTGGTGGAAGATATCATTTATGAAAATTTAACCAAAATGTCCAAAGAAGTGATCATCACGGCACACTTGATGATATTGTATTGAAAAAATAGTTGAGACTCAAAGTAAGAGGTTTATTGATTATCCCAAAATGTATTTATTACGTGTACCTATAGGTATTTTCATCTTTCATATATTCAACTAATTACATTTTTTCTACATATCGTTAACAGACGTATTTTTTCGACGTTTCATGTAACCATGAAGTAGACTTGCTCAAGTATAGACAGATTACATAACATTGTAGGGAAAATCACCAAATAACAAGGAGATTGCGGTGGCCATATTTTTCGATATTGAATGAGCATTCAATAATGCACTACCGAACTCTATTGGATCAGCTTTGACTGAAAGAAGAATAAAACCAACCATATCAGAATGGATGAATCGAAATGCCACTACATCTCTTCAATTCCATTCCATTTCCAAGCAATAGCGAAATAACGGAAATGGCGAATAACGGTGACGTTATTTTTAACGGAAGTAATACAGCATAGGTTCAGGGTCCCCAGGAGATGCCTACAAGGTGGGATATTTTCCCCCCCTTTATGGGCACTCCTGACGGACCTGCTCAATATTCTCGAGAGGGGAGTAATGGAGCTTCAAGCTTGTGCAGATGACCTTGTCATTCTGATATGGACCACGTCAAGAAGGGTAGCCTCTAATATTCTCCAAAGAACATTGGACGACGTTCACAGTTGGTGCCAGAGGGAACACATCTCTGTCAACTCTAGCAAAACTCTGATAATACCCTTCACCACGAAACAGAATCTGGAAGACTTTCTTTTGATGGTGAGGTTTATTCCATTTGCAGCAGAAGTAAAATATCTGGGGGCCACCTTGATAAAAAAAAACTCACATGGAACGCTCATTTGGAAAAAGTTCTCCACAAAGCCAGAATATCACTATATTTTTTTATGATATTGAAAAAAATTATACTTTCCAAATATTTAAAAGTAATTATTAAAAATAAATGAAGTCAGAATGGTTCTCAGTCGGACTATTCATTAAATTTTCTTGGACATTAGATCTGAATCATCTAAACAAAGCAAGGAATTTTCAAAATGTATGTTCCTTTTCGTTAAATAGTTTTATATATCAATTCCCTGTACCTAGTCAGGCAATCATGTAATCATCTTGCTAGTATTTATTATATATAAAAAGCAGGCTTTGAACAATTTATGTCAAACGTCAAAAGTTTTTTTGAGTATGTAGTGAATGTTAGGTGCATTAATTGTGCGTGGAGCAGCAAAAATATCCTCCCTAAACATCCTACCAACAAAATCTTGAAGCAATCTATTTGAGAAGTGTAATTTTTTTCATCTTCTTAAAAAAAAAGTTTACGTGGGCGTGGATCGCACCCGCGTACTCTTCGTCAGAAATCGTCGAGTCCCGCTGCCTACCAACTGAGCTATTGGACACATATGACAAGAAAATATATTGTATTAGAGTGTATCCTGATTAGTATTATTATAATTTTGAGACTAATATTTTTCAAGTAGAAAAACTTCTTGTTCCTAACAATAGTTATTGTTACTTTTAAAAATTAACTACGTCGTCTTTAATTTTAATATTTTTATACATTATTTAATAAAATTATGTTGTCGTAGGAAAAATAGTGTACATTACTCGTGCGAAAGATTTTTCACAATCGTGTGACTACCGCACTCGGCTTACGCCTCGTGCCACAATATTTCACACTCGTGTGAAAAATTTCACTTTCCGCACTAGTAATGTAATATACTATTTTTTCGATGTTTAGCAGCCTCAGACCTGACAGATCATACACCAAATAAACTAATCGGCTTCATCGAGAAGCTGGGTTCATTTGGTGAAATATGAATCAGTAAAAGCCGCAATAGACCCTTACGGGTCGCAATGAAGGGTCCAGCAGACCCGCTGATTTCAAACCTAACACTTCTCGTAATTTTAATAGTGGCAAATGAATTATATATTTTTTTATAACCTCTTTTGTATATTCAACTTCGCGTAAACCACAATTACTGCTTTCCGCTTAGCGAAAACATCATCAACTGATTCGACTCATTCATCGATATAATCGAGTGAAATAATGCGAATAATATAAATAATCAATTTGTTATTCGAACATAATGAACGACTACTTCTATACAAATGAAGAGGTTGAATTAAAAATATTTACCAAACATTAAAATTTATCGCCATTACAGTTGATAAAATTAATAGCTTGTTGTTAATTCACATTTCAGCCGCAGTTTATTTATATCCGAATGTCATGTCAACAAATCATTTGTTTGCTGGAACATCTCCCTCAATTTTCTACGGAACGAATCATACGCGGAGTTGCTGAGGAATAGGGCGATGACACGTGACTTATATCGAGCTGAACACGAATAGAATGTTATAACTGAAGAATGTCCAGATTCTACAAGGCGATTCCGAAATTGGAGCAATAAATTAAATGGGTGATAGAAAACAAAAAATTAAAGCGGAATGAAAGGATACATTTTTCTCGAAAAAACGTTATTTTGGAAAATATTGGACTTGAAAGATTTCGAAAAACTCTGGCAAACCTTTGGGAACCTCTGGCCAGAGATCAACGGCCCCTAGATGTAACCGAAGCGGCGACAAAAAAAGGCCGGCGCGTAATAAAAAACTTTAACAATGTTGCCGACGTTAAATGTTGATAGATGGTATGATAAAGTGAACGAAATTATTTCTTCGAACAGTTCCCCTTTAGCTTCTAGGTAGGCTTAACGCAGGAACTCGGAGCTGTGGGGGTCGCTGAGTTGGCTTGGTCTCGGACGCAACAATCCTCATCATTCAGTTCCCCTTTGAGGGCAAAGCTCGCGAGCTAATTTAGAGTCGTATATTGTTTGTCGTGGTATTCTTCGATCATATGCTTCTTGCATTCATTAGGATATTTTTGACTATTTTACATGCATTTTGTTACGTTATGCTAAATAATAAGCCGGGCACAATACTAAACTGTTTATTTCTAACTTCACTATAAACAAACATACAACTACTTCACTGACTAATAAATACTTAGATCTATACAACTAGCTAAATATTCCAAACACTTATATACTTCTTCAAAAAATTGTTTATCACTTCTTCATAAAAACTTCTTAATCTTCCTTCCAGTGATATATCTCGCCTTCAAATATATACTCAAGTATTGTCACCAGATTCTTCGCGATTCCGCTCTAGATTACTCACGACAGAATTCCACCCAAATAATAATCTCTTCTTGGAAATAATTATCGACGATACGCTTGCGAGTCGACTCAGCGGCGCAGCTAGGAGGTTTTTATCAATCCCGTAATAATATCAAACATGAATTTTAGTTAAATCGTTTGACGAACCTATATACATTTTATGTAGGTAAGTAATTAGATTTTTGTCTTGTTTCGGTATTCGACTTCATTCGTATTTTCTTCACCTACATCTCAGTTTTTTTTTTTTCGAAATTCCTAGTCCCTATTGGACTTACCAATAGGGAATATGTCAGTGTTGTTAGGTATTACGCACACGTTATTTGCAATCGCGGTACTTTTCCAGGAACTCGATATTTCAGTCGGATAAAAGACAAAAATTTCGAAGCAACTAGGAATGTAGTTGGAACCTAGGTGAAATAACAACGCCGTTCAACAGAAGCGACAAGGTAGTTTTCAGCGTGCTTGTGACTCGTTACTTCGTCGTGCGAGACTGCACAGAAAGTGGTGGCGGTCATTTCGAACACCTGTTGTGAAATCAAATTCCGTTTATTTTCAGTAACTTTTTGATCCCCTGTTATGAAATGAGAATGCCTCATTGCCCTCATTTGGATTTAATTCAGTGTTTTTATCTCGGTTCACTTCGAAGCAAAATGTAATAAGTGGCAAGGTTTACGAAATAATAATAAACACCTACGGAGTTTTCAACAGAACATATATTTTTCCTGTCTCCAATTGTAGATATTCATGACTTTTTCAATACACTATGTTCTACTATAGATTTGAGGAGTATTTTTCATGTCCCAGAAATTATAAATGGGGGTTCAATTTGATGGAATTCATCGCCAAAGAAATCAAATCTTTTCTTTTTTATATAAATCAGTGAATATCATTCCCGTCACTCGCTGCAAATATATCTACGTCTCAAACATGCTGAAATGATTCTGCTGTGAATGAATATAATTCCAAGACAGAATGTCAACTAGAAACGAGCAGTGGACTAGAAGAACGTCGACAGACTGCAATCTCATTAAATTCAACTCCAACTATCAACAATAGATGTGAATCGATGTTATCATTTCTGACGACGACGTCCTCATTATTTTCATTAGAAATAATTATAGAGTGAATATCGAGTTGAAGAACCGTATACACAGTGATTATGGACGGTGCAACTACTCCAGAAAACGATGATACTGTTTGTGTGGATAGATGAATAGATTGAATTTGACACTGGTATTCATCAATGGTAGAATAAAAACTTATTAAATCATCAAATTGGAATAACATGTACACAGGGCAATCTGTAGTGTATCGAAAGTTATTTGCCAGTAATGGGAATATCAGGTGTACCGCAAGATTCTGTTATAGAACCACTCATGTCTATTTTTCATGTACAAAGTAAGGCAAGAAAATGGTCTTGCAGATACCCCCACACAAACCTACATATTCTCACCGAAGTACTTACTGAGTACATAAATAATAATGAAAAACGAACAGAAAATATTATTGTAGAAGAATAAGTTCTGCCGAAAAAAAAAGTACAGCACCATTTCCGTGATAGGGAAGGAAGCAGGTCAACATGTTTCTGATAAATCTACAACTTCAGCCGACATTGCAAAATTTGCAATGTTCAGACAACACAATTTCTAAAATAATTAAATTTTTTTTAACTTACTGACATAAAAATGAGTTTCATCCAAATTGTGGAACAGTCATTACAAAGTACTCACCGTACATCTATTCTTGATATGACGAAAGGTCATTGAACGTACCTGAAAAATAAAACAACCGTTAATATTACATTTTATACAAAATAGGTTCACACATCCATTCAACATTATTTATTGAGCCTAAAAATACATGACAAGTCTACTCTACGGACTTAAATACGTTAGGCTCAGCAGCAAGGATAAGGTAGAAAACATGGTAGGTGTTTTGTTCTTGCTCGAAGGTTGGGAAATCACAGAGGACGAAGAGACACTGATTTCCACACATTTCCCACATCCAGAACCAAGTACCAACACACCCTCAAGGGCCATCCCAACAAGGATATAGAAAATATAGTTGAATGTGTTGCTTCAACTGGCAGAAAAATTTTAATTAGCATATTGTAACTGTGGAAGAATATATGGATACCGCAAACACGTAAAAGAATTATTTCGCCAAAGTAGCTATACAAATGGACAACCAAATGACCCCCCAAAAGAAATTATTACGGACAATTAAACCAATATTAATTTTTTGTATTTCCAGTATGGAACGGTCAACCGAAACATGCGTCGAGTGAAATTAACGTAGTTTTGACCTCCGAACAGTTCTCCAAGTTTTTCAAAACTGTCAAACAACTGTCTTTCAGACAAAAACTTCAACCCTTACCCCACTGGACCACAATTATTATTTCATAACAGTTAGTTTCGATCGAATCCGGTCTAGAATGCCATTTCCATCTGCCATTCCGGTTATTCGCCAGCGCCTTGAACGCATTGTCAGCGCATATTCCATTTTCCATTACTGCGAGTGCCCGTCATATTGAGTTAACAAAGACAAAACGTAAATACTATATCACATTTCACGGTGACTATTTAATATTCGCATTAGAACATGGTAGTTGAAGCTGAAATTCATCGGGACATATTTAGTCCAAAGGCAAGAGAATAATTTCATATTTCAATTTGATTTCATTGTCATACCAACATCTCTGGAACTGTCCTAGTCATATTTTCACAGTATAATACCTCAACTTTGATGAAACCATGCGAGGTCTGTAGCTAAAAATGCCTACCAAAATCATATAGGTTTCTTTTTCATATATTTCTTCTGATTCACAAGACATATACTAGGAGTTTCCATTTCATCCATTAGGGCAGATTCGTCTCGTAACAAAATGCAAAAATGGTAATATATTGGATGCATCAATATCTGCCCTAAGCTTGATGTTGTGACAAAAGAATGGAAGTTATAATAAGAGGAATCTCTAGCATTTTCCTCAAAAATAATATCAAAAAGTGAAAGAAAATGCTCAAGACTTATGGGTATTCTTCAAATATAATATCGATCGGTACTTTGGCACCAATGATTTTTCCTGAACATTACAGAAATGAATGCCAACCTTTCGAAAGCTGGGAATAACGTAAAAGCTACGTAATATGATTGTGAGAGGCTGGCTCACAGATCATCCTAATGAGGACAGTTTATTAAAAACAAACAGGTGTGCCTGAAATGGATCATTTGTTCAACAGCAAATTATCAATGATTAAACTCTAAATAATAAATCACACGTTCATAAATCAACCTGATAATACCTCAATTATTTATAATGGAAGTCAACATAGAAACTACATCAAGTATTTATAAATTTATAATAATCGTCAAAATAGAACTATTTCGACTCGTGACAGGTGTTACTTTCCTGACAAGAAGTCAGGGAAAATCACTAATGAAAATGTAATCAGTTATATATCTCTACGTCAATAGAAAAAAAAATACATCAACTTTAATTCCAACCATTTGATGAAAGTCAAATTCTCCTATTCCCTTTTTTCTCAATCGATCAATAACTCGTTAATACACAAAACTATGATAAGGAAACCACATTTCCTGATGGTTTATGGAGTATATCAATATTACGAAAGCGATTGACAGTTATATTCAGTACGATAACCTTCCACCTTCTGACAACTGTATTTGAAACAGACAACGTTAGAACAAATGACTCAATTTCATTGAGTTCTCTATCACCATCGGTTTTCACGTCATAAAGAAATCGAAAGCGTCAATGGCAATCTGATGATGAGTAGCAGATAATGATATTCGAAAATACACATCAAAATTGAAGTCGATTTTCAGTCAAATGAAGATATAGGCTTTTGATGAAACCTCTGCAGTCGCAAGTTGAAAATTTTCAAAAATCTGCTGAATTTTTCATTTAAAAATCCGCCTGTGAATATTTTCGATTCAAATTCACAGATCATACTAATTTTATGATGCTTAATCGATTGTCGTCAACAGAATTTCTCTATCTTTAACTGTTCTCGAATTGATGAGTTTATTAGGAGTTGAAAGGTGTCCTACACCTGGGAAAAAAAATTTAAAAAATTTCTCTATTCATATTCAGAAAACTTGATCGTTTCTGGATATGCATACCAAAAATGAAGTCGATTTTCAGTCAAATAAGGATTTCATAGGCTTTTGATGAAACCTCTGCAGTCGCGAGTTGAAAATTTTCAAAAATCTGCTGAATTTTTCATTTAAAAATCCGTCTGTGAATATTTTCGATTCAAATTCACTGATCATACTAATTTTATGATGCTTAATCGATTGGCGTTAGCAGAATTTCTTTATCTTCAACTGTTCTTGAATTGATCAGTTTATCTGGAGTTGAAAGGTGTCATAGAGTTGTGAAAATGCTTTAAAAAAAATTCTCTACTCATATTCAAAAAACTTGATCATTTCTGAATATGCATACCAAAAATGAAGTCGATTCTTAGTCAAATAAGGATTTCATAGGCTTTTCATGAAACCTCTGCAGTCGCGAGTTGAAAATTTTCAAAAATCTACAAAGGTGTTCAATTAAAAATCTGTCTGTGAATATTTTCGATTCAATTTCACAGATCATACCAATTTTATAATGCTGAATCGATTGGCATTAGCAGAATTTCTCTATCTTCAACTGTTCTCGAATTGATGAGTTCATCTGGAATTGAAAGGTATCATAAACCTCAGAAATTTTTTCTCTACTCAGATTCGAAAAAGTTGATCATTTCTGAATGTGCATACCAAAAATGAAGTCAATTATCAGTCAAATAAGGATTTCATAGGCTTTTCATGGAACCTCTGCAGTCGAGAGTTAAAAATTTTAAAAAATCTGCTAAGGTGTTCAATTAAAAATCCGTCTGGGAATATTTTTGATTAAAATTCACAGATCATACTGATTTTATGATGCTGAATCGACTGGCGTTAACAGAATTTCTCTATCTTTAACTGTTCCCGAATTGATGAGTTCATATGGAGTTCAAAGGTGTCATACACCTTGTAAAATTTTTAAAAAAATTGTTTCTGCTCATATTCGAAAAACTTGATCTTATTTGAATATACACATCAAAACTGAGGTCGATTCTCAGTCGAATATAGATTTTTTAGGCTTTTTATAGAACCTCTGTTGTTTGATATTTCGTTAATTCATCATCGAAAACAATTTTTGGGGTATGATTCGAAAACAGCTCGTCGAGATATATGTGAATGGATCATGCGATTTTTTGAAAAATGAGAAATAAAAATTTTTGAAATTTAATTATGCGAAGGATTTTTTACGTTTAGTTCCTTTTTTATGCTGAACCTTGTATCTGAACGTATACAAAGCATGTATTTTCGGAATCAGGATGAAATTGCGTATACAGTGCGAATTTCAAGTTGATCTAATGATTTTGTATTTTTCATGATTTTTAGGAATTTTTTCGAGTATTTACTTTTGTTCTTCGATCTGATTGAGATTCACAGAGTATACTAATATCATCATTCTGAATCGTTTGGCGTTCGCAGAATTGCTCTATCTCTAACCGATCTCGATTTGAAAAATTCATAGAGGTTAAATTAATCATTTCTATACTCAAATAATTTGATAAAAATCTCGAGTTGGAGACTCCATATGGAGTCAATCTACCACATCCGCATCAGAAGAGATGCGATTTTAACCTACCGAATACTGCATGATGTCTTCTCGGTAGTTTTGCAAGCTCATTTATTCTACAAGTTGATACCTTCCGTGGACAAGTGAGAAAGGAACCTTTTCAAACAACTTTACGTCAAAAATACTTTCCTTATAGAATCTTGACGAAGTGGAACATCCTACCTCCAGAGATCGTGGCAGCCCCTTGCACAAATAGTTTCAAGAACCGCTCCGAACTTTTTCACTGATTGTTTTTTTATTATCATTCATTCTTTGGCTTTCTTTTCTTTTTTTATTCAAAGTGAATTTTATTTTTTTCTGGACATAATAGGCTATGCCTCTGCCTTAAATGTATTTGAAATAATCACAAATAGGGACCAAAATAATGCCTTGTGGCATACCGTAAATTCATTATCACAGAGCTATCTATCGTTTCTGAATGACATGTGACTTCAATCTCATCAAAATTCATTAGTGTTGAAGTTATTTCAAGTGGCTAGTTCTGAAATCAAATATTAACACAAGTATACCGCGGCATGATTTAACCATGAACCCAACATATTTCAATAAATTACGATAAGAACATTTATCTCGCTGCGATCGTATCGAATACGTACGTTTCGAAAATCGCGTGACACGGCACAAAAAAAGCATTCCTATAACCCGATGGTAAATAACCACAAATGTTCTGTAACACAAAACATAATATAATAAAGGGTCTCTATAATGTAAATTTATTTTCCGATGAACAACGACCCTTACAAAAATCCATGTAGGTCAAGTTATTGATACTGCAGGTGAGTTCAACGAGAGATTTATCTCTACAGGAGGTGAGCTGATGATCATTACTACTCAGATAGTTGTCACTGATGAAAACAGTGTGCGTATATACAGGGTATAAATTTTAAAGCTTCCCACCCTTAATATCTTCCTTCCAGTAAACAGGGGAGACACCTTCAAGGAGTATTTGTAGCCCTCGTGGTTCAATCCCGTAGGGGGGGTAGATGTTACCCTTAGAATCTTAAATGGAAAGAGGGGTCAAGTGGCACATCATTTTGATTGGCGTTCAATTCTTTTTCCAATGGTACCCGACTTATTATTTTCTGCTGAATATTTTCCGAATACTTACAACAAAAATGGGTTAATTTTTACTACTTTTGAATGCCGAAAGTATGTACATTGTATATTTTTCGATATTTCTTTCTGTTTGACAAATTCGTCAGCTTCTCAATCAATTAGGATTCGGTTGTGTTTTTTACCTTCAAGTTCTTTTGAGATGGAGAATTCCCCATTTTCAGAGCTTGAAAGTTCCAAAGTTCATCACACTAGTTTACACGTCAGTATTGGGGTGAAATAACATATTAAAAAAAAAATACACCCGACTATCAAATCATGGCCTTTTACTCGACCTTTACATGCCACATTAAACCACCAAAAATATGTTTCGCGTTTAATGGGCCCGATTGAACGATTAGGAACAAAACTAAAACGCCTCTGATGAAAAGACACTTTGTTATAGAAAGTTTCACACACCGCTTCATGACTTCTTTAGGCACGCAATTTTACGATAAATTTGATGAATTGGAGGGATACGATGGAACGGTTTTCGTACGCAGAACTGGTTTCTTTGCCAAATTCTAAATTAGTGTCAAGGCGGAAAAAAATAAGACTTGGCAGCCAACACATATAGGGGTTCCTAAGTAAAAATCTTAATTGATACAATTTGACTTGATTTGCAAAATAGTGTCTTGTGAAGATTTTTTGCGAAATTAGAACATTGGCTCCTCCGCCAATTTTTTTGAGTACCATATCGGTTTTAACATTCACTTCTACTACATCGAAATCAGTTGCAAAATCGCTGATGTTAACAAAATAATGTCTTGTTTCTTTCAGAAAACAGTCACAGTTCAATATTTTTCAAGATTTTTTACTGATTTTTTCCGATTTTATTTTCGCGAATGTTTGCAACTTTTTTTTAAGAAGGGGGTTCAAGTTCACCTACCGACATTTGTATTGCATTACCACATCCAAACCATCAGAAATTCTTTCGAATTCCTACGCCTTCACTACCTGCCTTTCAGGAAGGTCATGGGAAAAAAAATTAAATTGAATTATCCTACTGTCTGATATTTTACATTGTTACTGATTTTTCGATTTAATTTTCGCAAATTCCTGCATGGATTTCACGTGGGGAGAGATAACAATTTTTTATATTGAATCATTCAACTTTTCCTACGTTTCTCACTATTTTTAAAATGTTTTTCAATTTTATTTCCACCAGTTTTTACAACTTTTTTCAAAGAGGAGCTCTGAGCCACCCAACCGATATTATTTTTTGCCGTTATTTTTAACGTCCGAAAATTTTCATGAATGTGATCAATTCTATAGTCAGAAAATTTATAATACAAAAAAGAATTCGTTTGATTGATAAATTTAAAATTACATCAAGTTTAATACAGTCAAAAATGATCACCCTGCTTTGTCGGATACAATAATTCACATTCGGATACTCAAGTTTAACGGAATGTTTTTTATTCATATATTCTCATGAGCCAGAATTAGAATACATCATTCGTATAGAAGTGAAACAATTCCCTTATTTTCCATAACATTTCACACTCATCATGACTTTCCAAATCTATGAAATAATATATTACCACCATACATCACCATTCCCTCTAATTACCAGACCTTGGAGACCATTCGATTTTTTCATTACGAGTAACCTCTATATTATTAAGATATTTTTCTTTTTTGTGCGCACACAATATGGATATTTCCCAACGAAGGCCCACGGAAGGGAAGCATGTCATTTTTCCAGAGAGAAAGAGAGAGAACGGATGAATAAATTTGCATTAATCTGGATTGAATTAATATACAGTAGAAAAAAATCGTTTTTATAAAAATCAGCTCAGCACAATAATTATTAGAACACGTAGCGTGTTTGGACTTTCAGTTTCTCAAACCTCGCGAAACAAATGAACATGGCATCTAACACGAAAATGAGTATGTATCATCATGATTCTCGTGTCTGTCTGCTAGGTGGATTGATTAGGTCTGATCCTTGTTTACTGTTTCAATAATTTCCCTTGGTACACTGATTATAATTTGTGGTTGAGCATTTGGCTGACATTTGTATAAGAGGAAGATTATTTAATAATGACTCAAGAAGTACGGGAAATAATTAATTTATTTCTGACCGGGATATTATAAGCTTATATCGTCATAGTTACGTTATCAATAAAGAGGGTCATAACTCCCTTGGGACATTATACATTCTATAATTCCGTCCACCTTTCACAAGTAAAAATAAATGACAATAAAAGTTCATGACTTCTACACCTTCCAAAATAACCCATAATAAAAATAATCTATAAAAAAAATTAATACACACACAAACGAAAAAAAATGTCTTATGCAATAAATGAATTTCATTAGGAGCGTTCTTTAGACATCTTTAGGAGTTGAAATGTCAGACATTTTCGACTCATAACTCTCACTCTTCCGATTCAAACAGCAACAACGTAGCAACACTAGCAACAATAATCAACAGTACCTGATTCAAATGTAGCGGAAGGTAAAATGAATTGGTACATTTATTCCGTTTCAAAATAAATTGTTGAAGACCCCCAAAAACAAAAGCTGGATGTTATTAAAAAATGTTATGTATAGGTTATAACGTATAACACAAGGCCAAGACTGCACCAAAATACAGAGTATTACATTTTTTCTATAAAAAATATTACGTTAAAATACAGAGGCCTATTGCTCTGAACTAAAACCCACGTATAACAAGAAAACCGCCAAGTATCAGCACAAAAATAAACAATATTGTTACAAAAAATTTAAATTAAACGAATCCTTGATGTTTCAATTTAATCTTTTATCCATACATTTAAAATTCACCTAGGTCCGAAAGGTGAAAGTTTAAAATTGTTTCTTCGTTCGTGAAGCACTAGCAACAAACTCATTTTTTATAATCGAAACAGTCGTCTGTTGAAAAAAAAATTATCGATATTATTATTAATTATTTTATCTCAATAGTAGTGGTCGCAGTACTGCATAGTGAAATTTATGCAAAAATGGTGCCATAAGTCTGTCATAAAAATATCCTTAGAACTAATATAGTAATAAGCTTGGACTAACATATTTAAAGAATGCAATAGAAATAAAGTTGAATTTATGGCCCTATCCCATTTATGTAATTTCTTTACTCTAAAAGGCCAGACTGACCGAATTGTCCTATTAATTAATTTCTAAAGTAATAATAATTATCTTTTATTTATTGTAATAAAGGAATATAAAATAAATAGCATTGTACAAGACTAGAGAATTATTATTTAAATCTAATAAAAATAATGATATATTGCAGCACATATGTTTTTTCGAGATCGAAAAATCTCGAAAAAATTTCTCGATCTTGAAAATTCTCGAAGTGTTTTTCTCAATCTCGTTCTCGAAAAAACACATTAGTCTCGTCTCGATCTCGTCACGAAATGGAGAGACGAGACGAGACGAGAAATCTCGAATTTCGAGAGTCTCGTGAACGACTGAAAATTATCTATGTACCACGAGAATTATCGAGCCTTGATTTGGGCCAGGGGCCTTCGGGCCACAAACTTTGCTATTGGTAATCAAGGTCCTTATTATTTTCCCTTGATACATATACAGGGTGTTATGTAAGTACAAGTGGCCAAACTTGAAGTAGTGATTTTTTGAACGATTCTAAGACGAAAAGTTCATATAAACATAGGTCCGGTAATGCTACGTTTTCAAGATACAGGGCATCAAAATTTTCAAAAGAAATCGTCGTCGTTTTCGTATTATCATTATTATTATTGCATTCATTTTGATGAAAAGTCTAAGACTGGAATAGACTATTTATATGAGAAAAATAACAGTAACACCGCAGTTTTTGATGTTTACTTAGTTGTTAAAATGTTTTATTGTGTTGTCCCAGGAACTTACATAAAAGTGATTTTTATATTTTTTCTCAAAAACAAACCAAGATACAAAAATTCAGCTGCTCAATGTGAAACAAATAAAAAAATTGCAAAAAAATCAGTGACGCACATTTTTTCTGTCAAAAATATTAGTTACTGTGCCTTCCGGGACGCCATTCGACATGATAGTTGATAGTTGGTTAGGGCTAAATCAGCCCTTCACGACTCTTCATAACACTGCCAAATTTCAATGAAATCGGTTGAAGGATTATTAAGATATTTACGAAAAAAAAAAAAACGATTTCTTACACCTATGTTTGTATAAACTTTCAGTCAAGAATCACTCCTTCAAGTTCGGCCACGTACTGAAATGACACCCTGTATAACTACTGTTGAATTTTAATCCTGGTCCATTACTTTTTATTTTTTTAAACGTTTTATTTTTGACCTCTAATCAGATTACAATAAATCTGGCACCGAGGACGCAGTATTGTTGTTTTCCCTATCACATAACCAATTTCCCACTACCATTGATGTTGTTTTATCCGGTTGCCCGAAGTTTTGTCAGCCCATCCCCTGTCGTGATGGCCCATTTCGAATTCATTTATATTTAATCCGAAGCGATTAATCTAAAGTTGTCCTCCGGTCTACTTGCATGGTTCAATTAACAATGCATGCTCCTTTACCATTTCAATATTTAATCTTTATCGCCTTTATCACAAGATAAATGTGCCATTCGAGAACTTTACGATCTATTTCTGCCGATATGCAGCAATTCTGCAGACGCTTACAGCTCTTTTCATTGCTTGGAGATCAATCAACCATAAAAAGTCGGGAGCGAGATTACTTGAGAGATCTGCTTGTTTTTGATTGATTCGGGGATATAAAATCCATTAGAATAGCGCTATCACAATTCTTCATTTTTGTGAAATTACCGATCTAAGCGATATTACGGATTCGTCCAAACATTTAGGGCAAACAAACTCTCTGACGACAGCTTTCGATTTGTACCTAGAGTTTGCTCAAACGTATTTAACCATAGCTGTCGATGAAAAATCAATAAATAAATAAATGACGTCCTCCGCCAACAAATGCAAAAAGTGGTCCAAACATTATGCAGATTACCTGTCATCATCTTGTCATAGGATAACTTTTTTAATCTTTGATAATTTGTAAATTATAGCTGTTGTGGAATTGAATAATGTTGATTTTACTGTTGATAGTTCACTACTCCCAAAACACTCTGTAGTTTAGATGGAAGTACTACGCTAACATGAAACACGACCCTAGCAATTGAATAAAATGTTATGAAAAATACAGCTCCGTATTTGAAAATAAAAAGTTGAGGGTGGCCCGGGTTGTACGATACTTTGTATATAATTTTTAATTGCATATTTGGATAGTCTACAAAAAGTTGCTCTGGCAAAGTATTAACGGTTTAAAAATATCTTCACAAAATAAAAAGATATAGCCAAAAAAATATTTCAGAAATTTTCCCTAATATAGAACCCTGGGGAACTCCTAGGTTGATACCTAATGGTCTGAGGACTCATTGTTGAGTTTTACATATTATTATATCTGTCTATTCTCAAGATACTAATGACATTAGCCAGGATAGAGAGTTATCCCTGAACCCCATATAATATAATTTCTTTTCTAAGATACTATGATTCAGAGTGTCAGGAAAAAGGATAGGAATTAATAATTTTTTGTACGAACTTTATTACTAGTGGTGTACTTCAGAGATCTGTTCGTGGGCGTCTGTTGTGTATTGTTTCCATCATAATATTGGAATAAAGTTGACCGAAGAAAGGTTTTATTTTAAATTTTGTCAACACCAACACAGAAACACAGCTTGTTTACTTTTTTTTTTGCTGACAATTAGAATCTTTTCAAGAGAAGGAATACATACATTAAGAAACAGTAATACAGAAAGGTATTGATAGAAGGTTTTGGATAGAAAAACAGAAATTAAAGATCTTGGGGTTGCTAATCAACAACTTTTCATTAATTTTTCCATCCATATTGACATAAATATGAAGTTTTTAGGATTTGTCACGATATAAATACTGAATGATCTTTAAACGCAGATATCACTCAACGCCTCTTCATATTTAGGATTTTGGGGGTTGTTTTCTTATACGCTAGAGAAATTGGATGAAGTCAAGAGTGGGCGAAAAAGTCTCTGTGGTGCTGCAAGCTTCAAAGTTGATGCGTCAGCATATTTTTCTATCTTCGCATCGCCATTCAGAATTGATCCATCATTCTCATATTTTTTCTTCAACAGAAATTCGACACGTGTAGACTATTTCTCATATGACGCAAATGCAGTAAAAACTTATTTGTAACTGTCATTGTTTTTTTCATTACTGTTGCATGTGCTTTCGGTGCATGCTCCAATTCACGAAACGACTAGTTTGTTTTCATTTTGGTCCACAGCTGAAGTGTTATTAATTTTTATTATTTCCTACTGCGATGCCTCCGTTGTATTTTTTAGGAAGTTCTGTCTTATAATATATGTGGGAATTATTAATCTTGAAATATACGCTAGAACTAACGATATATGTGTTGGAGAAATACAGTCTGGTAAGTAATGGAAAATGTGAAGCAGCAACGAATACCACGAATGACACAAGATTTCTTTTAACATGTCGACACAATTTCCGTAATGACCAATTTACGAATATTTCTTCCGTACAAGGAATCCTTAAAAGAACCTTAAAATATATCAAAGAATGTTAAACGTAAAGCGATGATCGAAAATTTGAACCGAAAGTAATTAAATGAAGCCGTTCATTTGAACTGAAACGTTATTACTTGAATCAATACAGAAAAGAAGAACGTCAAAGGATTCTCTATTTACCTGATGATCAAAACTTTCACCCCAAAATACACAACTCAAGCGTGCTGTAACGATCATTGAGAAACAGTCGAAAAACTATTTGTCTTTGAGCAAACTCTGTATATCCATTGGCTGCGATGAAATCAAATAAAAAAAAAATTTGTTAAATTTGTTTTTACGAATCACCCAGGTTTTCGGAGAAAACCCCTCAAAAGAAGAGCTTGTGCGAGCAAGGGAGATCCGGAACCTACAGTTTAAATAAAAGTGGAATCCGAACCACTTTTAGCTTTGTGGCAGGCTGTCCCGGGGATCGAACCCGGGCCGTCTGGGTGGGAGCAAATACTCTAGCACCACGACCAACTTCACTAATGAAACCAGTACTTTGATTAACTACACAGGTCAAATATTCAAATGGATATTTGACTGATCTCTAAATCCGAAAAACAAAATGGAATATACTGGGTGTTCCTCAATTATATGCCAATATTTGAAGGGGTGTGTGTGTGTGTGTCAAGGTGATAGTTTGATGGTCCAAAACTGATAATAATGAATATGAAAATATGAAGATATCAGACATAGAAGACCAGGATTCCGTTATGGTAGTGAACGTACCGGAAAGTAAAACTGGTGTATCGAAGAAATTCACAGTTGTGGATGAAAAAGAGTTCTCCGCTTTGCCTTTATCAAGACTTCATATGTCTTTGCGTCCTGAAGGTATTGAACGACTTTTTTTTAACTTCTGACAAAATAAATGTACATCTCAGCTAATTGGGAAAATCCCCAACCAAACCGCAATGTAATTAGGATTGCTAACTTAAAATGACACGGAGGTTGGAAAAGTTCCACGGTGGCGAAGCGGTATTTGGAGCATAGCATCGAATTAAGAAATAAAACGGCGCGTATGTTGTCGTCTTTGCCATTAGAAGAGGCAGGTACCTCGACAGTAGTGAACAGGTGATAATATTCCAATACATTTAGGCATTGTCCAAAGATATAAAATCTTGTTGACAAAATTAGTGCCTAAAACTAACCTCAAGGTAAAATGAACACAAACAAGTAGATAACGTAAGAAACACTAACAAAATGGTAAAAATTACAGATGGCAAAATAGTATTGAGTTATCTTATAAAATAACATAAAGGCTATTACATAAGAAACACTACAACATATTGAAAACAAGTTTGAGTTAAAATTAAAATGCATCGTCATAAAATTCTTGAAAACTATAATAGGAGTAATTTTACTCCCTTTCTGAATTTTTCTAGAGATATCATTTCTTTAATGTGTTGTGGTAAGTGATTGAACATCTTACAGCCTCCATAAATTACTTTAACTAGGGGCAGAGATGGAATCAGGAGTTTGATTTTACCAGCTTGGCGGGTGGCGTGATGAGTAGGGATAATGTCAAATTTATGAAGATGTTTTTTAATTAGACATACTGCTTCCATAACAAAAATTGCAAATACTGTTAATATTTGGTGTTTAACAAAAACGGTTTTGCAGGATTCACGAATTCTTGCTTGGCACATAAATATCTTATTCTTATCTACAGTGATCGGCAGAAAGTACGCATCATATGGGAAACTCTTTTGTTAATAAATTTTGACATTAACTTTTTGTTCTAATAAAAAATTCAAATTGAAATTGTGTAGAAACATGGCTCTTTATTAATAATTTTCTATAACGGGATTATAATGTCCTGAAGATATTTCAGTGACCTCTTATGAAGCAGCTGAACACATGGCAAATTCACAGATTTCAAATTTTCTCTGAATACAATAGATATAGCTTGTGAATCTCTACAAAATATTATTTGAAATATCACTGTTGTCCTTACTAATGAGCTTCTATTCCAGAAATCTATCATTTCCAAACAGAAAATTTTTAATGGCAAAAAATTAATTTTAATTTTTTTATCTCAGATATAAAATGTCGTTCTGAACAACTTTTCCGAACAACATTTTTCGATATTTTTTCAAATGTTTTGAGACAAAAATTTTAAATTTTTGGAATTTCCCGCCACATACGAAAGGACGAACGGCACTGTACAACGTCTTCTGGGGTTTCTTTAGATGCAGAAGCGATTGCACGTATCGATATTTGTCAAAATCTATTAACAAAAGAATTTCCCATATGATGCGTACTTTCTGCCGGTCACTGTATAAGATTCATTTTTTACTTGCACTGTACTGTTTGGAACCTTTGGTGTAGTAATGAATAAACTGGAGTCACTTGGTGACCGAAACACGTGTCGAGGTGTTGAAAATAGTGGTTTGGTATTAGGATAAAACTCCAGTTTATTCTTTTATAAGATTCATATTACACACCCTCCAGAATGGTATTTCAGTGAGACTATACTAAAGAGTGGTACACAACCTTAGAGGAAGAAAGACCAAGTTCATTCGATGTGACTCTTACTGCATAACATCCAAGGCACAGTTTTCTGTTCAAAATTGAAACATTCCCATCGAATTTTCATCTTTAATCTATTTGAATACCTAGAAATCTTGTATTTTTTGCGTTTCCTGTAACATCACCCATGACCAGCTCAGCTAATACACCGTTGAATGACATCAAATCAGTTTTTGCCATTGTTATAAATGCATATTAGTTTGAATTTGCATTTATAATTATTTTAAATGAAACACCGATGTTCAATTCATTGAGTTTAATTTAATACTGACTTCTGCCGGTCTGCCTACAATTTTCAGAGATATCTCGAATATATATACAAAAAGCGGTCGAGAGCGTTTTTGCCTTCTTCCGTCAGATAAAGAGAATCAGTTTTATTTTAATCCAATATAAAACAACACCTTCCCTTCCAAATGAACAAAAAAAAATCTAATGATATGTGAGTCTTTCGGGTTCGCAGAATTTACTACGCCGCCGCAAAACCCGCACTGTGTCTAAAGGCGCCGCCGTGCCGTTGGAAATATTCGAATCACTAACATTCGTTACTATCACTGTATCACTATCTGCTATATTTATATCTGGAGGTGATCTCTGAAGATCATCACTATTATCCTTATTATATACAATATTTACATTTGAAGATGGTCTGTTGAGATCATCTTCACCTATTTTCTTAGTTACGTCAGATCGTGGAATGATGGAAACTTTTTCCTTTTGTTCGTTTTCTGAGGGATTATTAATCATAACCGTTTTGTTGTTTTTATCACAAGGAAATCTATTTTTTTATTGATCAATGTCTCGTTTCCAAATCAGCAAATTTTCTGTATGTATAATATAAGTTCTTTGGCCTAGAACTTTGTTCACTACCCCCGTACACCATTGGGGCATATTTGCTCTATAATCGCGGACCCAGACCCGATCATTTGCTCCAAATTCCGTTTTTCTGTTACCTCGATAATATTTGCGTTGGTTGGGTTGATTACCTTCTACCACAAATTTTGTTGAAGGCAGCAACAAATCAAACTTTGTACGCATAGTCCGTCCTATCAATAATTTTGCAGGAGTTTCCCCTGTGGTAGAGCGGGGAGTATTTCTATATTGAAATAAAAAACGGTTGATTACCAAATCAATATCCAAAGTTTTGTTTTCAAATCGACCTTTGTAAATAGCATTTTTCATAATCTTCACTGCACTCTCAGCAAGTCCGTTAGTAGAAGGGTGATAGGGGGCTCCTGTGGTATGTTTCATACCACTAGACTTCAAAAAAGATTGAAATTCGTCAGACACGAATGTTTTTGCGTTGTCAGTGCATATTTCAAATGGGAGACCAAATCTGCTAAACATCTCACGAATCACCCGTATTGTTGCTGAGGCTGTCATACTGAACATTTCTACACACTCTATCCATTTGGAAGTAGCATCCTCAAGCACTAAAAAAAATCTATTGAACATAGGACATAGAACATAGGGGGATTACTAGCAAAATTTTCAATTTGATAATCGATAGAAGGCCACCAGACATAGGACCGTGCGAATGCCTTCATTTTCACTATGCCCATATGGGAACTGTGGAGTTCAGTTAAATCAGAGTTCCTAAACCTTTCAGGTACTATCAGCCGGTATCAAACAGCCCTACTCTATTGTTATCTCCGTTTTCCTATTGAAGAAGGGTCTGAATTCGTCTAGTGGACACTTTTCAGGCCATCCACTTCTAATGAACAATATAATTTTACTCAAGATCGGATCGATCGCCGTTTCTTTTTTTATCGATATAAAATCAATAGGGAAGCCGGATTCACTCACATAATATAAGTAAAATATATTTGAAGTAACACTGAAGTTACATAAGGTTTTGCTTAGCCCAATCGAATCATCTTCAATTGGCAACCTTGATAACTTCATAGCTAGCTGATTTGAGTCACACCATCTTTTCACCTCACACATATCACATTATCCTTGATAATTTCAAGTAGTGTTTCAGAATCTTTATTATACCAGAATATACTTGTACAGGGCTATTTTTCCTGAAATATTTGTTCTTGCCAAGTCATTTATATAGAGTAGGAAGAGAACTGGTCCAAGTATTGACCCCTGAGACACACCGCATTCTACAGGTAACTCATTAGAGTATGTTGACGTTTTCACCTACTAATCTGACAGATATGGTTCTAGCCAAACTTGAGAGACACCTCTAACACCATAGGGGAATGGAGCAGGAAAATATACTTCTGGGAAAGTATACCAAGAAGGGACACAATGATTGCACTAGAAAATTAAAAGTTAGCTCAGATTACTAACGGAAATTTAATAAAAACAGATCATTGCTAGTGGAGGTAGCACCTTGAGAAGCTCGCATTAGTAGAGAGAGAGAAGAGATCATTACGATACAAACACCAAGGCTGTAACACTTGGGAACAGAAGAGGGGGGTAAATCCAAACTAAAGCCTTTCAATATCCTGAATTTGTCAAATGCTATAGGACTGGAGGAATTGCTTCAGTGTTTGAGATATCCTTAAGGCTCATAGAGTACTCAACTATCGCTATACCAGTTACTCGATTTGTTCATGAACATTATGAAGTTCATACAGTAAAAAAATTACATAGGAAGGGGTGAACTTTTTCATTTCCGAATCATTTCATCCCCAAGCCAGATCGAAAACTAATGAACATCTAGGCCACTATCGGGATATTAAAACGAGATCCATCTGCGAGAATCGCTAAATCAAAGCGGAATCATACGTAGGGCAGTCATGGCATACTAAAACGTGATCGCTCGCATCGGGGTCATGAAAATAATTCACGATAACATGCATCCCAAATAAAAAACTCGCGTTCGCGGGTCTTACTTTTCACATCGATATTGAACGCCTGTCAAAATGTCCATAAATTTTTCAGATGTGAGCTACGTTCGGGCCGATATTCAATAAATTTTCAACTGATAGGACCGCCGGACGTTCGATGGGAAATTTATAAAGATACGGACAAGCATGCATCAATATAAAACAACATATCGGTACGATACGGCATGGATAAATAGGCCAGTATTTCAGGTGTTCCTTGGCAATATAAATCAATGCTTGCGAGAATCTATTAAATAACTCGAAATCGGACTCGAACATTGGGATTTTGTATAACAGGTTGCATAATGTTTCATCACAACAACAAACGGTTATCAGCTTTATTTTGTCTTACAAAATCTAAAAAAACTCGAAAAAACTGGAATCGAATTTATTCAATCACCTACCCAGGAGTATCAAATCAATGAATCATATTCGTAAATACAAACCAACAATCGAAAGACATATTTTAACTCATTGTTTTTACACAGCTGAAGAATATTTCCACACAGAATTTGTTGAATTTGGACAATAAAATTTAATGTGCCCCACAAGAAAAGTGTCAAGTACTGTAAAGTCAGGCGACCTTGCTGGCCATTTCACATAACCATTATTTCCAATCAACTTATCTGAGAATCTTTCTTTTAGGTATTCACATACTGCTCTGATATTATGTGAAGGGGCACAGTCATGTTGAAAACAATATTGATTCAAATTTACGAGAGGTAAGTTGTCTCAAGAGCGCCTCGGAGAAACACCAAATAAGTTTCTCCATTGAGTGTTCCATTAAAAAAATATGGACCAAGGAAAAATTGGACGAAATCATTTCTATTCATTAGCCAATAACAGTAGCTCAACCTCCGTTCAAGATCACCTGGGTTTAATTTTAGATAAATATAAATTACCCCCAAGTGTACTACAATTTTGAAATGGTAATTTCAAGCTATATTGAAATATGCAGGAATATACAGTGGGTTTTCAGCCAACACTAAATGGTGAACGATTTTATAATTAGCTAAACCTCCATTTATAACTGCTGTACGGAAATGGTTTGATGAAACATTACAAGAAAGATGGATTGGGAGCAATAGTCCTTTCATTTGTTGGCCCCCTCGATCACCAGACCGGACTCCATTTGATTTTTTCTGTGGGGATATTTGAAAGAAGATGTTTATAGAAACAGACCAAAAAACTTGAACGCATTAAAGGAGAGGATAAGGAGAAAGTGTGGTAAAATAACACCAAACCAATTGAGGAAGACCTGCCAAAATTTGAGACGGTACTATGAAAAATGTATAGATCGTGGGGGATATATTGAAAACACTAATATCTGAGGAAACTTCCAGTTTTTGGTTATTGTTTTTTAATTAAATACACGTCAACATTTGATTTGTTGATTTTTTTTGTTAAACTAGATACGACAACATGAAACGATTACAACTATGTAACTGGTGGTATGATTAGGAAGGGAATTAAAAGTAACAAAATGTAAAAAATATAGAACCATAAATTTGTCAGCATCAAAATCTCGAAGAAACAAACCAATGATTCTACGTAAGTATCTTTCATTCATTCTCAAGAATGTCTCAACATATTACCTTCTCTCCTTCGGTTTTTACGGTTTTCGTTGACCATTAAAGTAATTTCGTCAGGGAGTTGAAGAAATGTTTCTCTTACTTATAATTTATGTACGATACAAAACTGTTCTCAAGTTGAAAGTTGTATTAATGAACAACAAGAAGAGGGTATCCCCTTTCCCTTAGTCCCTCTTGGGTGATTTGTTCAAGGAAGACAAAGGAAGGTCACCGATTTCTCCAAGGATGTTGATACTTTTTTACTATTAGATATTAAAAATTTAATATTTGAATATTGCACAACCTTTCACTTTATTACATGAAAATTTTCGCTTCAAATTTTTCCCATCTTATTTCATAATCATCGCAGACGGGGTAGTTTCTCAATTCAGAACCATCATGATTTGGCATCCGCAGCTGTCCTCCAAATATTGTACTATAAGTTTGTGTGCAATCTTTTTGAAATTCAGTACACATTCTTAAATGTTCTTGGCTAGAATAAAACGAGCTTATGAACACTACTTCCCGACACAGCATTTCAATCCTGTTTTAGATAGAGCGCGCAAACTTTGCCAAAGTTCTCGAAAACTACATACACATCCAGCACAGTGAATCAGTTAATTATTTTATGTTGTTGCAACATTTCTGAACAAGAACATGTGGCCTCGCTATGCAGTTCGCGAAATTGTAATTACCAGTGAAAGAGGAAGTTTTACTAGTATAGAAACTTGAAGCGGGACAAGCAAAGGAGCAATTCCAGACCTCAATTATTTGTGCATACTTACTTCTCTTATCATTCGCCACCCACTCAAATGAATATTACTCTATCAATCCAAAGACAATTTCAAACGAATAATGACACTCATGCATATGCGTATAAATCGCACGTGTTTCAAAATCCTTGCAAAGGCACGCATGTATCTGAATCGGCCTTCACGGCATTATTTGTTTGATGCAACGAAATTTTTCAGTTATATGCAAGCAGTATGAAGCTCAGACTTCAGTAGAATGTGCCGTTATGTACGTTGGGATCGCACGTCAAAAGTACAGATCCTCGTCCTGCTCAGCTCGTACAAGTCTTATGGAGACTTCTGAGGGTTGTTCGTAGGGCTGCAGCCGAATGATAGAACAAATGTTAAAACAAACAAATTAATTGGTTGTCCTGTTGATCTTAACATAAAATGTCACTTGCGATTTGAATTAAACAATATTCTGTTTTTACAATAATTATTAATTCAAACTTATGAGTGAATTTTTCTTTCAGTCCTGAACCGCACTTTCAATTCAATAGGAATTTTCTATATTTATCAATCGATTGCACTCGTAGCTCATTGTTGTTCTTACGTTATTTTGAATCTAACAGGACTTTCCTGTCTAACCAACTATACAGGGTGTTTCCGAAATTGGAGCAATAAATAAAATAGAGTGTTCTGTGAGACATAATGACACAATAAAAAGCATTTACCTTTTTTTCTTAAGCACTTGAAAATTTCCCAAAAATTGACCCATTTACACACCCTTTTCATTTACTTCCACTTTACGATTACGCATTAACTACTCTGAATCCTCAGATATTCCCACATTACCAGGAAAAAAATACAACGGAATTACTTCACATTATGGAAAAAATTCATTATATATAAACGAAATGCTCTTTCAACTACTCAGTCTAGCTAATGGTTCCCTCTGTAACACTCAGTAATGGCTGGAATCAATTCTGTTAATGGAAATATAGCATTAAATTCATAATGGAACTGTTTGATCGTTTCAATAATAATAGTAAATCTTCAAAGAAGAAGGACCTGTAACAGCGCGAAGCGAAAAATTACTTTGTAGGTTATAATCGAACGAATTCCCCGACTTTCGCGAACTGATATTTTGTCTGTGATAAAAATTAATATTCCTCGACTTGTTTTGATTTGATGTAACCGGCTAAGCGAAATCAAAATACGAAACTCAAATTCATTTATTTATTATATTATCTTAAAATAGATAATACGTGGGCTCGGTCTAAGATCATACCAATCCTGGTGAAAGGGACGGTATTCCTAACTCGATTATTTTTATTCTCATGAAAACTGATGGGTAATCGGAGCCCCGTTGCCATTTTGGAAAATTGTGCTGTCTTGATTGGTCGATATAATTGAAGTGAGAGGAATGACCACTTGAAAACATAGGACGAGAGGAGATCAGCTGAAAAAGTGAAATTGACGAATGACAGGGAGAGAGGTGTTGGGAGTGAGTGCTGTGCATCGGAGATTAATAGATCGGATTTTCAACGATCAGCGACAGATATGCCTCGGATTATGATTGTGTACTAAACTTAGACTCGTAAAAATTCATTGGATGGTGATAAATAAAAGATATATGACCAAACGGAACGAGGATTTCAATATTAAGAATTAATGCTCTCCCAGATGAATAAATAGGATTGGCCGCTGTAATTAATTCAAAGATGAGTAAGAACTATCTGAAAATTATTGTTGCACCAACCAGTGAGACTCTGAATTCGAGAGCTAAAATTTAATGATACTTAGTAATAATGAAAATAACAACAGAAATTGTTTAGAACCACCATTTTCAAGGACAACGCTCACGATCGTATACAGGGTGTTCCAAATTAAGTCGGCACCATTGCCAACTCTGTAAATATTGTCATTCGTATAAGTACCAAAATTGGGTGTCTGGACAATCATGAGGTTTTACTCGCCAAAATAAAGAAATTTTGAACTACTTAGTGAAAGAAATAAATATTTCCACATAAGTCGCTCATTTTCCACTTTAGGAAGAAAGGTGATATGAGCTTTGTTGTTGAGAATGTTATTGCGAATCGAAATGTATGATAAAATATAGTGTGTTCCATTGAAAGAAATATGATTTCATGAAATATTCTGAAAATGCGACTGTCAATTTTTTGTTTGTTTGTGGCATCGAGAAGGCCATTAAAAATGCTACTAGTGTGCCCATTTAACCAAATTCGTAGCATCAATAATAACGGAGTTGGCAATGTTGTCGACTTAACTTGGAACACCCTGTATAAGTAGAATTGGCTCCATTACACATGTTAAGCTAGTGAGAGGACCCCCTTCTTTGACCACTAAGTGTAGTCATGCACAATAACTTCAATGCGGTCCATCTAGTGGATAAAAATTATTAAACGGAATTAAATGTTTTTGTTTATATCTTTGCTTTCTCATAACCAAGATCAAACGGCGAGTATAGCATTGGCTATGGTTTGATAATTTGGCTGATGAATTACTTCCCAACATGTGCTAGCCATGTTTTTCTCTTTTATCTCGAATTAATTAAACCGAACAATTAATTTTACACGGGAATTAAACGAGTTTTCGGAGTATCACGAGAATTAGTTTTCAACTCGGTTTGATTGAACGTAATTAAATTACGCTACTTGAAGTCATATAGCGAATAGTCGAAACGTTTCATATTCCATTATGAATATCCTTCACGCGGAACGATATTGTTATTTCAAGAACTATAGAGCCAGAGGGAGTCTGAATGTTTGATTTCATACGTGATGTTGTTTAAAAATCCCATGCATGTTTGAACTCTAGAGAAATATCAGAATTTTCAGAAATACAGTTCACTGCAACCCCTGGAAAAATCCTATGTTTCATAAGATCCCTTTTTTTTCAAATTTTATATTTTTTGTAAATGCACACAAAATTTCAAATCGATTTCAAGTCAAATAGACATTTGGTAGTCTTCTTACGGAACCTCTGCAATTTCGAGTTGAACCTATTCTGAAGAAGGAAGAGGATTTGTGAGCGAGGCATCACCGGTGAGACCACTTGCCGTTTTTTTGAACAGTGTGACGAACATTCCTCACGTATCCCTGTCATAACTTGATTAAATGACATACGAGATGTATTCCAACCTTCCAAAAAGTCCCACAGTTAGAAATTATACTCGAGCGGCTGAAACAAGATTCCTCAGGATTCGTGAGATAAAGTAGCAGTCCATTATTGATAACCCATGAGATGGAAAATGAATTATACCTAGAAAATGATCAAAAGAACTGAAAACTCAATCTGAGCTATTCAATGATCATTTCATATTCAAGTCAAAAAATCGCGTTAATAATTTTTTTAAACTGTTGGCATTACCGACTAACCGAGCTGAAATGCGCTATGACAATTTCAATGGACAAATCGTATTTGTATAACAATTATTAATCAGCGAAAAGGATTATGAATTCTGCAAAATGGAACGATGGCCATAATATGATTATAATCTTTCAATTACCAACAAATGCTTGTCAAATACAAGTTGGAAATGTATGATTAATTTCCGATAAACAGTCGGAAATATTTGATTTATATCCAACTGACACTAACCAATGGGGATAGTGTTATAAAATATTTCGCGGAAATACTGAAACTCAGTTTACATTGGGAGACATCATTTATTTATTGGTTCATTCATTCTACCTCCGCAGACCTACTTACTAACTGACCTATTTACAAGAATAGGTATAAAAAAATACATTTGTATCAGTGCAAAATAAATATAGTAGGGAGAAAGTAAACCACGTGTATTCTTTTCATAATTCAGTATTTGATACTCGAAAAAAATGCATTTAAAATATTTCATAACATCATTAACATTTGTATTAATTTGAACAAAGTTCGAAAATATGTGCTGGAGATTATCACAATAATGACTCGATTAAGATCGACAAAGAATATCAAATAACAGGAAAAATAAGAGGCACCGGTTTGACCCTTGGGGTACCCCAGAATAAGCTTAAAATTTACCTGAAGTGTTTCCATTGTGTCTGATTATGAAGTAAAGGTTTCGTGAATATTTTTTGAGAACACATACCCAGCCAAAGCAAAAGATAACATAAAGTTCAACAAATTTTTCGAGTAAACAAAATTTTGTCTGACCCATATACCGTCACTTTACTACCGTCAGCCGTCTGTACACATTCATCATCGAGTAAAATGCCTTCCGAGATAAAAGTCAAAGATTTCATTAGACGTTTAATTGCACCATTATTTTTTTGTGATGGCAAGATGTTAAGTAACATCAAAGGCGCGTTTTGTTCGCTACTATCGCTACACATGGCTTTGTTATGTATACAGTACCTGTTTCACGTTCCTTGGATTTATTTATAATTGGGTGTGAAAGTTCATGGCAGTAGGTTCATGTGAGAGGGAAAGTTTTGTTAGAAACACCCGAGGAAACTCCTCAAGATCAGCAGTTACGTCAAGAAATACTTCTGTATAAAGTAGAAAACCAACCCTAACAATTTTAATGAAAAAAATTTTACTTTGAGTCCTAGAACCTATATAAATTCTTCAGAATTCTATTTTGTGATTGGGCTGACACATAAGATAGCTTTGTTCTGTTATAACGAAAATGACAAAAAAAAAATCATCACAATTTGCTATGCAAACAATATGGTGATTATAGCCAAAGTTGATGATACGTTTTCAAGTTGTTGCTTCTTCTGGTCCATTGCTTCAAAAAACTACTTGTGCGAGTACTAGTTCAGGGCTTTCTGGATGTTTTAGACGAGTACGATGATTGAACTGATCAAAGACCATCATATCAGAGACGAAAAATCGAAGAAAAGATGTAACATATTGGGAGTGAAGACAATACATCAGCAATAAAAATACAGTTTTGGGAAAAAAACATTCCCAAAGATATTAAAATACAAATATATTGGAGACTTCAAACAGTCATCTTCACATGTGTAGGGGAAATATGGATAATGGGAAAACAATGAAACACATTGATAGTGAATGGAATGGTATTTTTAGGCAAAATAGTGGGAAAAGCTAAATTATAGATAGACTGCTGAGTCTATCTATATAGATAGACTGCTTAGACAAAAACAAAACAAGAAAACTCTAAATTCAATATACCCGCATATCAAAGAAAAATCCGATCAAAGTTTTGCATGTCTAACATATCTTGGTCCCCAGACGAACAAAATATTTCGTTTCCTTCAGAAACGGAATATAAATGTTGCATTCAAAACCAACATTTCAATTCATTTATTAACAACGCAAAGCCTGTACGAGATAAATTCAAGACGTCTGGGGTTTACAAACTTGAGTGTGAGGATTATAATGCGGTATATATAGGCCCAACAGGCCTTAGTTTTAACCCAGATAGCCCTACCGTCCTTTTAAAAGGACGCACTACTAACTATTTCTTTCCAGCTAATTCTGCTACTGGAGTACAGGTGGCAGCTGATCAACACAGGATATGAAGTGTTGAGAAGCCACCTAGAGTACAAGTTTCCAGTAACTGTAAGATTGCCGACAGTTAGACACGTGTGTTTGTTTGTTATTTCAGTGACCATTGATGAAGAGTAAATCTAGGTAGGTGATTGCTATTGATAAGAGTAATTACGATCATTAAATTTAATTTCAAAGTAAAAATGAAAAATTAATCTTTTCATTATGATAACCTCGAATTTTCATTTGAATTTTGCAAAATAAATGGCAAAAAACAACACTGTCCTTTTATAAGGACAGTAGGTCTATCCACTGCTATTGACTATGTTTCTTTTTAGTTATTGGAAAAATCCGCTGACCCTTTCAGAGTGGCTGGCAGAATTGGAAAATGATGAGGATGCCGTGCTTCCCGAACAAATAGTGATTTTTCCTCTAAAATGCTAACGACGGTTGTGATACTGATGAAGATTCAGGGGATGAGAACGTAGTTGAACCTAATAATTTACCTGGAGCACAACTGCTACCAGAAATTGAAGTTCAAATGCCATCAGAATTAGAAGAAGAACTAGGGCAGGCATGGGATAGTGACGACGACAAACCTCTATCAACATTCGTGGAAAGGAGACCAAAAAAAGTAAAAGATTTTCACTACGAAAAACAAGATTTGGTCGTGACGGATTTTGCATGTTGGGAAGTTCCATCATCTGCGGCAATCAAGCTTTCACCTTGCGACATTTTTCGATTGTTCTTTGATAAAGAGGTGATAGATTTGATTGTATATTTTACGAATACATATGCACAACAAAAAAATCGTGCAGGGGATATTACTCCAGATGAGATATTTTGTTTCATTGAAGTTTTTCTACTTAGTGGTTACGTGTCTTTGCCACGTAACCACCTTTATTCGATATCCTCAAAATAAATACAAAAAGGGGTCCTTCAAAATCGCCTAAAAATTCTCATGAGTTTTCTCGTTATGACAGAATAGACCACCTAGTTCTGTACAACGAAAATCAGCGACGATGCGCCGTATGCCACAAAAAATCTAATTTCATTTGTCGAAAGAGTAACGTTGGTTTACATCCAAAGGATTGTTTTGTAATATATCATAAAAATTGATTATTATCAATATTTTGCATTGTATCTATGATGACAAAATAAAATAATTTTCATTAACATTAATTTTATTCCATAGTAGTGGATAGACCTACCGTCCTTCTAAAAGGACAGCTTGTCTAGGCCAGTCGTGATCTTTTGAATTTTTTTCATTATTTTTGTGAGATACTACCTCCGTCAGAAAACAAAAATCATAAGAAAAACTTTGAATTTTCGAAAAAAAATTGTTCCAGGGCTGTATGGATTAATCAAAGATTCAGTGAGCATTTGAGAAGTTACGGATTAAATAAACAGGATTCACACTATGCCAACCATCTCATTGACAATAACCACAGCTTGACACAGAATCCACAAATTTTGCATATTCAACCTAAAGTTCAAGAATTAAACATATCAGAATCCATAAAAATCAAGAAACATTTACAACAACTCATCAAATGCTCCCTAATTCAAATGAAATTTCGTACCTGTCATTGTTATGGGTTAAAATTTTGTACCTGCCATTGTTATGGATTAATTTTTGAAAACTACGTCATTACTGAAAATTTTATACAGGTTCTAGTATTCAAGAAGGTGAGATTTTATCTTCACTTTACTTCATAACTCAGATGATGACACTGTTTGTCGAAACAATTGTACTTTACAAGTATACCGGGTGGCTACGGAAGTATTGCTTGCGGGATATCTCAGTTACTGTATGAAGTAGGTTTGTGAAATTTGGAGCGTCGATATAATGACATAAGAGCTAGAATTTGAGCATATTGACATGTCGAAGTTAACTTCCGGTCTGACCGGAAGTAACATCAACTTTCTTATTTTAAATGGAAACCCTATTTTTTTTTCTTTTCGCTTTATTCAGCATTGAATTCCCTTTCTAATGACATATCACAAGTTGGTGTCTAACCAGAAACTAGATCAGAAAAAAATTATTATTGAAATTCACCGAGTAGGCCGTGGAAGCAAAATGAAAGCCAAAAATTGAAAAGTTGGCTATGGAAACCATACGTCACTTGATAACAGTTGCTCTTGCTCTATTATAATGATAAATTATATCCTGTAGGTTCTAGGTTAAATAGGAACATACACGTACTTGGTCTGTGCCATCGTCCATAGATATTCTAATATCTACCTATGGACGATGTTTGTGCTATTCAGAATAATCATTCCATTACAATAATCATTCGAACCAAAATATTAACAAGTAGGCTGATTAAGATGTATTTTGGAATGAAACAAAAAAGAAACGAGAGATCTCACGAACGCTGCTATCCATATTATTTTGACGTTCGAAGTAGTGTTTTTGATTCTGCCATTTTAAAAGGGTTTGGAAATCGAAATCAGTTAGTGGAATATTCAAAAAATGCCCCGTTATTCACGAACCGAACAAATTGACATTTCTCATTTATGGTGAATGTTTAAAAAATTCTCATGCCGCTGAACGATTGTATTTAGAGTGATATCCAGGGAGGCAGCAACGGTCAAGAAGGTATTTCCAGTGGCTTGAAGAAAAATTAAGAACTGAGTCTGATGTTCACGAAGACCAAGAAGCATTTGTTATTAATGAGGAAACTGAAATTAATGTATTAGCTGTAGTACAATATGATAGCACAATTTCCTCAAGGCAGATTGGCGCCGAATTAGCTATAAGTAAAGACTCTGCTAGGAAAATTTTGAAAAAACATCGATTTAAATCCTTCAAGTATCAGTTGCATCAACATTTGTATGAAAATGACGGTGAATGGCGCCTGGAATATTGTAATTGGTTTCTTCGACAAAATGCTGAGAATCACCTATTTAACTATTATATCTTGTTTACGGACGAGTCAAGATTTACCAACAATGGATTATTTAACAGGAATAATACAAGGTAGGTACTGTACTTTATTTGGATTATTGTCGATAGTCGAAGTGTAAAGTGCTAAAAGTGTGAACGGTCTTTTGTTTCAGGTACTGGGCGATAGAAAACGAGCACCGGTTTCGACAAGGTGGCTTCCAGGAGAGATTTGGTGTGAATGTTTGGGCAGGAATAGTTGGAACTCATATTGTTGGCCCCATTCTTTTTCAAGGCCAACTAACCGGAGAGAGATACTTTAATTTTTTAACGAATGAAATTTCGGAATTCATTAACAACCTACCAGCGGAAATAACTGAGAGAATGTACTTCCAGCAAGATGGCGCCCCTCCGCATAATTCAAGAATAGCGAGAAATTATCTTCAAAATCGCTTTCAAGAAAGACTTATAACAACCCATGGTCCAGTCAGGTGGTCACCAAGGTCACCTGATCTTACTCCGTGCGACTTTTTTCTATGGGGGCATCTTAAAAATAGGGTGTATTCCACACAGCCTACAACTCTACATGAGCTAGAAGTAAAAATTCGTAGAGCTTTCCAAGATATCACGTCCCAAATGTTGAGAAACGTTTTACGTGAAAATATCACCAGAGTCAATAAATGTATTGACGCTGAAGGAATGCATTTCGAACATTTGTTTTGAATTTATTTTATCTTTAATCCTATCAATTTGAATTTTTTTTTTTTTGATAAATCTGTTTTTTTGTTATTTGAATAATAATAATTGGATTTTTTGGTATTTCATTTCAAAAAATTACTTTCTATTATATCATTAGAAAGGAATGGTTATGCTGAATAGTACAGGCAAGAAAAAGTTGTGTGTTCCTATTTAAATTGGAAGCTTTTATTTCCTCTATAGTTATCAGTCATGATGAATTTACACGTATTAGATTCTTTTTTTGTCGTTGTACCATTAATGAGTATAACAACGGCGCTGCCATCTGACACATAATGTCCAAACAAAATGACAGTAAGCTACAAAAAAAACTTTCGGACTAATTTTAGCAAACGACTGATATTTAGGAGCTGATACTTTCAAGTAGTGGGAACTTTTCATTAAAATCTGAGACGAAATGTTTTCAATGTTGCCATTTGAAAAACTATATGCAGCTTCATTTCTAGGCTTAACTATATCTTCATCACATCTCAACACCTATTCCCAACCTTTATGTAGGCACTAACTCCATTAATTTTAAGTAAAAGTTGGGATTCACAGAAAAAATGGCCTGCAAATATAGGTCTGCATAGCCGTTTATCTGCATTCTCCCTTTTAACATTTCAATCATTTTCGAGTACCTACTCTTCTGCTTTATTCCCTGTAGTATTAAAGTGGGACGATTACGAGTCCATTATCTGATTATACTATTAGAGCTCGTTCATTCAATGTATTCATAAGATTTAAATGGATTACATGGGTCTTCTATGTCGACAAAATATGGCAAACAAGATCCGAAAGCTTTTTATGAAAGTCATCAAAAGCCCCACATGAAATCTACTTCAGAATTATACATCTCGGAATCCACATATATCTTGATAAAGCATGCTACTCAATCAAGCTATCATTCCGCTTCGTATTTCCCAGGTAGGTATACGCGTTCCAACTCCGAGATTAAAATGTCAGCGGAATTATGTGTTAATTTTCGAGTTTCGCTGCCGTTTTTATTAATATCGGCCTGCCTGCACCCAGATGCACCGACACACATACCGTCCACTCACGGAACTACATAAATTACCTAGCCGCCCCTCGCTAAAAGCATGCCCGTTCGAGAGTGCCTTAGGAGCCAGCGATGCCATTATAATAGACCAGTTAATGCGGTACACGTAATTAGTGATACCGCCACTGCAGTCGATAGAGCAGTTTTAGGCTATGTGACAATGTCTGTTACACCTTCAACTATTTGTCATTCAGGTAAGTGCTTGTTCGTATTATATGGAAAACAGTATTGATAGCCGTAAATTGAGTTCTGAATCTAGTCGCGAGCTCATTGTCACTCTGACAGCTTTTATGCAACCTCCAAAAGAAAAATGTAGCAGAAAATTGGCGCCCAACGTGGGGGCGAATGAACTATTCCGAAGTGTTTCAATATCTTAATTACGATCTCATAGGGCATCACGTTACTGAACCAGTTGCGAAATTGATGTGAATTCGGCAGGATTATGTCCTGATAATGAGATTGTTATTGTGGTCGTACTAACAACTTTTTGAAATAAGTAAAATGTAGTCATTTTGGATGGTGAAACATTCACAGCAAAATGTCCGTAAATGAACCCATCACCGCATCAAAGGGAAATCAATTTCATGGCGAAGAACTAAAGCAAAAGTTCCCAAAATAAAAGCTGGTCTATAACCGGATAACAGCAGGTATGGTGTTCACTTTTACGGTATTCCGTGGCCTCAACAAAAGTTAAAAGATTTTTTAGAGTGGTATAATCAATCACCGAAATGTATAGGTACGTTCGAATGGATGCGCTGCGAAAGCTTGTAAGCGTCGAATCTATCCCAACATAGGTAACTAACTCACTTTACTAAAAGTACAAAAAAAGTTGCTTTTTTGAGTAACTTTTTCGTGGATTTTGAAAACTTATGCCATTTCATTTCATACTTCAAACTTTTCCATGTACAGATACTGAGCTTATCAGAATTTTGATTGTGCAACTTGACTTTGGAAATATGTGGACATTTCACGAAGAAAATAATACCCATGAACATCCAAATAGTACTTTTTTCGTTTTCTCTCCCTTTTACTGGTCCCAGTACAAAGTAAATGAATAAATAGACGCTTAGAAAACGCGCGAATCCCACCAAATTCCCGCACTAAACTCCACCATCGCCGAGTTCGTTCCAGCAATACGAATATGAAAATCATCCCATCTCATTTCAATTTCCCCGAGTGAAATCTAATCTCGCTTGAATAAAGCGATCCCATTTTAGAAATCACTTCTCCACAGCTCGACAAGTGAATTATTCCACTTTTCCACTTCGCGCAATGATGTGTATTCAGCATTCTCCTTATCTTTTTCGATGAAGTTTTTGCGCCAGTTTACAAAAGGTGACAAAAAGGGTAATTTAAGAAGTTAGTGAGTGTTTCCAAGGAAAGTTCGCAGCTAAAAGTGAAGTCATTTAGGCTGAATCGACTCCGGAGTTCTTTTATGCAGCCGAAAACTTCGCTTTTACTTTTTCATGATTTCCGAAAATCAAGTCGCAACCGACGGCAGTTGACAAAAGCTTATAAATATTTGAGTATGCTGGAGGAGTCAATCTGCAGTCGCGATTTTACTTTATAATTTTTTTTGCAACCGGATTGATACTTTCCTGTCGGTTGGGTTGGTCAATTCCATTCCGAAATATTTTTCGCACGGTTTCGAAACTCTAGGTTCTCTTATAGGGTTATGAAAATAATAATAATTATACTCTCTCAAAAACAAATATTTTACGTGGGCTGTTTGTCTTTATTTGCATACATGTCAGAGACAACGCATAATAATTCTTTTCTGCATAAGTTGCCAGGGATTCAGACCGATATCGGCAGCAGCATGATAAGACTCAGGAATTTAAAAAATGTATTGCTGTAACATTGAAAAAATCTCCTAGCTACGCCGCTGTAAATGGACTGTAATGAATGTTTTCTGACCCATCACCAATCGCGTCAACTCAATTTCTATTTCTGAGACCACTTCAAAACATTAAATAATCGGCCGAATTCCTCTGACGACCCGACAATGACTTTCAATCATAATGAGTTGTGAATTGGACTGTAATGAATGTTTTCAGACCCAACACCAATCGCGCCAACTCAAATTCTATTTTTGACACAACTTTAAAAAATAAAAAAATCGGCCGAATCCCTCTGACGACCCGACAATGACTTACAATCATGAAATGTTGTAAATTGGACTGTATTTAAAGTTTTCTGACCCAACACCAATCGCGCCAATTCAAATTCTATTTTTGAGACTACTTCAAAAAATAAAAAAATCAGCCGAAACCCTCTGACGACCCGACAATGACTTTCAGTCATGAAAAGTTGTAAATCGGACTGTAATGAATGTTTCATGACCCAACACCAATCGCGCCAACTCAAATTGTATTTTTGAGAACACTTCAAAAAATAAAAAAATCGGCCGAATCCCTCTGACGAGCCGACAATGACTTTCAATCATGAAAAGTTGTAAAGTGGACTGTAATTAAAGTTTTCTGACCCAACACCAATCGCGCCAACTCAAATTCTATTTTTGAGAACACTTCAAAGAATAAAAAAATCGGCCGAATCCCTCTGACGAGCCGACAATGACTTTCAATCATGAAAAGTTGTAAAGTGGACTGTAATTAAAGTTTTCTGACCCAACACCAATCGCGCCAACTCAAATTCTATTTTTGAGAACACTTCAAAAAATAAAAAAATCCCTCTGACGAGCCGACAATGACTTTCAATCATGAAAAGTTGTAAAGTGGACTGTAATTAAAGTTTTCTGACCCATCACCAATCGCGCCAACTCAAATTCTATTTTTGTGCCCACTTCAAAAAATTAAAAAATCGGCCGAATCCCTCTGACGAGCCGACAATGACTTTCAATCATGAAAAGTTGTAAAGTGGACTGTAATTAAAGTTTTCTGACCCAACACCAATCGCGCCAACTCAAATTCTATTTTTGTGTCCACTTCAAAAAATAAAAAAATCCCTCTGACGAGCCGACAATGACTTTCAATCATAAAAAGTTGTAAAGTGGACTGTAATTAAAGTTTTCTGACCCAACACCAATCGCGCCAACTCAAATTCTATTTTTGAGAACACTTCAAAAAATAAAAAAATCGGCCGAATCCCTCTGACGAGCCGACAATGACTTTCAATCATGAAAAGTTGTAAAGTGGACTGTAATTAAAGTTTTCTGACCCAACACCAATCGCGCCAACTCAAATTCTATTTTTGAGAACACTTCAAAAAATAAAAAAATCCCTCTGACGAGCCGACAATGACTTTCAATCATGAAAAGTTGTAAAGTGGACTGTAATTAAAGTTTTCTGACCCATCACCAATCGCGCCAACTCAAATTCTATTTTTGTGTCCACTTCAAAAAATAAAAAAATCGGCCGAATCCCTATGACGAGCCGACAATGACTTTCAATCATGAAAAGTTGTAAAGTGGACTGTAATTAAAGTTTTCTGACCCAACACCAATCGCGCCAACTCAAATTCTATTTTTGTGTCCACTTCAAAAAATAAAAAAATCCCTCTGACGAGCCGACAATGACTTTCAATCATGAAAAGTTGTAAAGTGGACTGTAATTAAAGTTTTCTGACCCAACACCAATCGCGCCAACTCAAATTCTATTTTTGAGAACACTTCAAAAAATAAAAAAATCGGCCGAATCCCTCTGACGAGCCGACAATGACTTTCAATCATGAAAAGTTGTAAAGTGGACTGTAATTAAAAGTTTTCTGACCCAACACCAATCGCGCCAACTCAAATTCTATTTTTGAGAACACTTCAAAAAATAAAAAAATCCCTCTGACGAGCCGACAATGACTTTCAATCATGAAAAGTTGTAAAGTGGACTGTAATTAAAGTTTTCTGACCCATCACCAATCGCGCCAACTCAAATTCTATTTTTGTGTCCACTTCAAAAAATAAAAAAATCGGCCGAATCCCTCTGACGAGCCGACAATGACTTTCAATCATGAAAAGTTGTAAAGTGGACTGTAGTTAAAGTTTTCTGACCCAACACCAATCGCGCCAACTCAAATTCTATTTTTGAGAACACTTCAAAAAATAAAAAAATCGGCCGAATCCCTCTGACGAGCCGACAATGACTTTCAATCATGAAAAGTTGTGAAGTGGACTGTAATTAAAGTTTTCTGACCCAACACCAATCGCGCCAACTCAAATTCTATTTTTGAGAACACTTCAAAAAATAAAAAAATCGGCCGAATCCCTCTGACGAGCCGACAATGACTTTCAATCATGAAAAGTTGTAAAGTGGACTGTAATTAAAGTTTTCTGACCCATCACCAATCGCGCCAACTCAAATTCTATTTTTGTGTCCACTTCAAAAAATAAAAAAATCGGCCGAATCCCTCTGACGAGCCGACAATGACTTTCAATCATGAAAATTTGTAAAGTGGACTGTAATTAAAGTTTTCTGACCCAACACCAATCGCGCCAACTCAAATTCTATTTTTGAGAACACTTCAAAAAATAAAAAATCGGCCGAATCCCTCTGACGAGCCGACAATGACTTTCAATCATGAAAAGTTGTAAAGTGGACTGTAATTAAAGTTTTCTGACCCATCAACAATCGCGCCAACTCAAATTCTATTTTTGTGTCCACTTCAAAAAATAAAAAAATCGGCCGAATCCCTCTGACGAGCCGACAATGACTTTCAATCATGAAAAGTTGTAAAGTGGACTGTAATTAAAGTTTTCTGACCCAACACCAATCGCGCCAACTCAAATTCTATTTTTGAGAACACTTCAAAAAATAAAAAAATCGGCCGAATCCCTCTGACGAGCCGACAATGACTTTCAATCATGAAAAGTTGTAAAGTGGACTGTAATTAAAGTTTTCTGACCCATCACCAATCGCGCCAACTCAAATTCTATTTTTGTGTCCACTTCAAAAAATAAAAAAATCGGCCGAATCCCTCTGACGAGCCGACAATGACTTTCAATCATGAAAAGTTGTAAAGTGGACTGTAATTAAAGTTTTCTGACCCAACACCAATCGCGCCAACTCAAATTCTATTTTTGAGAACACTTCAAAAAATAAAAAAATCGGCCGAATCCCTCTGACGAGCCGACAATGACTTTCAATCATGAAAAGTTGTAAAGTGGACTGTAATTAAAGTTTTCTGACCCATCACCAATCGCGCCAACTCAAATTCTATTTTTGTGTCCACTTCAAAAAATAAAAAAATCGGCCGAATCCCTCTGACGAGCCGACAATAACTTTCAATCATGAAAAGTTGTAAAGTGGACTGTAATTAAAGTTTTCTGACCCAACACCAATCGCGCCAACTCAAATTCTATTTTTGAGAACACTTCAAAAAATAAAAAAATCGGCCGAATCCCTCTGACGAGCCGACAATGACTTTCAATCATGAAAAGTTGTAAAGTGGACTGTAATTAAAGTTTTCTGACCCATCACCAATCGCGCCAACTCAAATTCTATTTTTGTGTCCACTTCAAAAAATAAAAAAATCGGCCGAATCCCTCTGACGAGCCGACAATGACTTTCAATCATGAAAAGTTGTAAAGTGGACTGTAATTAAAGTTTTCTGACCCATCACCAATCGCGCCAACTCAAATTCTATTTTTGTGTCCACTTCAAAAAATAAAAAAATCGGCCGAATCCCTCTGACGAGCCGACAATGACTTTCAATCATGAAAAGTTGTAAAGTGGACTGTAATTAAAGTTTTCTGACCCAACACCAATCGCGCCAACTCAAATTCTATTTTTGAGAACACTTCAAAAATAAAAAAATCGGCCGAATCCCTCTGACGAGCCGACAATGACTTTCAATCATGAAAAGTTGTAAAGTGGACTGTAATTAAAGTTTTCTGACCCAACACCAATCGCGCCAACTCAAATTCTATTTTTGAGAACACTTCAAAAAATAAAAAAATCGGCCGAATCCCTCTGACGAGCCGACAATGACTTTCAATCATGAAAAGTTGTAAAGTGGACTGTAATTAAAGTTTTCTGACCCATCACCAATCGCGCCAACTCAAATTCTATTTTTGTGTCCACTTCAAAAAATAAAAAAATCGGCCGAATCCCTCTGACGAGCCGACAATGACTTTCAATCATGAAAAGTTGTAAAATGGACTGTAATTAAAGTTTTCTGACCCATCACCAATCGCGCCAACTCAAATTCTATTTTTGTGTCCACTTCAAAAAATAAAAAAATCGGCCGAATCCCTCTGACGAGCCGACAATGACTTTCAATCATGAAAAGTTGTAAAGTGGACTGTAATTAAAGTTTTCTGACCCAACACCAATCGCGCCAACTCAAATTCTATTTTTGAGAACACTTCAAAAAATAAAAAAATCCCTCTGACGAGCCGACAATGACTTTCAATCATGAAAAGTTGTAAAGTGGACTGTAATTAAAGTTTTCTGACCCATCACCAATCGCGCCAACTCAAATTCTATTTTTGTGCCCACTTCAAAAAATAAAAAAATCGGCCGAATCCCACTGACGAGCCGACAATGACTTTCAATCATGAAAAGTTGTAAAGTGGACTGTAATTAAAGTTTTCTGACCCAACACCAATCGCGCCAACTCAAATTCTATTTTTGTGTCCACTTCAAAAAATAAAAAAATCCCTCTGACGAGCCGACAATGACTTTCAATCATGAAAAGTTGTAAAGTGGACTGTAATTAAAGTTTTCTGACCCAACACCAATCGCGCCAACTCAAATTCTATTTTTGAGAACACTTCAAAAAATAAAAAAATCGGCCGAATCCCTCTGACGAGCCGACAATGACTTTCAATCATGAAAAGTTGTGAAGTGGACTGTAATTAAAGTTTTCTGACCCAACACCAATCGCGCCAACTCAAATTCTATTTTTGAGAACACTTCAAAAAATAAAAAAATCGGCCGAATCCCTCTGACGAGCCGACAATGACTTTCAATCATGAAAAGTTGTAAAGTGGACTGTAATTAAAGTTTTCTGACCCATCACCAATCGCGCCAACTCAAATTCTATTTTTGTGTCCACTTCAAAAAATAAAAAAATCGGCCGAATCCCTCTGACGAGCCGACAATGACTTTCAATCATGAAAATTTGTAAAGTACACTGTAATTAAAGTTTTCTGACCCAACACCAATCGCGCCAACTCAAATTCTATTTTTGAGAACACTTCAAAAATTAAAAAAATCGGCCGAATCCCTCTGACGAGCCGACAATGACTTTCAATCATGAAAAGTTGTAAAGTGGACTGTAATTAAAGTTTTCTGACCCATCAACAATCGCGCCAACTCAAATTCTATTTTTGTGTCCACTTCAAAAAATAAAAAAATCGGCCGAATCCCTCTGACGAGCCGACAATGACTTTCAATCATGAAAAGTTGTAAAGTGGACTGTAATTAAAGTTTTCTGACCCAACACCAATCGCGCCAACTCAAATTCTATTTTTGAGAACACTTCAAAAAATAAAAAAATCGGCCGAATCCCTCTGACGAGCCGACAATGACTTTCAATCATGAAAAGTTGTAAAGTGGACTGTAATTAAAGTTTTCTGACCCAACACCAATCGCGCCAACTCAAATTCTATTTTTGAGAACACTTCAAAAAATAAAAAAATCGGCCGAATCCCTCTGACGAGCCGACAATGACTTTCAATCATGAAAAGTTGTAAAGTGGACTGTAATTAAAGTTTTCTGACCCAACACCAATCGCGCCAACTCAAATTCTATTTTTGAGAACACTTCAAAAAATAAAAAAATCGGCCGAATCCCTCTGACGAGCCGACAATGACTTTCAATCATGAAAAGTTGTAAAGTGGACTGTAATTAAAGTTTTCTGACCCATCACAAATCGCGCCAACTCAAATTCTATTTTTGTGTCCAATTCAAAAAATAAAAAAATCGGCCGAATCCCTCTGACGAGCCGACAATGACTTTCAATCATGAAAAGTTGTAAAGTGGACTGTAATTAAAGTTTTCTGACCCAACACCAATCGCGCCAACTCAAATTCTATTTTTGAGAACACTTCAAAAAATAAAAAAATCGGCCGAATCCCTCTGACGAGCCGACAATGACTTTCAATCATGAAAAGTTGTAAAGTGGACTGTAATTAAAGTTTTCTGACCCATCACCAATCGCGCCAACTCAAATTCTATTTTTGTGTCCACTTCAAAAAATAAAAAAATCGGCCGAATCCCTCTGACGAGCCGACAATGACTTTCAATCATGAAAAGTTGTAAAGTGGACTGTAATTAAAGTTTTCTGACCCATCACCAATCGCGCCAACTCAAATTCTATTTTTGTGTCCACTTCAAAAAATAAAAAAATCGGCCGAATCCCTCTGACGAGCCGACAATGACTTTCAATCATGAAAAGTTGTAAAGTGGACTGTAATTAAAGTTTTCTGACCCAACACCAATCGCGCCAACTCAAATTCTATTTTTGAGAACACTTCAAAAATAAAAAAATCGGCCGAATCCCTCTGACGAGCCGACAATGACTTTCAATCATGAAAAGTTGTAAAGTGGACTGTAATTAAAGTTTTCTGACCCATCACCAATCGCGCCAACTCAAATTCTATTTTTGTGTCCACTTCAAAAAATAAAAAAATCGGCCGAATCCCTCTGACGAGCCGACAATGACTTTCAATCATGAAAAGTTGTAAAGTGGACTGTAATTAAAGTTTTCTGACCCATCACCAATCGCGCCAACTCAAATTCTATTTTTGAGAACACTTCAAAAAATAAAAAAATCGGCCGAATCCCTCTGACGAGCCGACAATGACTTTCAATCTTGAAAAGTTGTAAAGTGGACTGTAATTAAAGTTTTCTGACCCATCACCAATCGCGCCAACTCAAATTCTATTTTTGTGTCCACTTCAAAAAATAAAAAAATCGGCCGAATCCCTCTGACGAGCCGACAATGACTTTCAATCATGAAAAGTTGTAAAGTAGACTGTAATTAAAGTTTTCTGACCCAACACCAATCGCGCCAACTCAAATTCTATTTTTGTGTCCACTTCAAAAAATAAAAAAATCGGCCGAATCCCTCTGACGAGCCGACAATGACTTTCAATCATGAAAAGTTGTAAAGTGGACTGTAATTAAAGTTTTCTGACCCAACACCAATCGCGCCAACTCAAATTCTATTTTTGAGAACACTTCAAAAAATAAAAAAATCGGCCGAATCCCTCTGACGAGCCGACAATGACTTTCAATCATGAAAAGTTGTAAAGTGGACTGTAATTAAAGTTTTCTGACCCAACACCAATCGCGCCAACTCAAATTCTATTTTTGTGTCCACTTCAAAAAATAAAAAAATCGGCCGAATCCCTCTGACGAGCCGACAATGACTTTCAATCATGAAAAGTTGTAAAGTGGACTGTAATTAAAGTTTTCTGACCCAACACCAATCGCGCCAACTCAAATTCTATTTTAGAGAACACTTCAAAAAATAAAAAAATCGGCCGAATCCCTCTGACGAGCCGACAATGACTTTCAATCATGAAAAGTTGTAAAGTGGACTGTAATTAAAGTTTTCTGACCCAACACCAATCGCGCCAACTCAAATTCTATTTTTGTGTCCACTTCAAAAAATAAAAAAATCGGCCGAATCCCTCTGACGAGCCGACAATGACTTTCAATCATGAAAAGTTGTAAAGTGGACTGTAATTAAAGTTTTCTGACCCATCACCAATCGCGCCAACTCAAATTCTATTTTTGTGTCCACTTCAAAACATAAAAAAATCGGCCGAATCCCTCTGACGAGCCGACAATGACTTTCAATCATGAAAAGTTGTAAAGTGGACTGTAATTAAAGTTTTCTGACCCATCACCAATCGCGCCAACTCAAATTCTATTTTTGTGTCCACTTCAAAAAATAAAAAAATCGGCCGAATCCCTCTGACGAGCCGACAATGACTTTCAATCATGAAAAGTTGTAAAGTGGACTGTAATTAAAGTTTTCTGACCCATCACCAATCGCGCCAACTCAAATTCTATTTTTGTGTCCACTTCAAAAAATAAAACAATCGGCCGAATCCCTCTGACGAGCCGACAATGACTTTCAATCATGAAAAGTTGTAAAGTGGACTGTAATTAAAGTTTTCTGACCCAACACCAATCGCGCCAACTAAAATTCTATTTTTGAGAACACTTCAAAAAATAAAAAAATCGGCCGAATCCCTCTGACGAGCCGACAATGACTTTCAATCATGAAAAGTTGTAAAGTGGACTGTAATTAAAGTTTTCTGACCCATCACCAATCGCGCCAACTCAAATTCTATTTTTGTGTCCACTTCAAAAAATAAAAAAATCGGCCGAATCCCTCTGACGAGCCGACAATGACTTTCAATCATGAAAAGTTGTAAAGTGGACTGTAATTAAAGTTTTCTGACCCATCACCAATCGCGCCAACTCAAATTGTATTTTTGTGTCCACTTCAAAAAATAAAAAAATCGGCCGAATCCCTCTGACGAGCCGACAATGACTTTCAATCATGAAAAGTTGTAAAGTGGACTGTAATTAAAGTTTTCTGACCCAACACCAATCGCGCCAACTAAAATTCTATTTTTGAGAACACTTCAAAAAATAAAAAAATCGGCCGAATCCCTCTGACGAGCCGACAATGACTTTCAATCATGAAAAGTTGTAAAGTGGACTGTAATTAAAGTTTTCTGACCCATCACCAATCGCGCCAACTCAAATTCTATTTTTGTGTCCACTTCAAAAAATAAAAAAATCGGCCGAATCCCTCTGACGAGCCGACAATGACTTTCAATCATGAAAAGTTGTAAAGTGGACTGTAATTAAAGTTTTCTGACCCAACACCAATCGCGCCAACTCAAATTCTATTTTTGAGAACACTTCAAAAAATAAAAAAATCGGCCGAATCGCTCTGACGAGCCGACAATGACTTTCAATCATGAAAAGTTGTAAAGTGGACTGTAATTAAAGTTTTCTGACCCATCACCAATCGCGCCAACTCAAATTGTATTTTTGTGTCCACTTCAAAAAATAAAAAAATCGGCCGAATCCCTCTGACGAGCCGACAATGACTTTCAATCATGAAAAGTTGTAAAGTGGACTGTAATTAAAGTTTTCTGACCCAACACCAATCGCGCCAACTCAAATTCTATTTTTGAGAACACTTCAAAAAATAAAAAAATCGGCCGAATCCCTCTGACGAGCCGACAATGACTTTCAATCATGAAAAGTTGTAAAGTGGACTGTAATTAAAGTTTTCTGACCCATCACCAATCGCGCCAACTCAAATTCTATTTTTGTGTCCACTTCAAAAAATAAAAAAATCGGCCGAATCCCTCTGACGAGCCGACAATGACTTTCAATCATGAAAAGTTGTAAAGTGGACTGTAATTAAAGTTTTCTGACCCAACACCAATCGCGCCAACTCAAATTCTATTTTTGTGTCCACTTCAAAAAATAAAAAAATCGGCCGAATCCCTCTGACGAGCCGACAATGACTTTCAATCATGAAAAGTTGTAAAGTGGACTGTAATTAAAGTTTTCTGACCCAACACCAATCGCGCCAACTCAAATTCTATTTTTGAGAACACTTCAAAAAATAAAAAAATCGGCCGAATCCCTCTGACGAGCCGACAATGACTTTCAATCATGAAAAGTTGTAAAGTGGACTGTAATTAAAGTTTTCTGACCCATCACCAATCGCGCCAACTCAAATTCTATTTTTGTGTCCACTTCAAAAAATAAAAAAATCGGCCGAATCCCTCTGACGAGCCGACAATGACTTTCAATCATGAAAAGTTGTAAAGTGGACTGTAATTAAAGTTTTCTGACCCATCACCAATCGCGCCAACTCAAATTCTATTTTTGTGTCCACTTCAAAAAATAAAAAAATCGGCCGAATCCCTTTGACGAGCCGACAATGACTTTCAATCATGAAAAGTTGTAAAGTGGACTGTAATTAAAGTTTTCTGACCCAACACCAATCGCGCCAACTCAAATTCTATTTTTGAGAACACTTCAAAAAATAAAAAAATCGGCCGAATCCCTCTGACGAGCCGACAATGACTTTCAATCATGAAAAGTTGTAAAGTGGACTGTAATTAAAGTTTTCTGACCCATCACCAATCGCGCCAACTCAAATTCTATTTTTGTGTCCACTTCAAAAAATAAAAAAATCGGCCGAATCCCTCTGACGAGCCGACAATGACTTTCAATCATGAAAAGTTGTAAAGTGGACTGTAATTAAAGTTTTCTGACCCATCACCAATCGCGCCAACTCAAATTCTATTTTTGTGTCCACTTCAAAAAATAAAAAAATCGGCCGAATCCCTCTGACGAGCCGACAATGACTTTCAATCATGAAAAGTTGTAAAGTGGACTGTAATTAAATTTTTCTGACCCAACACCAATCGCGCCAACTCAAATTCTATTTTTGAGAACACTTCAAAAAATAAAAAAATCGGCCGAATCCCTCTGACGAGCCGACAATGACTTTCAATCATGAAAAGTTGTAAAGTGGACTGTAATTAAAGTTTTGTGACCCAACACCAATCGCGCCAACTCAAATTCTATTTTTGTGTCCACTTCAAAAAATAAAAAAATCGGCCGAATCCCTCTGACGAGCCGACAATGACTTTCAATCATGAAAAGTTGTAAAGTGGACTGTAATTAAAGTTTTCTGACCCATCACCAATCGCGCCAACTCAAATTCTATTTTTGTGTCCACTTCAAAAAATAAAAAAATCGGCCGAATCCCTCTGACGAGCCGACAATGACTTTCAATCATGAAAAGTTGTAAAGTGGACTGTAATTAAAGTTTTCTGACCCATCACCAATCGCGCCAACTCAAATTCTATTTTTGTGTCCACTTCAAAAAATAAAACAATCGGCCGAATCCCTCTGACGAGCCGACAATGACTTTCAATCATGAAAAGTTGTAAAGTGGACTGTAATTAAAGTTTTCTGACCCAACACCAATCGCGCCAACTAAAATTCTATTTTTGAGAACACTTCAAAAAATAAAAAAATCGGCCGAATCCCTCTGACGAGCCGACAATGACTTTCAATCATGAAAAGTTGTAAAGTGGACTGTAATTAAAGTTTTCTGACCCAACACCAATCGCGCCAACTCAAATTCTATTTTTGAGAACACTTCAAAAAATGAAAAAATCGGCCGAATCCCTCTGACGAGCCGACAATGACTTTCAATCATGAAAAGTTGTAAAGTGGACTGTAATTAAAGTTTTCTGACCCAACACCAATCGCGCCAACTCAAATTCTATTTTTGAGAACACTTCAAAAAATAAAAAAATCGGCCGAATCCCTCTGACGAGCCGACAATGACTTTCAATCATGAAAAGTTGTAAAGTGGACTGTAATTAAAGTTTTCTGACCCATCACCAATCGCGCCAACTCAAATTCTATTTTTGTGTCCACTTCAAAAAATAAAAAAATCGGCCGAATCCCTCTGACGAGCCGACAATGACTTTCAATCATGAAAAGTTGTAAAGTGGACTGTAATTAAAGTTTTCTGACCCAACACCAATCGCGCCAACTCAAATTCTATTTTTGAGAACACTTCAAAAAATAAAAAAATCGGCCGAATCCCTCTGACGAGCCGACAATGACTTTCAATCATGAAAAGTTGTAAAGTGGACTGTAATTAAAGTTTTCTGACCCATCACCAATCGCGCCAACTCAAATTCTATTTTTGTGTCCACTTCAAAAAATAAAAAAATCGCCCGAATCCCTCTGACGAGCCGACAATGACTTTCAATCATGAAAAGTTGTAAAGTGGACTGTAATTAAAGTTTTCTGACCCAACACCAATCGCGCCAACTCAAATTCTATTTTTGTGTCCACTTCAAAAAATAAAAAAATCGGCCGAATCCCTCTGACGAGCCGACAATGACTTTCTATCATGAAAAGTTGTAAAGTGGACTGTAATTAAAGTTTTCTGACCCAACACCAATCGCGCCAACTCAAATTCTATTTTTGAGAACACTTCAAAAAATAAAAAAATCGGCCGAATCCCTCTGACGAGCCGACAATGACTTTCAATCATGAAAAGTTGTAAAGTGGTCATTTTCCCTTAAAATATGTTTTATCTCCTTTTTGATTCAATTCGAACAACTCACTCTTTTTTGAATATGCACACCGAATTTCAAAACAATTACGAAAATTTGCTACTGTGTTCAATCAAAAATATTTGTCTGTTGATATTTTCATCTCAAATTCACAGAGTATACTAATATCGTCGATAAAATATATAATAAATGAACGTCAAAACGTGAAAGATCCACAACTCTGAAAAATAAGTAACAACGATTAGTTTATACCAAAAAAATATCAATCAATTTATGCAAAAAATCCTGTTTGTGGCTCTGTTGATCGCTTGCTTCAAGTCCCGTCTTGAATTACTCGAATTCTGTTATAGTTCAGATGATTGTGATTATACTTTCTTTCCACTCATTTTAATGTCCACTAAAATTCGCATAATGCGCCATTGCAGAATAATAAGGTTTTGTGGTTTCATCGCTGTGTTTGTTCTATGCGACACTGACCCATTCGACGTCGGAGAATGGTGTCCCTGTCACTGAACAGTAATTACATGCTCTTCTCAACACTTTACCGCAATAAAATTGCACATTGCCTGACTTTTACTGTAGCCAAACTTCCAGGATAAGGACAATATCTTTCCCGAAATGTTTGCTGGAAATTATACGCTGAATTCGTTGGTAAAACAACTCCGAACATCACCTTGTGTCCAAACACTATTAGAGGATTTTCTCAACAACAAAACAAAACCAGTGAATCTTCAAGTTATTTCGTGTTTTTATCTTTTAGATACCTAAAAAATTCAAAACAAAACAAGTGCAGTTCGTCTCCTCGGCGATGCATTGCTTACAAACTCGCTAACTTCTCTGGAACGCCGCAGAAATGTTGATAATTTGTCATCCTCTATAGATATTTCATGGCCGTAGAATATTCGAGAATCCAGGTTGCATATATTCGGTAATAATGATGAAATTTCATATAATGTTATTACGGTCAATTGCAGATTTGCACTGAAAATGTCTCGTGTGATTGCATGACGAAAAAACGAGGTAATGAGTATAAAATATTGCGGTCATTATCACTGATTCGAAATCGATACCTTCTTCGTACTAAAGAGACACACTATGTCATTACGCGGTACTTGTGTTGTTTGAAATGTGGAAAATTGCTCCATAAAACACAATTCGTTTCAATTTTGATTAGTTACCCGCATTGTTGCAACGCACAATTGTATTCCTTCAACTACATAATGAAGAAATATATAAATTCTCTTCATATCCAATTGCATCATAGTTCATTGGATATTCCTAATTTTCCCATACGTACACATTCAATGGTATTTGCTAGAACTATAAGTATTGTACAGGGTAGCTCAACAAAAACTGGACATGGACAAAAGCTCGGATTAGCAGAGGAAGACCAGTGTTCATTTTGCGAAAAAAGAGGCCACATTCTTTCAGAATGCATCATCCTACAAAACCCGAGATTGCGATATCTGGATAATGAATTACTAAATTTCATCGCCAGCATGTAGAACTATGTCCATTTATGAAAGGAAAAACAATATTAATATATTCAATCATTTTCAAATTCAGAACTGTCACCAATGTTTATAATAATGGGTTTAATAACCATATCACAAAGGAGCTTTTCTCGTTCATACCATTTTTGTGATTCAGTGATTCAGTGTGTGTTGATGGAATGGGTTTATTTTCGTTTCTTATATTGATGTACACTGTTTTTCGAGATATTTTAAGTGCATGTGCAACTCTCTGAAATACAGTAAACAAAAGTTATGACATTTCTTTTGTGTTTTAAATTGTTACCTCTTGAACATATGAAAGTGGTAAAGAAGGTCCACCATTCGCTCTTTCCCTTTCAATACAAATTGTTGTGCTTGTGAATTAGTTACAGGCATAATCTAAAAAGAGTTAAAATATATTGTGAATGTTTTTACCTGTAGTTATAGATCTAGGTAATATTTTTTTCTTTCATTAGGATTTTCACACTATGAATAACTGTTGTCCAGGTCAGAAATAACACTGTTATTGATAGATATCTTTCCCCTCAGATCAACAACCCTTTTGTGTTAAAACGGACTCATTTCGATACAACTCGTTGGTTTTAATGCTAGAAAATTCTGCGCCAGTAACAAAAATTCCAAAGCGGTTTAAATGCACCTCTAAAAGTCATCGTAGGAATTCGCGTTAGTTGGATATTGATCAATTGAAAAGGGTCGTTTTAAAATGTAATAGCTTGGCGACTCGACCAAGCGGTAACCTATATTCGACACCTAGTTGAAAGTCTGATTACTGCTTATTCAACCCGTCGAAACGAGCGTATGAACGTTTCTAAATATGTCGTTAGGACCTGTCCACAACACTCCTTTGCATTCTGTTCGGTAGTCGACGATTTAAAGGAAAATAAGTCTGGTATACTTTTCTTACAGACCGGAGAAATTAGAGCGAAAAACTAGGAAAGAAAGTATGTCTCCAGGGAATTAGTAAAAACGGAAGAGGGACAAAAACGGCCCAAGTAGGCTGTCCAGGAATCGCACGACGCAAAAGTTTCAACGTGGGAAACTTCATCGTATCTCAATAGAATAAAGTTCAGGAAAAGACAAGCGGGAAAGCTATGAAGTCCGTCTTCAAAAAAGTCCAAGCAACTTCTGAATTTGATGAAGGTACAGGGTATGAAGGATGCGACGGCCTTAATGAATATCAGATCGAACACAACAAAAAAATTCCTAATATCAAGCGTTTTGGAGATACGGTAACAAAGCATTCACTCAGTTACACGTAGTCCTGTAAGTAACTTGAAAATAAAAGGAAAACTCCAATTAAAAACCAACATCGATGAAAATGTAAAAAATGTTATAAAGAGATTTCATGAGTAATAAACTTTGCTTTGACGTGAGAAATTTGAGCGTGATAAAAACACGAGAATGCAGCGAGTGTGATTTTATCGCACACGTATTACGTCGATATGCAGTTGACGAAGTGTAAGTTAGGGTTGAGGTGAAAACTTCGTCGACAAAATTACGGAACTAGAAAATATCTCTTGACGGCTGAAGATTACCTGAAGCGTTCGAACAAAACGAGTATCTAATTGTAATACCACATCAAGTTTTGCTTTGAAAGAGATGAAAAAGTACTCGGCCAGGGTCACGTGACTTCCGCTACATAAAAAAACCTTTTCTTTCTCAACTATTCTCTTACAATAGGTCAATTTTTGTTTTTAATGAAAAAAATAAATGGCGCAGTCGGTAGGATTGAATTTATTACATGTAGCCTTGTATGTAGTTCAATTGAAAGATGATTTTTTTTGGTCTGTGAGATCAGTTCAGAAGGTAGTGGGTGCTACTTCCAGCAGCAATTGGAAAGCAGTTCTTACAATATTATCAAGGAGTTCCAAGGTTTAATATAATAATGCGAATTAATTCAAAAGTGTCGATTATATTAAATAATGTTTGGATAATAATTTCATTTCAAGGACACATCGTGAAGATGCAGTGGTTTTTCAGTCTGAACCATTAACAGTAAATACAACTAGTTTCAGTGGGAAAAACAATTAAGTATTTATCCAGCTGGTTGTTCGAAAACGACGTTTTCTCGTTTAAAATTACCGTTGTTTAAATTCCAACCGTCGCATTTTCGCCAAACTCATCGGTTATTTGCACAATTTCGTGCGTTCAAACGTAATCCTTTAGCACCGCTTTGAATTTCGGTCATTCTGTGTTTTATCCGGCATTTGTTTTCATTAAACGGCCCAATTAACGTTTCCAAATCCGAAAGTAATTAGGTTAGTCGGGCTGGCGGAGTAGTTGTTCAACATGCAAATGAAATAGGGAGAATAGAGAGTATTTTGGTACACAGAAAGTCGAAAATAAAGAAGAGATTTTAGGATTTGATGGAAGTAATTTTTTTTTAGATTATCTCAATATTTGAACTATTACTATTCTTAGGTGTTCTTTACCATTACAATAGGTCTATAGTATAAAGTCGACCGTTACCAAAAGTTATGGAAAACTGAAGGAATCGTTAATCGATAAAAAATAAACCCTCTAATTCCTTTTAATTCGAGTAACATGACTCGACTGAAGCGAAACTCAAACTTAATAAACGTCATGAACCCTAAACTCCAACCGCTATTGGAGTTTGCAAAGTATTCACTCAGATATAGGTTATTATTAGGAATGGTAGCTGTCACTTTCAGTGGCAAGCTGTTGAAACTTCCGAGTCGACATTCAAATCCAATTATTTATTTGAATTTATTCCGGGGGCGATCAATTTCTGAAAGGATCGTGGTACGGTCGTCCCGTTCCAAAACAACTTCAGGATATAATATTCATTAGTCTCTGCCGAATTGAAATCAATCTCCCAATGTAAGCAAGAAGTAAGTTTTGAAGCTCAGAATTCCGATTCATTAACGTAGAATTAACTATTTCTGAGATGTTATTAAGTAATTCCGAGATGTAAGGTCACAATTTCGATTTCGTAATTTAGAGTTAGCTATTTACGAGATTTCAAATCAGAACTACGATTGAGTATCTCAGAATTAGCAAATTCCAAGATGTCAAGTCAGAATTCCCATTAATCTATCTCAAAATTAGCTAGTTGTTTTGTCAGAATTTTGACCTGGTGATTCAGAATTAGCTAATTCCGAGATGTCAAGTCAGAATTCGGATTAATAAATTCAGAATGAGCTAATTCCGAGATGTCAAGTCAGAATTCGGATTAAGAAATTCAGAATGAGCTAATTACGAGATGTCAAGTCAGAATTTTGACTTAGTAATAATTTAGAATTAGTTAATTACAAGATGTAGAGTCAGAAATTCAATTTAGTAATTTAGAATGAGCTAACGAGATGTTAATTCAGAATTCTGACTCAGTTATTCAAAATTAGCTAATTACAAAATGTGAGTCAGAATTCTGACTCAGTAATTCAAAATTAGCTAATTACGAGATGTCAACCCAGAATTCTGATTTAATAATAATTCAAAATTTGCTAATTACAAGATGTGAGTCAGAATTCTGAATCTGTAATTTAAAATTAGCTAATTACGAGATGTCAAGTCAGAATTCTGATTTAATAATAATTCAAAATTAGCTAATTACGAGATGTCAACCCAGAATTCTAATTTAATGATAATTCAAAATTTGCTAATTACGAGATGTCAACCCAGAATTCTGACTTAGTCAAAATTAGCTAATCACGAGATGTGAGTCAGAATTTTGACTCAGTTATTCAAAATTAGCTAATTACGAGATGTCAAGTCAGAATTCTGACTCAGTAATTAAAAATTAGCTAATTACGAGATGTCAACCCAGAATTCTGATTTAATAATAATTCAAAATATGCTAATTACGAGATGTCAACCCAGAATTCTGACTTAGTCAAAATTAGCTAATTACGAGATGTCAACCCAGAATTCTGACTTAGTCAAAATTAGCTAATTACGAGATGTGAGTCAGAATTTTGACTCAGTCATTCAAAATTAGCTATTTACGAGATGTCAAGTCAGAATTCTGACTAAGTAATTTAAAATTAGCTAATTACGAGATGTCAACCCAGAATTCTGATTTAGTAATAATTCAAAATTAGCTAATTACGAGATGTGAGTCAGAATTCTGACTCAGTAATTCAAAATTAGCTAATTACGAGATGTCAACCCAGAATTCTGACTTAGTCAAAATTAGCTAATTACGAGATGTGAGTCAGAATTTTGACTCAGTCATTCAAAATTAGCTATTTACGAGATGTCAACCCAAAATTCTGACTTAGTAATATTTCAAAATTAGCTAATTACCAGATGTCAAGTCAGAATTCTGCCTATATTCAGCTTGATATTACCAAAAAATTATATTTGCTTTGGAATCCTACATAATTCATATCATTCATATGTATAATGGATTTTTACTCGAAAAAGATCTTCAGTCTCGATAGATATCAAGAGAAAATGTACGTACTTACTTCAAGTTCATGATGTGCATTTTCCACAGTCGACAAATTGATAAATAACCAGAATTTCGATAATTTTTCTCAGCAATTCTTCAGATACAAAGTGCTTCCTCCGATTTAATAGCATCAAATTCACGAAGCCTGTACACAGAATAGGTACATCTTAAATAAATGAAGAATAAAGTGAAGCGTAAGGAGAGCGTGGTAGGAATTCAGAAGGGGAAATACAAAAGACTGGAAACCAATGGAAAATCAAGAGCTGGGAAAAATACGAAAATTGCAAAAAGGGGAGTATCAGTAAATATACAGAGAGTCAATGAAGGCACTATCAACAATAGTATTCATTATGTCATTAGAAATCACAATGAAAAGTATCTAACCAAAATGGAGTAGAATATCACCAAACTGGATGGAAATCGAGAATATTGAATACTACTTGTTGAATTGTACACCCCCATAATTTGTAATAAATCATTAAGTTTGAGTTATTTTTTAAGTATTGTCATGTATTTTCGTCAATTATATGATTTTTAATATGTAATCACACCCCACTTATAAAAACGATCTGTTGATATGCTCATTCGCAGTAAAATTGTTATCGGGGATTTTCAATCACTTTCGCATTTATTTGATGGCAAGAAATTCAATTAAACATTTATTTTGTTTTCAGTTCAATGGCATCACTTTTTGAAATGCTTTCCAATTTGCACTTTGTCAATATCGAAATGGCTTCTATTCGTTCAGTGAATTTATTTCATTACTGAATAAATGAATTTTAACGCCCTTTTGATTGAAAATACGATTCTTGCTGTCTGAAGCTTTCGAGAAATAGTTTTCATTATTTCATATGACGGTTCATTACGGAATTTGTAACTGGTTTCGATTCCGGAATCGAACCTAGTTACAAATTATTTCTCAGGCAATGTAAACATTTTCTTTTTGTAATCACACAAAACAAATCAGCTTAATCTATAAAAAATAAGTCGTCGATCGGAGCTCAGCTAAGAGGGCCTGGCTCTGAATCGTCATCGGAATTTATTTTTGTAGTATGATTCGGAATCAGCTCGTTAAAAAATATTTGTAATTTCTGTAATTTCTTGAAAAATCAAAAATAATAATATCAAATATTCGAACATGCCAGGGAATTTTTGACGACTTTCTCTATCTCCAACCGTTCTCGATCTGAAAAGTTCATCTGGAGTTGAGAGCTGTTAATTCCTGTCAAAAAAATTTTGAAATTTTTCCATTCTCATATTCGTGATATTCAATCTTTTTTTGTACATGCTCACCGAATTTGAATTCGATTTCGATCCAAATAGAGATTTGGTAGGCTTTTTACGGAACCTCAGCAATTCCGAGTTGTAGGTACCTTTCTTCGAAAATTTTAGTGTTAAATTTTTCAGAAAATTGCATATGGCCTTCTTACGTATCTCGACGAGCTAATTTCGAATTATGCATCAAAAGTTGAATTTGGCCAAGGATTAACAGAATAGCCACGATTTCGACAAAATAATTGCCCTTTTTTTGGTTATTCCTTAATTCAATTTAATTTTTGACGACATATTCGGAATCAGCTCAAAAAAATACTTTTGAGGGCACTTTGCGATTTTTCCAACGATCAAAAAAAATAATTGAAAATTCGATGGCGCGAGAGAATTTTTGACGTTTTATCGCTATTTTATGGTACACCTTGTATATGAGCATATCCAAATCATATATTTTCGGAATCAGCATGAAATTCTGAGTATGTAGTGGTAATTTCAAGTGAAACTGATAATTCTGTACTTTTCATGATTTTTAGGGGTATACCCCTTGAACTTTTTTCGAGTAATAATCTTTTTATCGCCGATCAACTTGAAATTTTCAAAGTATACTAACTTTGTCATTCTGAATCGATTGGCGTTCACAGAATTGCTCTATCTCCAACCGTTCTCGATCTGAAAAATTCATCTGGAGTTAACAGCTGTTAATCCCTGTGAAAAAAAAATTAAAATTTTTCCATTCACATATTCGTAAAATTCAATCCTTTTTGTATATGCTCACCAAACTTGAAATCGATTCCTCGTCAAATAGAGATTTGGTAGGCTTTTTAGGGAACCTCTGCAATTTCGAGTTGTACATTTCTTCGATTATTTTTTGACAATTCCTGCAACCAATCGAAACCATCAATTCAAAGCATTCATGTACGATCAGGCCAATCACAGCATTATCATAGCGGGAATTTTCTGCCTTGAAAATTGCCGCGGGAATTTTTTGTGGTATTTTGTTTTTATTATGTGACAACTGATACTTTGATCTGACGTCTGTCATCAGTTTGCATGAAAAGTGAAAAATGATTCGAAAACGGTTTAGTACATCAACATTCAATGAAATTTTAAGAAAATCAACGAAAATGCATGTAAGAATACTATTTTAAGTAACGTGTCAATTTGGAAACACTTTCAACTGATAACCTAGGGACAGAGAGAAAGCAATAGCTTTCAATCCAACAGAACAAAACAATGTTACGGAATCCTCCAGCCAAGGACAAAACATTCATAATAATTGTATATTTCATGATGAGAACTTCAAATTCCAAACTTCATTCTGTTTTAGTGACTCAAGTAAACTTTGAAATAAAATATGTATAGAGAATAGGTCTATGATTGGGGCATCAAAAAATAATCTATCGAATACCACCCGAGAGTTCGATAAAGTAGAAAATAATTCTCCAGATTTTTTCTCAAACTTGTTGCCATTTGGCAATAGCCACTCGAGCCCTTCGGGCTCTCATGTCTATTGCCTGGCAACAAATTTTCGAAAAATCTGTCAAACTATTTTCACTTTATTCTCACTCTTTTGTGATATTACAACTGAAAATTTTGATGTTTAATTTTTCAGAAAATTACAGATGGCTCTCACGTATCTCGACGAGCTAATTTCAAATTATTCATCAAAAGTTGATTTTGGCCAAGGATTTTCCTTATTGGTTAATCCTTCATCCAATGTGATTTTTGATGACATATTCGGAATCAGCTCGACAACCGTTCTGCAGTTTAAAGGAGTCATTTCCCTCCAAAATGAGCATAACAGGGCATTTTATTGTGATAAAAACGTAAATCAAGTAATACCAGCAAAAATGGAAACGTTGAAAGAAATTGTTCCTATATTTCTGGAAATATTCAGAATTTCGAAACGTTCTCAATTGTATATTGTCAGTGATGTGAATGCCAACTTCCCCTCCCCCTTCAACCATTTCAATGGTCACCCCCCGAATTTGAATTACTTGATTTTTCGTGACAAAAAGCATATTTCCGATCGTTCAGAACTCTCAGACGTTCACCATGACTTCAGAGATAACGTAATAGGTCTATAATTGCTGAAAAAGGTAACTTTCTTCTTGATAATTTGTCGTGTACTCTCTCTGGTTCATCAATCGAATTAATTGCATAAAAAATGATTAGAAAAAAAATAACATAATAAATATAACTTTGTGTGAATTGGATGTGAACGAATAGGAGGCGAAAATTTTTGAAACGTTGCTAATACAGGGTGGCCTTTCGAAAACGTATCGCCAGGCATAACATGGTGGGAAAGAATTTTTTAGCAAAATCCAAAAACACATCAAGATAGTTTGTCAGGGGGGTACATTTTGACACAGAAAGCATAATAAAATATTCAATCCTCCAAGTAGGGGTGTCAAACATTTTTTTAATGGGAGAGGGGGGTCAAGTGATAGCTCATTAGAAGAGGCTTTTTATTCCCTATACAGTGGTTCTTTAAAATCGATCTACAATTTCAGAAAATATAGAGCGTTGAAACTCCAACAATAATATCTGAGGAAACATGCAAAAATCGATTCAATTGTACTTTTAAACTTATTTATTGGTCGAGTAAATGCTCGAACTGCTGTCCGCCAACCTGCATACCGTGGAACAAGTCATTTTCATATTGTTGTCGTACATCATTTACAGTGTCACATTTGCGACATACGTTAATAATGCTTCTTTGCAACTCTTCTACTGTGTCTGGTGGTGTTTTATAAAGAATACTTTTTATGTGACTCCACGAAATATTCTTATGGACTCAAATCGGGTGACCGAGGTGGCCATTCGAAAAAAAAATGGGATTACACCCCTACTTAGGGGGTAGAGGATTTCATTATGCTTTTTGCGTCAAAATGTATCACCCTGACAGAAAATCTTGACGTGTTTTTGGATTTTGCCGGAAAATTCTTACCCAGCCTGTAATGCTTCGCGGTACTTTTTCGACGGGCCACCCTCTATATTCTTTCATCTTACACTCAAACATAACTTTCGCAAAGTGAATGTCAATTCATAACACTCGGATGGAACAACTCGCAATCGATATAACTCACTCAAAAGATAACGATTGAAATCCAATAAAGAGAATGAGTTTTTGCTCTTTATCCTCGTGGTATCAATTCAACGATTCTAAATTAATCCACCGATTCAATAGCAGTTTGAATCGGAGAGACCAAGCACAATAAAAATCTAATGAAGCCGGTTGAACGGGTTCTTTGCCTTTTAAAATGATATATAGATTAGAGTACCGAAAAGCCGAAATTTAATTAAAACGGGGAAAATGTACAACACACTCTGAATTTTATAACCTACGTTACGTCGGATACCTTACGGAAGTGTTTGAAAGAGGATTCTGAAGCATAAAAGCTCCCATTATATTCAGAACATTGGATTGACAATCGAGGTAATTCATATTCAATCAACTCCTTAAGAAGAAATAATCCAAATTCATACAAAATAAGGGTGAAAAATGGTACTATAAAATGCGCATAAAAAACAACACCAAAACCTTGGCAAGCAAATTCTTTGACGATTTCCAAGTCAGCCTGTTTTCTGTTATTCCCACCAAAGTTCAGATAGTGTAGCACAATTGTATTCCGGAAATTATCCCTTCCTATGCCAGCAAATGAACTACTTTTGTTATTTCAGCGGAAATGAATTTTTCAATAACAGACCACTGTTGGAAAATTCAGCCGTTTGGGAGTTAGTATATTATTATGAACAAGTAAAAAAGGTAAAAGTGAATTACAGCCGACGTCCTGAAATAATAATAATTTCCGGTCATGCGAAATTTCAATTATGGAAACCGTAATGAAATCGTTTGAAGATTTTTCAGTTTACGTGAAAAATGTCATCAGTGTTATCGTTTTTTACCTGTACGCCTCCCAAAATCCTCACGAGTTCGATGTGCTCACCTGAAAAAAAAAAAATTATTCTACTTGAAAACTATAGAGGATGAAATGGAGGAACAATATACAGGGATTTCCAAATGAAGTCGGCATGCACCATTGCCAACTCCGTTATTATTGATGCTACGAATTCGGTTAAATGGGCAAACTAGTAGCATTTTTAATGGCCTTCTCGATGCCGAAAACAAACAAAAATTTGACAGTCGCGTTTTCAGAATATTTCATAAGATGATATATCTTCCAATGGAATACCCTATATTTATTCATGCATTTTGATTCGTAATAACATTCTCAACAACAAAGTTCATATCACCTTTGAGCGACTTATGTGGAAATATTTATTTCTTTCACTAGTACAAAAAATTTCTTTGTTTTGGCGAATAAAACCTCATGATTGTCCAAACACCCAATTTTGGTACTTATAAGAATGACAATATTTTGTTACTAATAGCAAAATAAGACTGTAAAAAGAAAAAATTGCGCTGGAATGTGAACTCGTGAAACCCGTGATCATCATGTCGCACCACTCAATTGATATGACACCACTGTGCTATTTGGTATTAATGTACAAAACGATAATTTCCATCTTAAAGCCATTCCGCTAGCCGCATTTATTTTGTGAATCAAAATATGTCTGCTGTAATGATAACTTTGAAGCCGTTTTTGTACAGAACAGAAAATACTGGAGGGTCATATGAATGTGGTTGGCAAAAATGTGCTTGATTTGATAAAACATCATCATTATGAGCAATCAAGTTGCCTTGAAACTTTGTTGAAATACTATTTGTCCAATATTCTCAAGTATATCATGGCAATGTCATAAATTATTGTAACTGTCAACTACTGTTCGAATATTTTTCGAAATGTCGTATTTCCATCAAGAAAAATGTGACATCTTAGAATCCTACTTGGTTTGCCAGAAAAATAGCGTAAGAGCACTCCAGCACTATACAGCAATTCGTTCCCCGATCGTGAATTAACTAATCGGCGTTTTTTTGCTGTGCTTCATCGTCGATTCAGGAACAATGAAAAAGTTTTTTGGAAGAGGAGAACTAAAAAACGTTTTGTAATATCTGAAGATGAAAAAATTGACGTTTTATCCTACTCTGAGTTATATCCAAATAATTCTCTAAATTTTTCTACCATGGTTCTTTGAACGGACCCCGTTAATTTATTAACAAGAGTGTTGGAAGAGTTTTTCGATGATCTTGATCTGGAGGCTCGTCAGGTGATCTATTTTCAGCAGGATGGAGCACCAGCACATAATGTCAGTGGTGTAAAAAGAATGTTGCGAGGTTGTTTTGGAAACAGATGGATTGCTACAATTCGCCCTGTTAAGTGTCCCCCTCGTTCACCAGGCATGACACCTCTAAATTTTTATTTTTGGGAATTTCTGAAAAACGAGGTGTACAAAATGAAACATTATAATGTAGATGAACTGAAAAATTATATTGAAACTATAATTAATAGAACTGATGGCCGAACTGAGTTAAATGCCGCACGTAGTGTCAATAGAAGGGCCCAAATATGAGTTCAACAAGAAAGCGGTGTTTTTGAACATTTACTCGATATTTTATAGCGCTTTATCAAATCCGTTTGTTATAAAAGTTTCCTATTGATAAAACTGTCTTATTTTCACCTTTACGAAAAAAAGTCAAATGAGATTTGTTGTTGAGAATGTTATTACGAATCGAAATTCATGTAAAAATATAGGTTGTTTTATTGAAAAAAATATAATTTTTTGAAATATTCTGAAAACGCGACTGTTTTTTTTTTCGGCATCGAGAAGGCCATTAAAAATGCTACTAGTTTTCCCATTTAACCAAATTCGTAGCATCAATAATTCCTTGGAACCTGACTCCATTAAATTTTTTCTGTGAGGATATTCGAGAGGAAGTGTTTATAAAAACATACCACAAAACTTAAACGAATTGAAGGAGAGGATGAGGCAAAAGTGTGGTGAAATAACAGCAGACCAATTAGGGAATATTTCATTTCAGATATATAGAATCGTTCGATGAGCAAGTTATTTCTTGCACTAGTATAGAAAGTAACACATTTGGCACTGTCAATCATGTCAAAAGTTTCAGCTCTTTGGGTGAATGAAGAAAAATTAAATTCAATTGGATATTCAACGTTATGTGTCAAAAATTACTTTTAGAAGAAAAATAATGACGGAAAATAAATATTTATAGCCATCCGTCTTTGGCATCGAGATGTGTTGGCGGACACCTCGCTATCAAAAATATGCGATGAAATATCTCAAAATTATCGATAGCCTTGGGACAGGTGATGATTAAAAAAATTCGCACCTCTCTGAAAAAATCTCCATCATGTTCCAATCATAAAGAAGTGGTTGGAAATTAATTTAATTTTTTTTCAATTCGTTTCTACTGTTATCATATCATCGCCTGATTCGCACCCATGTTATGTTACACCTGATATTATTAAACACCAACCGACCAATTAATGAGATGCTTTCTGCACAACCAATTATACACAAAACTTGGGGCGTTCCGCATATTGCTCTGAATTACCTTCACTAATGATCGAACGCCAATAATTGATAATTGTACCAGAGTTGAGGAGTGCTATTTCCGATCACTTGAATAATCAATAACCTGAAATACCGAATCACCAGTTTGAATGCCGCTCACATGTATGTTTCAACATTTCGAATGTTCCAGTTCGGCAACAGCCTTGAAATAATAACGCTCCGCTATGTAACTTCTGAAAAAACATCACCATCAAAAACTTTCGAAATGTCTAACAATACGACAGTAAAAATACAAAACATCTACCGTATTTTTGAAAATATCAGTCACTATGGTTGCATGACTGCAACACCTTGTAGGTATATTGTGATGATCCCGGAGCCAGACCTGACCACTTGCTGCATTTTAAACGTTGTTCCCAAACAATGTATGAGTCATCTTGGCATTCCGAAATCCCAGAGTTCTGAGTGGTTTTCGATTGCTCCATCTGAACAGTATCCATTTGATATGAACTGTAGCCATGGTGTATAAAAACAAAAAATTGATGATATAAATCGGAAAAGCGATGTCAATTACATTTTTATAAAAATATTTGATATTTTTCATTTGGCATTTGAATTTTGGATCAGCGTATGGCACACTTGATTCGTCGGAAGTATTTTTTCTGGGTGGCAATGTTTTTTGTATAGCTTCACCGTTTTTTCAAAGCAATCGCTGGTCGAAAATAGTTTCTGTAGGCGTTTCGACAAACGTTTGCAACTTCAGACGCTTCGAATTTTGAATTTAATTTTTTGCAATTTTTCAAAAATGTGTCGTGTGGAATCGATGGCGTGGAGTACAAGAAAAGTATTAAAAAATTCCAGAACCATCGGAAATATTTTTTTGGGTGGTTATATGGGTAAGGATACCGGATAGGCCCTTCGTAGGTGACCTGCGCCTGCCAGAATTGTTTCTAATTTTTTTCCATTTCATATTCGTAAAATGTAATGTTTTTTGTATAGTTTCACCGTTTTTCAAAGCGATCGCTTGTCGAACATACTCTCTGTATGCGTTTCGGCGAAGGTCTGCATCTTTAGACTCTTCGAATTTGAACTTTGATATTTGCAATTTTTCAAAATTGTATCGTGTTGAATCTATGGCGTAGAATACGGAAAAAATTGTGAAAAAATTCCAGAACCTTTGGAAATAAATTTTTTGCGGTCATATGGGTTAGGATACCGGAATGGCCGTTCGGAGGTGACCTGCGCCGGCCAGAAATTTTTCTTATTCTCTTCCATATCATATTCGTGAAATGCAATGTTTTTTGTACAGTTTCACCAAATTTCAAAGCGATTGCTGGTCGAACATAGTTTCTGTAGGCGTTTCGGCAAACGTCTGCATATTCAAACGAGTTGAATTTAAAATTTGTTTTTTTGCAATTTTTCAAAAATGTGTCGTGTGGAATCGATTGCGTAGAATACAAGAAAAATAGTGAAAAAATTCCAGAACATTCGGAAGTATTTTGTGCGGTTATATGGGTTAGGATACCGGAATGGCCGTTCGGAGGTGACCTGCGCCCGCCAGAATTTTTTTAAATTTTTTTCCATATCATATTCGTAAAATGCAATGTTTTTTGTACAGTTTCACTAAATTTCAAAGCGATCGCTGGTCGAACATAGTTTCTGTAGGCGTTTCGGCAAACGTCTGCATATTCAAACGAGTTGAATTTAAAATTTGTTTTTTTGCAATTTTTCAAAAATTTGTCGTGTGGAATCGATTGCGTAGAATACAAGAAAAATAGTGAAAAAATTCCAGAACCTTCGGAAGTATTTTTTTGCGGTTATATGGGTTAGGATACCGGAATGGCCGTTCGGAGGTGACCTGCGCCCGCCAGAATTTTTTAAAATATTTTTCCATAACATATTCGTAAAATACAATGTTTATTGTACAGTTTCACCAAATTTCAAAGCGATCGCTGGTCGAACATAGTTTCTGTAGGCGTTTCGGCAAACGTCTGCATATTCAAACGAGTTGAATTTAAAGTTTGTTTTTCTGCAATTTTTCAAAAATGTGTCGTGTGGAATCGATTGCGTAGAATACAAGAAAAATAGTGAAAAAATTCCAGAACCTTCGGAAGTATTTTTTTGCGGTTATATGGGTTAGGATACCGGAATGGCCGTTCGGAGGTGACCTGCGCCCGCCAGAATTTTTAAAATATTTTTCCATAACATATTCGTAAAATGCAATGTTTTTTGTACAGTTTCACCAAATTTCAAAGCGATCGCTGGTCGAACATAGTTTCTGTAGGCGTTTCGGCAAACGTCTGCATATTCAAACGAGTTGAATTTAAAATTTGTTTTTTTGCAATTTTTCAAAAATTTGTCGTGTGGAATCGATTGCGTAGAATACAAGAAAAATACTGAAAAAATTCCAGAACCTTCGGAAGTATTTTTTTGCGGTTATATGGGTTAGGATACCGGAATGGCCGTTCGGAGGTGACCTGCGCCGGCCAGAAATTTTTCTTATTCTCTTCCATATCATATTCGTAAAATGCAATGTTTTTTGTACAGTTTCACCAAATTTCAAAGCGATCGCTGGTCGAACATAGTTTCTGTAGGCGTTTCGGCAAACGTCTGCATATTCAAACGAGTTGAATTTAAAATTTGTTTTTTTGCAATTTTTCAAAAATGTGTCGTGTGGAATCGATTGCGTAGAATACAAGAAAAATAGTGAAAAAATTCCAGAACATTCGGAAGTATTTTTTGCGGTTATATGGGTTAGGATACCGGAATGGCCGTTCGGAGGTGACCTGCGCCCGCCAGAATTTTTTTAAATTTTTTTCCATATCATATTCGTAAAATACAATGTTTATTGTACAGTTTCACCAAATTTCAAAGCGATCGCTGGTCGAACATAGTTTCTGTAGGCGTTTCGGCAAACGTCTGCATATTCAAACGAGTTGAATTTAAAGTTTGTTTTTCTGCAATTTTTCAAAAATGTGTCGTGTGGAATCGATTGCGTAGAATACAAGAAAAATAGTGAAAAAATTCCAGAACCTTCGGAAGGATTTTTTTGCGGTTATATGGGTTAGGATACCGGAATGGCCGTTCGGAGGTGACCTGCGCCCGCCAGAATTTTTTAAAATATTTTTCCATAACATATTCGTAAAATGCAATGTTTATTGTACAGTTTCACCAAATTTCAAAGCGATCGCTGGTCGAACATAGTTTCTGTAGGCGTTTCGGCAAACGTCTGCATATTCAAACGAGTTGAATTTAAAGTTTGTTTTTCTGCAATTTTTCAAAAATGTGTCGTGTGGAATCGATTGCGTAGAATACAAGAAAAATAGTGAAAAAATTCCAGAACCTTCGGAAGTATTTTTTTGCGGTTATATGGGTTAGGATACCGGAATGGCCGTTCGGAGGTGACCTGCGCCCGCCAGAATTTTTTAAAATATTTTTCCATAACATATTCGTAAAATGCAATGTTTTTTGTACAGTTTCACCAAATTTCAAAGCGATCGCTGGTCGAACATAGTTTCTGTAGGCGTTTCGGCAAACGTCTGCATATTCAAACGAGTTGAATTTAAAATTTGTTTTTTTGCAATTTTTCAAAAATTTGTCGTGTGGAATCGATTGCGTAGAATACAAGAAAAATACTGAAAAAATTCCAGAACCTTCGGAAGTATTTTTTTGCGGTTATATGGGTTAGGATACCGGAATGGCCGTTCGGAGGTGACCTGCGCCGGCCAGAAATTTTTCTTATTCTCTTCCATATCATATTCGTAAAATGCAATGTTTTTTGTACAGTTTCACCAAATTTCAAAGCGATCGCTGGTCGAACATAGTTTCTGTAGGCGTTTCGGCAAACGTCTGCATATTCAAACGAGTTGAATTTAAAATTTGTTTTTTTGCAATTTTTCGAAAATGTGTCGTGTGGAATCGATTGCGTAGAATACAAGAAAAATAGTGAAAAAATTCCAGAACATTCGGAAGTATTTTTTGCGGTTATATGGGTTAGGATACCGGAATGGCCGTTCGGAGGTGACCTGCGCCCGCCAGAATTTTTTTAAATTTTTTTCCATATCATATTCGTAAAATGCAATGTTTTTTGTACAGTTTCACTAAATTTCAAAGCGATCGCTGGTCGAACATAGTTTCTGTAGGCGTTTCGGCAAACGTCTGCATATTCAAACGAGTTGAATTTAAAATTTGTTTTTTTGCAATTTTTCAAAAATTTGTCGTGTGGAATCGATTGCGTAGAATACAAGAAAAATAGTGAAAAAATTCCAGAACCTTCGGAAGTATTTTTTTGCGGTTATATGCGTTAGGATACCGGAATGGCCGTTCGGAGGTGACCTGCGCCCGCCAGAATTTTTTAAAATATTTTTCCATAACATATTCGTAAAATGCAATGTTTATTGTACAGTTTCACCAAATTTCAAAGCGATCGCTGGTCGAACATAGTTTCTGTAGGCGTTTCGGCAAACGTCTGCATATTCAAACGAGTTGAATTTAAAATTTGTTTTTTTGCAATTTTTCAAAAATGTGTCGTGTGGAATCGATTGCGTAGAATACAAGAAAAATAGTGAAAAAATTCCAGAACATTCGGAAGTATTTTTTGCGGTTATATGGGTTAGGATACCGGAATGGCCGTTCGGAGGTGACCTGCGCCCGCCAGAATTTTTTTAAATTTTTTTCCATATCATATTCGTAAAATACAATGTTTATTGTACAGTTTCACCAAATTTCAAAGCGATCGCTGGTCGAACATAGTTTCTGTAGGCGTTTCGGCAAACGTCTGCATATTCAAACGAGTTGAATTTAAAGTTTGTTTTTCTGCAATTTTTCAAAAATGTGTCGTGTGGAATCGATTGCGTAGAATACAAGAAAAATAGTGAAAAAATTCCAGAACCTTCGGAAGTATTTTTTTGCGGTTATATGGGTTAGGATACCGGAATGGCCGTTCGGATCTGACCTGCGCCCGCCAGAATTTTTTAAAATATTTTTCCATAACATATTCGTAAAATGCAATGTTTATTGTACAGTTTCACCAAATTTCAAAGCGATCGCTGGTCGAACATAGTTTCTGTAGGCGTTTCGGCAAACGTCTGCATATTCAAACGAGTTGAATTTAAAGTTTGTTTTTCTGCAATTTTTCAAAAATGTGTCGTGTGGAATCGATTGCGTAGAATACAAGAAAAATAGTGAAAAAATTCCAGAACCTTCGGAAGTATTTTTTTGCGGTTATATGGGTTAGGATACCGGAATGGCCGTTCGGAGGTGACCTGCGCCCGCCAGAATTTTTTAAAATATTTTTCCATAACATATTCGTAAAATGCAATGTTTTTTGTACAGTTTCACCAAATTTCAAAGCGATCGCTGGTCGAACATAGTTTCTGTAGGCGTTTCGGCAAACGTCTGCATATTCAAACGAGTTGAATTTAAAATTTGTTTTTTTGCAATTTTTCAAAAATTTGTCGTGTGGAATCGATTGCGTAGAATACAAGAAAAATACTGAAAAAATTCCAGAACCTTCGGAAGTATTTTTTTGCGGTTATATGGGTTAGGATACCGGAATGACCGTTCGGAGGTGACCTGCGCCGGCCAGAAATTTTTCTTATTCTCTTCCATATCATATTCGTAAAATGCAATGTTTTTTGTACAGTTTCACCAAATTTCAAAGCGATCGCTGGTCGAACATAGTTTCTGTAGGCGTTTCGGCAAACGTCTGCATATTCAAACGAGTTGAATTTAAAATTTGTTTTTTTGCAATTTTTCGAAAATGTGTCGTGTGGAATCGATTGCGTAGAATACAAGAAAAATAGTGAAAAAATTCCAGAACATTCGGAAGTATTTTTTGCGGTTATATGGGTTAGGATACCGGAATGGCCGTTCGGAGGTGACCTGCGCCCGCCAGAATTTTTTTAAATTTTTTTCCATATCATATTCGTAAAATGCAATGTTTTTTGTACAGTTTCACTAAATTTCAAAGCGATCGCTGGTCGAACATAGTTTCTGTAGGCGTTTCGGCAAACGTCTGCATATTCAAACGAGTTGAATTTAAAATTTGTTTTTTTGCAATTTTTCAAAAATTTGTCGTGTGGAATCGATTGCGTAGAATACAAGAAAAATAGTGAAAAAATTCCAGAACCTTCGGAAGTATTTTTTTGCGGTTATATGGGTTAGGATACCGGAATGGCCGTTCGGAGGTGACCTGCGCCCGCCAGAATTTTTTAAAATATTTTTCCATAACATATTCGTAAAATACAATGTTTATTGTACAGTTTCACCAAATTTCAAAGCGATCGCTGGTCGAACATAGTTTCTGTAGGCGTTTCGGCAAACGTCTGCATATTCAAACGAGTTGAATTTAAAGTTTGTTTTTCTGCAATTTTTCAAAAATGTGTCGTGTGGAATCGATTGCGTAGAATACAAGAAAAATAGTGAAAAAATTCCAGAACCTTCGGAAGTATTTTTTTGCGGTTATATGGGTTAGGATACCGGAATGGCCGTTCGGAGGTGACCTGCGCCCGCCAGAATTTTTTAAAATATTTTTCCATAACATATTCGTAAAATGCAATGTTTATTGTACAGTTTCACCAAATTTCAAAGCGATCGCTGGTCGAACATAGTTTCTGTAGGCGTTTCGGCAAACGTCTGCATATTCAAACGAGTTGAATTTAAAGTTTGTTTTTCTGCAATTTTTCAAAAATGTGTCGTGTGGAATCGATTGCGTAGAATACAAGAAAAATAGTGAAAAAATTCCAGAACCTTCGGAAGTTTTTTTTTGCGGTTATATGGGTTAGGATACCGGAATGGCCGTTCGGAGGTGACCTGCGCCCGCCAGAATTTTTTAAAATATTTTTCCATAACATATTCGTAAAATGCAATGTTTTTTGTACAGTTTCACCAAATTTCAAAGCGATCGCTGGTCGAACATAGTTTCTGTAGGCGTTTCGGCAAACGTCTGCATATTCAAACGAGTTGAATTTAAAATTTGTTTTTTTGCAATTTTTCAAAAATTTGTCGTGTGGAATCGATTGCGTAGAATACAAGAAAAATACTGAAAAAATTCCAGAACCTTCGGAAGTATTTTTTTGCGGTTATATGGGTTAGGATACCGGAATAGCCGTTCGGAGGTGACCTGCGCCCGCCAGAATTTTTTAAAATATTTTTCCCTAACATATTCGTAAAATGCAATGTTTTTTGTACAGTTTCACCAAATTTCAAAGCGATCGCTGGTCGAACATAGTTTCTGTAGGCGTTTCGGCAAACGTCTGCATATTCAAACGAGTTGAATTTAAAGTTTGTTTTTCTGCAATTTTTCAAAAATGTGTCGTGTGGAATCGATTGCGTAGAATACAAGAAAAATAGTGAAAAAATTCCAGAACCTTCGGAAGTATTTTTTTGCGGTTATATGGGTTAGGATACCGGAATGGCCGTTCGGAGGTGACCTGCGCCCGCCAGAATTTTTTTAATTTTTTTTCCATATCATATTCGTAAAATGCAATGTTTTTTGTATAGTTTCACCGAATTTCAAAGCGATCGCTGGTCGAACATAGTTTTATGTAAAATTTTTCAAGTTCGTTACTTGGTAACAACCCAAAGGAACGAGCTTTCGATTGTCATAAAATTATCTCGTCCATTATCAATGTCCTAGGGATACTACTACTGAGAATAGATGAATTGTAAAAGTTTTTGAGTTTTTTCATTGAGTGTATCAGCTTATGTATTCGTTTATCGACAAATGAAAAAATAGAACCATTTCGACCATTACTACCTACGAATATTTAGAAACCTCAGATTATTTTCAAGATCCTTTGGCGATATTTTCAAATTGGATTGCTCGTTGTTGATAAAAAAACGGATTAATCTTAAACCAGAATTTATTCACCTGATCCGATTTAACTTCCGAGGAAAACTTTCGCAAAGTGGCAAACTTCCATCCAATACTTATTTCCACTTCGAGTACGCCAATAGCACTACTTATGATTTGTTCAGAATTAGTTCTGGTGCAGCAACTGATTTGCATAAATTAATTGTGCCTTAATATACAAAGTTCTCGATACTCCCTCTCTCGCTCTGTTGCCCATCCTGTCTCTCTTATTCATATATTATGCACAACGTGTCCTTCACTCGGAATGCATCACGATTTCAACAAAGTTTGCCGAGATGTATGCATCTCCGGTGAATAACTATCATTTAAAAGTAATCCAATCTACCCTGCATCTCCATTCTCATTATTATCACGCTGAAAGAACCATTCCAGTATTCAGTTCACCTACATTTTTCGACTGTCCTGGTCTAGCCTCAAGTTATAGGAATTAATGGATAGACATCGATTCCAATAACATTCATTATTATGCCTTCTGATCACGAGATACCTACCATGAAGTTGTATCCCACTGTACAGTAAAAGAATTGAAAAAAAAAATTAAATCGCGTGTTTTCAAAAAAATTAAACAATTCCTCCTAGCCCCATCTAGATTGTCCTGAAAATTTGTTATGTGAAAATTATATTCTGAACTCAGAAATGTATGTTTTTCCTTGTTTCATGGAAAATTCAGTCAGATAATTGTAGTTTTGTAGAAAGGTGTAATATTTAGAAATAATTTTGCACATAACTTTTTTAGTTTTTAATGAAAATCATTTTAAAAGTACATTTTCGTAATCAGCTAGTCAAAATCTGTATAAGAGCGGCCGGATTTTTTTCTAAAATGAAAAAAATCGGAATTTTCTTGGTGCAAAGGACTGTTCAATGGTTTATTGCATTTTTTGGATGAACCTTGGATTTGAACCTAGGCAAATTTTATATATTTGAAATCAGCGAGAAGTTTTGTGTTCACCAGGTGAGTTTAAAGTTGCTCTGAGACTTTCACCAATTTTGTGTATATAGTGGTAAATTGAAGTGAATCTGATGATTTTGTACTTTTCATGATTTTTATGGAATTTTTACAAGTAATTATTTCATTATCGCCGATCAACTTGAAATTCACAAACTATATGAATTTCGTCATTCTGAATCGATTGGCGTTCAACCGTTCACGATTTGAAAAGTTCATCTGGAGTTGAAAGTAGTCATTTCCCTCCAAAAAAAATTTTCTATACCTAATTCTTCTACTAAAATTTTCTGAATTCAATCTTTTCTGAATATGCTCAACAAATTTGATGTCTATTCTGATTCAATTAAAGATATCGTAGTATTTTTACGGAACCTCTATAATTTCGCGTTGAAAATTTTCGTTAGTTCCTGATGTTCGTTCTAAAATTTTTGTATACCGATATTTTCATCATGTAGGATTTCATTCTGCATCCAGACATTAGGTTTTTTCTTGTGCCATGAAAACTTTGGTAAGAGAACTGTGATTTTGTACATCGACGAATTTTTAGCGATACTGTCGACAATTACATTCTTATTTTTGTTTAATAAACTCATGAAATCTCGTTCAAAGATAATAGCTTTGTTCTGGTTCTGAAAATTATTTGTCCTGGGACGTCAGGATTATGCGCAGTTGAGAAAAAGTGATCGAATATGACCCTAAAGAGCACACTTCTCGTCAACTGCGCATGATCCTGACGTCCCAGGACTGATAATTTTCAGAACCAAAAAAAACCTATTGAATCATCTTAGTTGATATTGAAAATAATAAATTTTCACTTCCTGACATATACAGGTTGATTTTGGACTGTGCGTCACCTTCCACATTTGTTAAATTAATAAACCAGTTGCATACAGACATGTAGTTAGCCTGATTAGGGGATTCACTACGGTAGATAGTAAAGAGTACTGGGCCAAGAATGGATATTTGTGGAACCCCAACATTACTCACTAACTCCATATACTATATTAGAGTTATGAAAAATGGTGGATTACATAATCCAATCTTCCGCAAAAAAACCTATACAATAGGTATGGTCGTCGGCAAGTATTCAACAGAAAATAACTACTGCCACCTACGACCGTTGGATTATATCTGTTCAATACTTGTTCGACCCAATTGAATCGAAGAATCCTTTCGCCCTGATTGGAAATCTCTGAGACAAACACTGAAGTATGAATTCAGCGCCATCTCTGGATTCCAGATTAAAATGCACTCACACACCATACCTATTGTATAGGTTTTTTATGGGATATTGGATTACGCAATCCACCATTTTTCATAATTCGTTTAATGGTCTTCCGTCAAGTAGTGTCGCCCTTCATCATGATGATTAGTGTTCCAATTTTGCGAAATTCCGCGTATTCCGTAGTTGATGGGTTTTTTTTTGCTGGGTTTTATTACGTTGAAGGACTAAAGAAGAATATTCAACATTATATTGTATATGATGAGAGAATGTGTACTAATAAATGAACTGAGAACGACTGATAATCTATAACGACTGAAAACATTGAAAATTAGAAGTCTTCAAAATCCGACACGTGAGATGTTACACAATGGAATAAAGGTTGATTGTATGTATATCCATTCCAAAGACACAAAAACCTTTGGCGGAAACCACACAACTATTATTTCCTCATACAATAATGAGCGAAACAAAAGAAAAAACAGACTGTAAAAAGTACAATAAGTACTTCAAAATAATTCCTGTGACGCGGCCATTTTAGATCAACTATTTAATAAGCGTCTTGTGACTTGCCGGAGTCGTTAGTCTTTTGTCAACCACTCTTTCATCTCCATCTTTGTGGGGTAATCGTTGGTCCTTGGAGATTATATCAACGTCAGAACAGCGCGGTTGAAACCTCTCGAAAAATTATTGTTTTACGACGAAAGTAACGCTGTGACTTCTCGCATTTTCCTTGACTGGATGAAAAACCGCAAGGAAATTATTTATAATGCTCGTAATCCTTGGATGAATAATCATTTCGTGTTTCTCATTTGACACTCTCGCTATAGTGAAGCATACGGTAATTATTATATTATATATAATAATTAACTAAGCAATATCGTATGCAACTTTCAGTTATTTCAAACGCCAGTTTTATAAGATTTTTTTATGTTATCACGACCAAACCTTCCTAGGCAAAGATCTACCCAGCAGTTTTTGACTGCTTTAGAGCTTCTTTCTTTCATAAAAACTCAAATTAGTGACACTTTTTTCTAGTATTTACGTTTTAACAAAGGAATTACGCCTGTCATATCGAGTACAACGTACGGCCCATTGAAAGAGAAGAACCAGCTGCTTTCTCACGTTAGGTTTCGTAATCACAATTTATCTTATCACATTCGTCGCAGTCAATCTTGGAACTGTTGAGATAGACCAGTCGTTCATGACCTCAGACTGAAAGTTGTTTCTACTAAACGCATTTTTATCTAGCGTTGATTTCGGCCATGACGTGAAGAGCTGGGGACGGCTATAATTCAATATCTTTCGAGGTATTAGCCAGAAAAGTTGTATTCTATTGAATACATGCCATTAAAGCTATAGATTCACAGTAACTGTGACAGAAAATACGGTACATGTCAGTGAAAAGGTGTCAAACACGTTTACACACTGTGGGAATGCTGATTGAATACTACAAGCATGCTCAACTGTTTAGTTAATGACGCTAATAACCGTCGTGTGCAATGCTGAAAGTGGGGACATGACGCTAATAACCGTCGTGTGCAATGCTGAAAGTGGGGACATGACGGTAAAAACCGTCATGAGCAGTGAACGCGTTAAAAGTTGAATCTTGTAAACCAGTGATCATAATCGTAATTCTTCTACGAACTCGTTTGAACAGGTCGAATATAATGGCTTTGTCTCTGATTCGATTCCGGTTAGAGTTGGAGTACCACAAGGATCAATATTGGGACTCACTCTGTGTGGCTCATTTCTGTATACTAAATGCCACTAGTACAGTACAAACAACTTATATAGAACGTTCGACTTCTTTTACATGGTCGTATATTGAGTAACTTTTTGAGAAAATCTTGAAACAAACTTTACAAGCGACATTGAGGAAGCTGCCCTGCACTGACAAAGTCTTACTTCCCAAGATTAATTTTTAGCGTTCTCGTAATAAACTTGGGAATAATAATTGTAAACTACGCGACACATTATTGGAATAGTTCTCGAGGATATGAAAATCTAGACGGCCGACCTCTTCGAGAATGTTCTTTATAGGTTGCTTGCGTGCATATGCTGAACAATTCATTTGTTATGTAACTTTCTCCTGTTTCATGTTTATGTGAGTTCGTTATGAATAATAATGTCATTATGGAGTTCGTTTCTTGCATTTATCCATGCTTCAATCTCCATGAAATTCATAATTGCTCGTTCGTCGGATATTTTCGAACAGAAGCAATGAAAAATGATTCAAGTACTCCAATCATCAACATAAACCTATAAACTAGGTATTTTCGTCGGCAAGAATCCAATTGAAAACAACTACTGCACCTTACGGCTTTTGAATTTGATGTGTCACATTCTTGTAATTTTTTTTTACAAGAACGAATTTGCAATAGTCTCGGTATCGCAATATTTATGTAACTCAACGAGCTAGAACCAAACCTGTACCTGAGCATTAAGCTCGTGAGGATTGCATGGCATCATCGCTCTAGAATGGACGAGAGCTATCCAATCACACCATCTCCCGAACAGTTACATATACCGGCGACCCATCTACGTTATAGACACCAAAACAAAGATACAAATGTATTGTTGAAAACAATACCATTGGCAGAGCCAACACAGGAGGTGTTAGAAAAAATAGTTATATTATTATTATAACAAGTTTCTAGCGTGGTTTAGGCCACTAAACATGTTATTGGACGAGCCTATAATGAGGTCACCAAAACAAAACAGTACGTATTACTTTTCTAGACTATTTAATGCCTTCTGAAACGGACTGATTAACTGTGTGTCATCCACTACAATGACACGGGTCAGCCATTAATTTCAGTCTTCACAGTTAAGTGAACGCGTTCACTTATTCTCATAACCCTCGAAGAAAGCACGTGCGCTCATATAGGACAACGAGGTACTTGAACTCGCAATCGTTTAAATATTCATCGTTGCATTGAAATAGTTTGGAATTATGTTCGGAAATGATGCCGATTGGGATTCGAAAGAGCAAAGCGAGTGTCATACAGCTACAACTCTACCGAGAATCGAACTATGCACAAATAACTCTCAAGAAGCCTTTTTTTTTGCTTTTATAAATGCAATATCAAACCTTACTTCAGAGATATTTTAGAGCCTGGACAAAGGAAAACTGTTTCTAGGTATTATTATTGAAGGCTTCTGACTACCAAAATCGATGGAAGATATACGAAATAGAGAAAAACAATATTATTATATTAATATTATTATTATATGTTAAAATCATATGTATCAAAACGATCTTACTGTGTAAAGATTGATGATGCATACCGTGAACTGATGGTAGTAGAGTATGGAGTACCGCAAGGCACTATATTGGGCCCAATTCCCCTCATCTTATATGTGAATACTTAGTTTCCTTCCCGACGCGAAGCAGAAGGCATTATTATCCGCGGGAGGAAAAGCATTTTGCTCCAGAGGTATGTGTATAAGTTTTTCTACTACCTTTAAGGTCGTCATTTATATAATGTCCCAAAAATTATAACTCGTGCATATTGACAATTAATAAACCAGTTTGTGAATTCTTGCGATTTTCTTGGCAATTTTTCTTTCAATTTATCATAGTTTTCCGCATTCACGACAAAAGAACAATCATCGGCAAATATAACAGTGCATTTTGTGCTGATGTATGATGGCATATCATTGATAAATAACAGAAAGATCAAAGGTCTCTGAGGAACTCCTAGGTTAATATTGTTGAGTTTCACATATATCTGTTCATTTCAAGATATGACATTAGCCAGGATAGAAAGTTATCCCTGAATCCCTGATTTTATAATTGATTTTCTGAGATAGTGTGATTCTGATTATCAAATGATTTTGATAAATCGAAGAAGACCGCTCCAACGTATGTTTTTCGAGGTCGGTATAAACATAAGATAAAAATCATTAAAAAAATATAATGAAATAATAATAATAAAAAAACATATCATAAAAGAACATCTAAATTTTATTGGCACTTCTGTCGTTCAGCATCTCGACTATATTATCCATCCAATAATTTTATCAATGCGCTTTGATCAACACCAATCAGACTGCACTCTTAATTCGCCTTTGTGAACAGACCCTCATAAACCACAATGAAAATGCGTACCATATGTAACACCCATCCACTTGTGTTCAAAAATAACCGCATAGAGACAGTATGCTCTTATGAACAGATCTGTTAGGAGAGTATACATTTCCGGCATAGGGACCTTACGCCACCCTACTTATGGCCCTTTGAATAGGTAAGTGGGAGCAGGGGTGAGAGACTTACGATACTGCTCCAATGCTAATAATAATGGTTACTCGTGGATAAATCAGACACAGGTAGTTTGGCAGCAGAAAGGTAATTTTTTCTGTTAGCTTCAAGTCTGGTTGAGAGAAAGTGGGAGAAAAATCTGTTACATACCTTTTTCACCTATTGAAATTGTGTGTAGAGACAGGAATTTTTCAGTTTTAACGATAATACTGAGATTTTGTTGAATTTTCTCTTCGTCAATGATTCTTGATCCTGTGAATTTCTTTTAAAACTCAAAATCCCAGACCACCCTATTGCAATATTCAATTTCACAAACAAATAAGTCAGTATAATTAATTTTGCAACAATAGAAATTATAATCTTCTATTCTAATACTTCTTATAACTAATAATATGTCACTTGAGAATTCTTTTTTGTTCAATTTCCGTTATTCACCTTTCTAATTAATTTGCAAATGGTTTAAAGTCATTTCTCTTTGATCACGGAATCGTACCTCAACTTTTAGTGTTTCTGCTCTGATTTCTATCACAGAATCCTTCAAACAGAATGTCTGTCTTTGAGATTGCGCGTACGGAAGTTTCATAGAATTTGCTGGATTGATAAATGATGATTTAAATCTACGTATTCTTAATTTCTACCAGCTTAAAACTACTAATCGTCTTCATAGAATCTGAAAAGCTCGTCACTTCGAGGATTTGCGCAACATTTATGAAGAAAATGTTTCTGATATTCTGGCAATTTGTGATGGAAAACGGCATAAATGAGCTTTTTAAATACTTTTTCTGGGACGCTGATCGACTTCGGTATTTTTGGACTTATTTGACGTAGAAAATTTACATGTACTGGTTAGGTTAGATCTTTGGAAACTTACAACAAATTTTTACTCAAATTTTGGATTTATAAATTTCAACAAATCTTCCTACAAACAGCATTAATGGATGTTCTTGGCGTCTACTGGGCGATTTCATTAATTTTGCAGAAGGCATTATGTTATTTGCTTTTGTATGCTACAAAATTATTTTTCATGTTAATTTTAATTTTTTCACCTGTGTGTTCTAAATTAGTTATGGAGTATTTTGTCCATAATTTCAAAGTTTTTTGTTTGCTAAGGCGTTTATTTCTATTCTTCGTATTTATGAAACGTTTTGAAATTCACTTTATATAGCAAGTTTTAAAAATTATTACATTTCATTAGCCTGGTAGCAATGATATGTGGGCCACTCTGTATAAAAAAAATGCGAAACAAAAACAAGAAAATATTATCATCCAAAAGGAGATGGCTGGCTAATTTTTTTATTTTTCTATTTCTTGTCTTCCATTGTCTTCTATTTCCACCCCTAAATATTTAAAATCTTTCAAATTGTTCAATTTCCACCCCATTCATTTGTACATTTATCTGTTTTCGTTCCCCTATGACCATAATTTCAGTTTTTTCTTACTTTAATTCCCAATTCTTCACAAACTGCATTCCAAATTTTTTTCTGTAAATTCTTATTTTTTGCCATAATTATTACATCATATACAAGAGCTTCTTCTGATATATCTACTCTTCTAAAACTCCAATGTCCCATGTGTAGATTTGCCATTCTGATAGAAGACATTCATTCATTATTTCATTATTTTCTTTTCATTTGTTATCTTTTTATTTTTTATTCAACTTATTTCTAGAGCTTTCTCTTTTCTTAGCGACTTTAAAGTTTTGTAAAATAGCTTTTGCTGCTGTTACCATCCCTTTTACTGTTTTTTTTTTCCTTGTATATTCATAATTTTGATATGTTCAGTTGTTTCGATAAATTTTCCATGACCTATTTTTCAGTTTAACTTTTTGTTTTATTTCATCTGTCAATATATTTCTTTGATAACTATTTCCTTAAAATTGTGCCAATCATTATTTATTTCGAAAAATCTGTCTTGGCACTGACTTCAAATAAATGTGATCCAAACCCCATCACACCCTCTCTTCAACAGCTTCCATTCTCTTTCCTAAATCTACCCCCGAGTGGAGGTCAATTAAATGAAATCACACCTCTCAGACGGCCGAAGAGAACAAGTAAAAACTTTTCTTCGGCGATAAAGACACCACTCAAACTCAGCCGACGATCGAGTTTTCCGCGAGAGAATTCCCGTGCGTTCGTTTTTCCGGGCGATGGAAAACCGCCGGCTTTCGGATTATCACCGGTGACCCGGCAGCACTTCGATATGCAAATGGCACGCATTCGCGACCTCAAAGTTATGTTCGTGTCGACCGATTTACATGTCAAAGTGTTCGGCGGCAAGTTAGATCGGCCAAGTTATCATAAAAAAGATAATTCCCAATTCCTGTAACAACGGAAACTTCCATTGCAGAGATATGCAAATGTGCAGGGGCATGGGAAAGTATACGTTGCCACTGAGAATATTCATTATGGGCAAATTAATCGGGAATGGAGATATCTTAATCATAGAGAATACTGATGACAATGATTGGGCATCGAACATAAAATACGAGAAATTTGTGAAGTTTTCTATAATCATATTGGGTAGTGCAACTATGACAGTACTATCGCACTAGTACAAAAATCGCCACTAGTTGGCGCTGGTGGTGCGTTTCAAACGTTTTACGGGCGTTTCAAGCATTTGCGAGCGTATCAAGCGTTTGTGCATGCGTAAAACGGTTTGAATGGATGCACAAACGCTTGAAACGCACGCATAAATTCTTGATACGCACGTACCAACGCTTGAAACGTGCCACCAGCGCCATCTAGTGACGATTTTTGTACTAGTGCGCCAGTACTGTCATAGTTGCACTACTATATTGTTTTTTCAGATTTACGGTGATCCCATCATAGATTGTTTGGAGCAGTTGCTGTCTTCTGCTCCTGGGTACTACTGCCTAGGGTTTCGCGAGACCAAGACCAAGACTGATCAGTCTTCGTCTTGGTCTCGAAAAATAAATGTATTAGTCTTGATGTTACAAGACCAAGACGAGACTGGCTCAGTCTTGTTCTTGATAGTCTTGGTTTTGGTCTTGATAGTCTTGGATCAAAATTTAATTCAATCCAGAGCTTCTCGGTTGCAGAATACCTCTACCAGATGTTTCAAGTGGCCCTCGAAAGATCTGCCAACCATAATTATATCGTCAAGATATACCAGACTGGTCTTCTAGTAGAGCCCCTTCAGTACCGTCTTGCTGGAGCATTGCAGATCCCGAATTTCGGAATACAGGGTATCAAAGACAAGAAAATCCCTTTCATTGGCCTGCGCGCTCTCCTGACATAATACCTATGGATTTTTTGTATGGGGTACAATGGAAACCAAAGTTTGAGCTGAGCCCGCCAACAATGGTGGTACTCCGGGGAAGGATTGGTACCTCCAAAAATGCTCAAATCAGTCCTGGTTGCTGATTCTTGAGGGACTGCTTTGAAGAAGCTATAAAGGTGGATCACAATAGATCCAATTTGGCAGCAGCACATCTCACCTCCTAGCACCACTAATACGTACTATTTAAAGATGAATGACCCTATCAATTATAGTTATTACGAACATTGTCCGTTGTTTATTTAGACAGTGCGAGTGATTATTGCAAATAAGTATGCGAAAACGGCTGATGTAACCTTAAAAACGTAAACATCGTATAAAAACAAGTTCGCTGTTATATCTGTCGACTATCATTCGAGATAAACGAAATAACTGCCATCGAAGCAATTGAAAATAACGATTAGGATTCCCAATAAAATATAGACAGCATAAACTCTTGATCCCGATACCCTTCTGACATAAAAGTTCCGTAATCCTGGCGGACAACGGCACCACCTGTCGATACAAATCACAGATTCTCCGTGTATTCGCTGAAACGAGTGCTGAAAGCTGAAAAGAGCCAAAGGTTACGGACTACTCTTGAGAGTGACATGTAATGTGTCAATTTTAGGATAATATTAATTCACATTCGTCCTTGATTTCATTCCTTCTAACATTTAAATGGAATGATTATACACAGAATAAAGAGTGAAAGAATGAAAATTCACTAAAAACAATTTTGGTGTAATTTCCAGAACTTTTGCTAATTTTGGACTGCGGTAAAGAAGTATTTCTTGATTTGGAGGGAATGCTCGAAATGGTTATACTCCCAGAAAATTGACTCCCTAAGTTCTGTTATCTACCAAAAAAAATTAAAAGAGGACGAAAAAGAAAGAGGAAAAGAGAGGAAGAGCTGAAGAAAAGCTAATGGAAAAGGAAGAAAGAGCTGAACAGATAAATGCAAAAAGAAAAGGAAAAGGAAGGAAGAAAGAACAACGTTGTGATATCATTTTAAGTACTTGTTCAATGTGGTCCTGTAGGTTTTCCGGGTTTTCCTACAGCTGAAAAGTGAATACACCACCGAAAACATCAGTAAGTCGCCCCGGAGCGCCACGGCAAATAATAATAATAGCCGTCCTCTACCCGCACAGGCTATGCCTTTGGGTACACCCTACGAGTGTTTATGAGGGAGTATTATTATTATTATTATTATTAATGAATATTTCCAACAGGGGCATTTGGGTAGAAAAAAAGCAATATTTTTATGGTTACAGTAAAGATACAGATGTTCAGTTTGTTCTTGTAAAAATAAGATTTTTGGCTTCGATTCTGATTTCAATATGGGAAATTATTTAATGATGATGAACTCGGTCTCGTAATCGACACTGAACGGACGAACCCAAACTCTGTCACCGAGTTGGAACCCGTTCAGCAAAAAGCCCACGTTAAAGATGCTGAGAGAGAGAATCTTCTATAGCTTCAGGATGAGCCAATGCCTGGGGTCTTCTTCAAGTAAATTAAAGGCCTTGGCTAATCCAGAAACTTGACCTTTGCATTCCTCAGGTCAAGTGGACTGAAGTCGGAAACCGAGGGATTCATAATGGCCCGCCAGGATGGTGTCATCAACACCCTCGTCTACTGTGGTCGCGTGATGGGTATAGAGGTCCCTGACACTAGATGCAGATCGTGTCGTGGGGCAGCTGCGACCATAATGCATTTGCTGGCAGCTTGTCCAGCTTATGCGGTCTCAGCCTAATCCACAGACATAACGCGGCACTACGAGTGTTGTACTATCATCTACGACACTCGTACGGTATCGACGAGACACCAGTGTTGCCTTAACCTCCGGGGGATATTGAGTGCCGAATCTATTGGAACTACTCATTCTCCATCATGACAAGTACAAGCCAAGGACGATTTTCGTCATTGAGTTTTCAGATCCTGGTGAAACGAACATCGTCCGAAAAGAGGAAGAAAAACGGACTAAATATCGAGATCTCCTCTTTGAACTCCGCAGGCTTTACCCAAACCATTTTGTCAAGATGGTGGTTCTAATAATAGCGATCCTTGGTGGAATGATGGATACACTGCTCTCGAACTTAAAAATCATACCGGCTTGCCGCAATATGGCAGAAATCTTAGCAGGACGAATGCAGAAGGAATCACACGTTAAGAGGTAAGACCTCGTTAATCCTTGGCTCGCACAAGTTTCGACTACTGAGGGCTGCCGTTCGTAAGGGGACGACAGCTGGTCAACGGAAAAAAAATTCTTGGTTAACTACGCCTGCTCAGGGCACATGATTCTCGGACCCAATAGTCACTTACCCCACGGCGTGGGGAGTGGTTATTGGGATGAATGATCCAGCGCGCCCTCGGGAAGTGTCGAGGCTCCGAAGACAAGGCCTAACTGGGATATTCTTAAAGAATAGTAATACTCCCTCATGAACGCCCATAGAGTGTGCCCAAAGGCATAGCCTGTGGGGTTTAGAGGACGGCTAGTATTATCATTTGGCGTGTTAATAAGTAAATTACATGCTAGCTCTGGTGTTCCTCAAGGACCTAACCTTGGACCAGTATTATTTGTTTTATTCATCAATATTTTGAAAGTTTGCTTTTTTCTGATGATTCAAAAATCATAAAATGTTCAGTCAACTTTGAGCTCTTGAAGATGCTAATTTTGACACGTGTGTTTCTCCAAAATTTCATGGGTGTAACGAAATTATCCAAACAAACAAATTAAATTGAATTAAATCGCATCTAAAGCGGAGCACGCGACAAAGCCGGTCAAAGGAACGTTTCACACCCCATCTGCTACTTTTTTTCGAAAAAAAAAATCTCAACAATTAACAATCTACAAATCATCTTTTCCGCCACCGCACGAACTACTCGACCATCTGTTAATCGAATCTAAACAGTAAGTGTTCCAAATTCCAAACCGAACCCGACACCCCTCACCCTCACCCATGATTAATTGGCGTTATTCGTGCCAGACCGACCCCTCAGATTACGCGGATCGCCGATGCAGAACGGCAACTGTTCCAGTTCTAAATCCGAGTCGGGGCGTGCCTCGGACGCTCTCATAACAATTGATTGACAACAATCATCGCCTCTTAATATCAACGCGGTCGGGCGGACCCACTCGATAAACGTTCGAGCATCGTATGTTATGCATCGCAAATCGCACACACTGGAGAATAAACAAACGGTTCCGAGTACGGACGATTTACATAATGTATTGCTTTCATGAGCACCCATATGCGACGACAGGTAGACCGTCGATTGTTTCGTTTTCAGAAAGGATGCGATTGCGACTCGTTCAGACTGAGCCGCAGGCGAATTTTTGGTCGGATGACATTTCCTTTGAGGACTGAACAATCTGAGTAGGCCATTACACAAGTTTCTCTTCTTCTCTTGAGGTTATTGGCGTTGCGTCTTTGTTGAGCTTTTTGCCAACACTCTCTCTACTATGCTCTAGCCCAGCCTGGTTACTGGCGTAAATAGTGGGGACTTCGTCGAGGTATGGGGGCATAGTCTTGCTCTAAGCAATACCTCCATAAAAAAAAATATTTGATGGGCACGTATAACCACAATAAAAACTCTGTGGTGTCCGCCAGACGTCACAAACACTTATGCAGGGTCATTTACCACCACTTGCACAAAATTTAATGGCATACTGGTCCATCATGTGCGAACGCACCTGTCAAATTTGAGAGCTATACGCGATTATTGAACCATTTTTTGTACGTCAACCACAATCGATACGCCACTGCAGAAACGTGAGAAGATGTGGCAATGGTGCACGTATCTGTCACTCATCAGTCGTCAATATGAGTTGACAGTGAGCGTATAGTTTAACGTCGTTCATAAATCGGTACTGTTCTAATGTTCGAAAATACGCAAGAAAATTTCCACATAGGCGCTATCAAAACTTACGAACAATTTTGGGTGCAGAAAGTTGCTGCTATTCTCAAGGTTTAGATTGCCAATGGAGCTACATTCCGATCAAGGAATGAATTTTGAATCGAACTTATTCAAGGAAGTTTGTGCATTGATGGGAATTAGCAAGACCCGAACAACTGCCCTCCATCCACAGTCTGATGGCACGGTTGAAAGGTTCAACAGGACTATGGAAGAACATTTTTCCAAAGTAGTAGAGGTGCACCAAAAGAAATGGGATCAACATCTTCCACTATGCATGATGGCTTACAGGGCATCTGTGCAGGATTCCACAAAGCTCACTCCAGCCAGCATTATCTTCGGGAGAGAACTTCGGTTGCCCTGTGACTTGGTGTTCGGATCAACAAGTGCTAAAAAAAAGTGCAGGATTATGCAGTCGAACTGCGAAATGGTTTGAATGGGATCCACGATTTTGCAAGAAAAAGATTGAAGATAACTAGTGACAGAATGAAGGCTCAATACGATCTTAAGGCTCAATACGATCTTAAGGCCAATACTGGTGGATTTAAAAAAGTAGATCGAGTATGGCTGTACAACCATCGTTGTAAGAAGTTTCTTCCAAATTAACACCATCTTGGGAAGGACCCTATACGATAGTGAAGAGAATAAACGACGTGGTCTATAGGATTCAACGCAGCCCGAGAGCGAAAATGAAGGTCGTTCACCTAGAAAGATTTGAACGTTACAATGGAGACAACGACACATTGTTCGATCAAAATTGAGAGGGCGATAATGTCGCTGACCATAAAACGTGGCTCATTTTCATAACAAATAAACCGGCGCCGTAAACATTTCTTCATTCCTGGAATTATTTAGATGTTCTTCTGTTCTGATTAATCTGGAAAACGGAAGAATCCCGAGAAAAATCTACTCTGCTAGAATATAAGGCGACACATTTCACTTTGGAGAAGTTTAGAAATTTTGAAGAAGTTTTTGAGAAGTTTTTGAAAGATTTATCTAGTTGACATCAGTTTAAAGAGATCTAAGTGTTTTATTACTCAGTGTAATAGTTGTAACAATTTAGTAGTGTGCTCAGCGAATTATTTAGTAATATCGTAAGAGTACTTCTTTTTTCACTTGATATATTAAACTCTCCGGCCTGTCTCATTCACGGCGAGTTACAGCACCAATGTTGATAACTTTTTCTTGCTCGATTACCTGCAACATTCAGGAATATTGCATTGTTAGATGACTTCCTTCAACGCAGCACTACTAGATCGGTATCCCTCAATCTTGTTGGCGGATAATACATTGTCCGATGTTAACAATAGGCATCATCTCCGACCTGTGTGCCCTACGGCCACGTCTGCCGCTCGACTCGTTAATAAACCGAATTAACGCCGAAGTCTGTTCATTAATCCATCAAATTTACACCAGTAATCAATTATTGTTCAATTGGCAGAAGAGCAGGCAGAGCAGTAATAGGATATTGTTTCAAGGAAATTGCTCCGTTTGTAAGCTATCGGGAATCGTTGGCAAACAAGAAACGATGATGCAGAATGTTGAATTTCAGAGAAATTGTTTCGGATTTGTCATATACACAGGTATAACTGATACCAAATGAAAATTATCAAGGAACGCGGGACAGAATAACTATTGCCCAACCTCAAGGTAATGAATAACATCGATCAGTTCCATCAATATTTTTTCCTTCTGCTCTAGCCCCACCGTTTGAAGAAAACTATCGATTACAAAGTACTAAACTCTTCTTGTTCGTAATAAAAATAATATCGCGAATAAACTAGTCAACACTGTTAGCTACCGTGGGCTCAACCCCAAACAATTATCAATTGCTCTAACATTTCTACCCTACCTATTTTCCCTTCGCTGTAAGAACTAGAGTTGAATGGCATATACGATGTCCCTCTTTGGCTCAACTTCCTCAAAGTAACAGAGCTTGTATTAATTCCATCTCAATCCTGATTCCGAACTAGCAGATGTTAAAAGCGGATTGCTTGTTATCTTGCATACACATGGTTAATGAGTGTGGCATATAAATTAATGTGGCAAGTGGATGAAGTTGTAACGAGTATAATGTACAGGTACCCAGATGAAGAAATTAAATTGTTAACGAACGCGAAGAGAATGAGTATTGTCATTGAATTGAGAGCATGGCTAGGGCGGCTAGGCAGTCCGGCTAGACTGGGCTACTGGCAGGAAACCCTGCTATTGGTGAAAATCGTACAACTGATTTTCGAGTGCAGAAATGACCTGGAAAACCTGACGAAAGAAGGAAAGTCAGTGTTATCCTCAAGGACTGACATAGATCACGAGATCACCCGCTTCAAAGACAAAGTCTGATGTACTCCATGCTATTATTATAGTTTCCAACAACTCACGGTATTAAAAAAAGCACTTCGTCACAGATTTCGCTTCGCCATTTCTTTTTAGGCTGTGTTGCAACTAACAAGCGATACATCTTGATTTCAAAAAAGCAATTCATTACCAACAATCGAAACGAATAGTTATTACGCTTTCTTTTATTGCCCTATTCATTCCTCGACACAATGACTATAAAGTGGCGAGAATTTGAATACGCCTGCACGGCAAGTGCAACACAATAGCCAACTGAAACGAACTTATCTAGGAATTCGATTTTATCGCTTCGCTGAGATCGACTGGCCATTTCGGGCACCAGGAGGTGATACAGTTCATGGTTTCGGTGTTATGGGAGACCTTCACCTTATTTCAATGCTACGTGTCGAAATTACAAGTTGGAAATTTATTTTTATTGCATTTGAAACCATAACTCACAATGCAAATGTCAAGATACTAAAATCATTCAGTATATCATAACAATCTTGCGAATTCTATCACGATTTTCCATATTTTCAAAAACTATGCTTCAAGAAAGAAAATCTGCGCATTGGTTGCAAAAAACTCGGTAGTGCCATAAAATTTGAAAACTTTCAATTTAATAAAGACGATTTCATAGTTTGTATCTGATACAGATTTCATGATAAATAATTCATGAAAATTGACATTTGACTATTCATCGATAGATGGCGGTAGTGAAAAAGAAATTTGACACATTTAGCAAAAGATGAATAAACAAGAAACTGACTAGGATATTTAATTTTGATTCGATTGTTGTTGTTGGTTGAACTTTTCAAAATTTACTCGTTTATTAAAAAAATCTTCATATGAATGGTCTTGGAAGTTTCAATAAAAAAAAAATTCAGAAAACAATGTATAACTATGGAACTCGTCCCAAGAGATTTGAGTCTAGCCACTAACTTTCAATTAAAGAAAAAACATAATACTAATTACAAAAATATATACTTAAAACACATTATTATTATTATTACAATTTGTCGACGAACGAGTTATCCAAGTGGACCCAAATTTATCACAACTGGGCGTCCCAACATTCAGAACAAGGTAAAGGAAGGGTCAGAAACATTTTTATTGTTTTTTGGCAACAAAAAACTGTTGCAAAGCTGAAACAATTGCAAAGCTGACACGAATGAAGAAAAATTGTGATAAAAATGAGCTTTTTTAGTTCATTTTGCTCTCATATGAATTTTCACGTTGTGGTTTCAAAAAAGATAGAGCGATCAATAAAGAGAAAGAGAAAAGACAAAGAAAATTACAACGCATTGATTTCGAAAAAATTTCAAATTTATTTATTTTATACAATACAAACAATATTAATTGAGAAATTATTGAAAATAAATAATTAATAACTATTTATTTACTGATTTGACACTGTAATGAATTTGAAGGGTAAGTAAAACGAAAAATTGAAAAAATCTTATAACACAGATCTAAGAAGTGGATTTGGTACAGTGGCAGTTGAAATCTTTCTCTGGACTGGCCAGCTAGATCCCCAGACCTCAACCTGTTAGATTATTTTTTGAGGACAAAGGTTTTTGCCACTCCGCAAGAGTCACGTAACCTGTTACGTTACGTTATCTTGATTTAAATTCATTCGAATACAAACATTCGAATAGAGCACGAGAACTTTAAGATGATGATCTCTATGATGATTGGCATGGGGGGTAGCCGCTTCCATCAGGGGGATGAAGTTGTGTACCCCTAGATATGAAAATCAACGTGTTTCATTGTTTCTGAGCAATTGTCAGTTTCCAGTAAATCCGGGTGGGAAGTTTTCGTTGGGCCTTCCTGTATATGATAGATATTATATCCCAGGTGAATAATGCCTCATTGAAAATGTTAACTTACTAGTTGGAAGTTATCTTGAACAGTGAAAATGGCAACTAAAGTTCATTTTTCAGTAGCAGACGATCCCATCTGACTTTATGAACATCCTGTTCATATTTTTAATTAAATCAAAAAGTTAACTGTCTCCTTTCCATACGCAATATCGAAAATAAAATTACTGAAATATTATTGAGTCTTATCAAACATAAGTAAGTTTCTGATAACGGAAATATCCAGCACGGAAAATGGTAAGTATGAAGTGCCACAAGGATCAAATTTGTGGCCATCGAGCTCCGCTATTTATACCAAAGGCCTTTATTGAAACACCTCATGCATGCGGATGACGAGATACAATATATGGAGTATATAGAATATTATAGGTTGATGATTCAGATTACCACTGGTAGAATATAGTAACAGTTTTTCAAGCTTTCATGTTTCCATTTCATCTACAATGCAGGAGACGAAAGAAGAGACGAAACAGATAATTTAAATATCAGTGGTTAGGGTCGTCTGTCACACAATTATTCTTGAGCTCAAATTTTATTAAAACTGAAAAAATATATCGTTTTCTAGATTTTATAAGCGGAACACATCATGAAATTTTCTGGTGAGATGAGCCAATCATTTCTAATGAAAAATTTGCTATCTCCTGGCAACCCGCTTCAAAACTACCCAACTTATATTATATTATATAAGGCAAGGTAGCAACTAACTATCTTTCAGCTCGGATATTACAACTTACAACGTCGAGAATATCAGAGATGTTCTTCTCTAATATTACTCGGAAATTAATATGACGAAAAATTTAATTGAAATTGAAATCCACGACGGGAAAGAGATTATTTTTCATACACTCCGGAAACATCATCTTGTCAGTTATATTGCGGAAATATCAGCACCCAGCGAGAACGATGAGATATTCTAGAAGTATGTTACCGTGACTTATGGAAGAAATCTCGTTTTGAAAAGTGCACTATCGTGACGTTTCGCAGAACGGGGGAGGATGATTGATTCGATCGCAAAAAGTTGAGTGCAGTTTGCTTTGGTGGCTCGTGGTTTACGATTTTCTTCAAGAAAATATTTCATGTGATAGTAGTGTAGCAGACATACATGCCTCGTATAGGCAGACGAATTAGAAAGAAAAAGTTGACAAAAAGTGTTCTGTATGTAGAAATGTTGGTTGGCATCGAAAGTGGCTATTTATTCAATAAGTCTGCTAAATCTTAAGTTTTTTCAATTTTTTTTTATAAATAAATATTATGGCCAGATGCAAAAACATGTCGATTGTTTAATATACACAGACATGCGTGTATGCATTTTCAACTGAATCTGATGATTTTGTCATTTTCATGATTTTTAGGGGTCTACCCCTTAGAACCTTTTAGCAGAATTGCTCTATCTTTAACCGTTCTCGAGTTTAAAAGTTCATGTAGAGTTGAAAGAGGTAATTTTTCTCCAAATATTTGTTTTCGTAATTTTTCTATATATTTTCGTAAAATTCAAACTTTTTTCATATGCACACATATGCGCATGTGCATTTTCGAATGAAATTGTTGATTTTGTATTTTTCATGATTTTTAGGGGTCTACGCCTTAGGACTTTTTACGAGTATTATTTTGTTCTCGACGATCGACTCGAAATTCACAGAGTACACTAATTTCATCATTCTGAATCGATTGACGTTCGCAGAATTGCTCTATCTTTAACCGTTCTCGAGTTGAAAAGTTCATGTAGAGTTGTAAGAGGTAATTTTTCTCCAAATATTTGATTTCGTAATTTTTCTATAAATTTTCGTAAAATTCAAACTTTTTTCATGTGCACACATATGCGCATGTGCATTTTCGAATGAAATTGTTGATTTTTTATTTTTCATGATTTTTAGGGGTCTACGCCTTAGGACTTTTTACGAGTATTATTTTGTTCTAGACGATCAACTTGAAACACACGGAGTACACTAATTCCATCATTCTGAATCGATTGGTGTTCGCAGAATTGCTCTATCTTCAACCGTTCTTGAGTTGAAAAGTTCATCTAAAGTTGAAGAGGTAATTTCTCTCCAAATATTTGTTTTCGTAATTTTTCTATCAATTTTCATGAAATTCAATCTTTTTTCAAATGCACACATATGTGCATGTGCATTTTCAAGGGAATTTATTGATATTATATTTCTCATGATTTTTAAGGGTCTACCCCTTAAGACTTTTTATCAGAAATATTTTGTTCCTGTCGATCAACTTGAAATTCACAGAGTACACTAATTTCATCATTCTGAATCGATTGGCATTCGCAGAATTGCTCTATCTTTAACCGTTCTCGAGTTGAAAAGTTCATCTAAAGTTGAAAGAAGTAATTTTTCTCCAAATATTTGTTTTCGTAATTTTTCTATAAATTTTCGTAAAATTCAAACTTTTTCATATGCACACATATGCGCATGTGCATTTTCGAATGAAATTGTTGATTTTGTATTTTTCATGATTTTTAGGGGTCTAGGACTTTTACAAGTATTATTTTGTTCTCGACGATCAACTTGAAACTCACGGAGTACACTAATTCCATCATTATGAATCGATTGGTGTTCACAGAATTGCTCTATCTTCAACCGTTCTTGAGTTGAAGAGTTCATCTAAAGTTGAAGACGTAATTTCTCTCCAAATATTTGTTTTCGTAATTTTTCTATCTATTTTCGTGAAATTCAATCTTTTTTCAAATGCACACATATGTGCATGTGCATTTTCAAGGGAATTTATTGATTTTATATTTCTCTTGATTTTTAGGGGTCTACCCCTTAAGACTTTTTATCAGAAATATTTTGTTCCTGTCGATCAACTTGAAATTCACAGAGTACACTAATTTCATCATTCTGAATCGATTGGCGTTCGCAGAATTGCTCTATCTTTAACCGTTCTCGAGTTGAAAAGTTCATCTAAAGTTGAAAGAAGTAATTTTTCTCCAAATATTTGTTTTCGTAATTTTTCTACAAATTTTCGTAAAATTCAAACTTTTTTCATGTGCACACATATGCGCATGTGCATTTTCGAATGAAATTGTTGATTTTGTATTTTTCATGATTTTTAGGGGTCTACGCCTTAGGACTTTTTACGAGTATTATTTTGTTCTCGACGATCAACTTGAAACTCACGGAGTACACTAATTCCATCATTCTGAATCGATTGGTGTTCGCAGAATTGCTCTATCTTCAACCGTTCTTGAGTTGAAAAGTTCATCTAAAGTTGAAGAGGTAATTTCTCTCCAAATATTTGTTTTCGTAATTTTTTTATCAATTTTCGTTAAATTCAATCTTTTTTCAAATGCACACATGTGCATTTTCAAGGGAATTTATTGATTTTATATTTCTCATGATTTTTAGGGGTCTACCCCTTAAGACTTTTTATCAGAAATATTTTGTTCCTGTCGATCAACTTGAAATTCACAGAGTCCACTAATTTCATCATTCTGAATCGATTGACGTTCGCAGAATTGCTCTATCTTCAACCGTTCACGAGTTGAAAAGTTCATCTAGAGTTGAAAGAGGTAAGTTATCTCCAGAAATTTTGTTTTTGGATTTCTTTTATTAATTTTTGTCAATTTCAACCTTTTTTAATATACATACACGCGCGTGTATGCTTTTTCAACTGAATCTGATGATTTTGTCATTTTCATAATTTTTAGGTGTCTACCTCTTAGGACTTTTTACGAGTATTTTGTTTATGTCGATCAACTCAAAATTCACAGGGTACACTAATTTCATCATTCTGAATCGATTGGCGTTCGCAGAATTGCTCTATTTTTAACCGTTCTCGAGTTGAAAAGTTCATCTAAAGTTGAAAGAGGTAATTTCTCTCCAAATATTTGTTTTCGTAACTTTTCCGTTGATTTTCGTAAAATTCAAACTTTTTTTAATGCATATACGCGCACAAACTAAAATACAAACTTTAGAAAAAAAATTACAAAAACGCCACCGTTCAAACTCGAAAAGGACCAATTAAAGTTCTGGTAGATTTTTTACCGATGAGTTGGCGCCAAAACAGATCATCTTCAATAAAAAAAATATTCAAACTTACACTAAACAATTGAAAAAAAACAAGAAATATTGCACTGAGGATGTTTTTGGAGATTTTCAGTTCTATTCATCAGTTCAAACGACTTCCATTTTCCACAATGGAGCCGTTTCCAGTTTCAATTTGAATAACTCTCGCGGATCCATTTGTAAATTTATAACATTTAAAATAACAACTCGCGAGTCTGCAGTATTTTCAGCGAATTTTGATGGAGAACAAAAATATTGAGAGAAAACGAACATTTATACTCGAAACTCGCGTTGCTCCAAACAGCGAAATCATGATGTTTCAGTAGTAGCAGAAAATGAGGATATGAAGTCGTAGGTAAAAACATATTAGTTTTACCTCATCATGGTATATTGCCATAAAAAACACGGCTACAAAGCCATGAAAGAAACAACATTTTCAAAGCGCTGTATACGAGGTGTGAGAGAAACATTTTGACCTAAACTCCAATCGCTTGAAAAAGCACTCGAAGAGTAGCGGTAGTGGGGAATTGAATTAAACTCTTCCAACAAAACGTACTGTCCGAAAATAAATTTTGGAAGTTTGCACCTTACTCATATTCAAGAGAATCTGGAAAAAATAACCCCTTTCTCTGAATCAAAGCACATTTTGTATGAACCAGCGCGAAAACGAAAACTTCATGACGTGTGATCGAACACGAACTCTCATTAATTCCGACCTATTTTCTCGTGTTGGTAACGACATCGAGCGGTTTTCAATTCATCGTTTAACAAACTACGGTTTTTCCAATTCGTTTTCTCATTTATATCTACATAAATCGAGTTACAAACATGTCAATCAAATCTGTCCATTGTATAGATAGGGAATGAGGGAGGTTCTAATTTATTCGGTGCTATCTCTGCAATAGTCGGTTCTTCGGTGGAATAAATTTCCAGTTGTTGGAAGTGTTGATTTTTTCAAGCATGAATGTCTCTGCTACCCGCCAGAATGGATGGGAAATGAATTAATTCGGCTGATACTTGATTAACCTTCGTTATAAAGACTGAAGTCGTTTTTCTAATACGTGGACTCAAACCTCTAATATTGTCATTTCTGATTCGTCGGATTTCACGAAGCCACAGTTCGCTCCTTGAACAATGGAAACGTTCTTCAATATTTCAAGGCCAGGAGTAAGAGCGACCCATCAAAGAAATTCTTCAGAAAGATACACAAAGCTACAATATAAAGTATACATGATCAGGATTTGAAAGTTAACCAATTCAAAGGAAACTGTTTCGAATGTCAAAGGAACAAACATTCCAGGAGAGATTGAAAGATTAAGGTGCCACCATATTCGTACAGGAAAAGAGGATCATCAACTGAAGATGACTAGTTTGCTTCGCAATTGAAACAGCACCATGAAACCAAATCAAATACTTCATATATTAGAGAAAAAACCGAAGTAGATAATCCTGGATCACTACTTCGGATAATGACCCCATTTTCAAGGCTACGTGGTTGTGTATAATGGATTACTCAACCAAGAATCCAAGCCATTTTTACAAGGAAAGGATAGGACAAGTCTTGAAGTTGCATAAGCAAAAATTCGAAACATCTTGGGGTTGATGAGACTTTGAAATACTTAGAAAACTGACGTACAAGATGTCAGAGTGCGAAGCTACATAAGGTCCCAAAACATGTTACAGAGTGGAATGGGGGGATACAATATATGTGCGGTATTCGAAGTGATTGCCATTGATGTAGTTGGACCATTTCCTATGAGAGACAATGTCAAAAAACACATCCTTGTTGCCATGCACTATTTCAGCAAATGAGTATGAGTCTTTATCATTCCAGACCAAGAAGCATCCACAGTAGCGAGATTATTGGTAAGCAATATGTTATGATAGAAAAAAGATAGTCAAAGTTGAAAGGCTGACGGGTATCATCAAGATCAGAACGACTACGCTTCATACATCCACAGTGGGATGGCGCGGTTGAAAGAATCATTCAAACCCTGAAAGTACTTCTTTCCAAGGTTGTGGAAAAGTATCCAGGGCTAAGGATAGACATCTTCCACTATTTCTGATTGCTTAGAAAGCAGCTGTCCTTGATTCAACCAAGCTTTTTTTGGCAAGCATTATTATCTTTGGAAGATATCTTCGATAACCCTATTACTTGGCGATAAGCACCAAATAATAACAATATAATAATAATAATCGTCTTCCAGATTGTAAGGTTTAGGTAAGGAGGGATTGGAATGACGGGGTGGAAACTCGTTATGATTCGAAAGCAAATAAAAAAAGAAAGTTATCGAATTTAGCCACAAGACCTTATATCATTCTTTTCACATCTTCAATGATTTTCAATATACATAACAGCGATTTTTGTTTAATTTTAAATATATCCAGAGGTAGGTAAGTTGGGAAAAAATTACTTTATTCTGTATCGATTTGGGAATGACTGTCTTGGACTTTACTTGTATTCGTATCAACTGATCACTCGAAAATAAAACAAGAATATCATAATAACCTGTCAAATCTTTCGCTCACCGAATTACGAATCGCAAATCCACTTTTGCGGTCTACAGTCCCTCGGATAGGCCTTCAAACGCGGATACGGCCGCATTTTATTCAATTTACCTCTCGATACACGCAGGAAACTGTGTATTGCAGGAGTAATAACCTGATTGAATTCGGGACCGGAGACAGATACGCCGCCCGCCGAGACGCGCCCGTCCGTCGAGAGAGAGCATGGAAATAAAAAACTACTTTCAAGAAAATAATATTTTCCGTGCGAAAACTCGATTACGTTTCCCCAGCGGCGGTATATGAAGGTTGCAAGTCTCTTTTGAATATTCATCTGGAAGATTTAATAAAAGAACCCAGTCGCTATTCACGTGAATTGCCCGGGAGTGTTTCTGCAATCATCAGAAATTTCTCAGGCATTAAATAAAAGCTCTGCAGGGGACCAGAAGAGCGAGTAGGACCGATCTATCTTTTACTGACCAGGGACAAAACCCCTAAACTCGACGACGGGATGCAATGAGCTATTGAATACTTTAACTGGACGTGAGATTTCTGATTTTTGCAAGAAAGAGCACGGTTAAATTTACGGACGATACTGCTATATAAGACTGTTCATTCTACAGTGTGACTGCTATGCAGAAAATGCTTTTCAATCGTTTGGTCTTACTGCATCCACCGAATAAGAAGATACCACGAGAAAATTAACTAATGTGAAGATCCTTGAGTAGTTATGTGGTCACTTCATACAACCACCTCCACTTTCAACCCCGCCCCTCCTACCATCAACCAATCAGAGCGCCTCAAGCTGTCACGTCACCCACCCCCTAACCAGTGTCACCTGTTATCCGCCATCTATCTCTTGTCAATCACCATCTGTCACCAAGCATCAGTGGCCGCGCCACTGGAAGAAAAAAAAGCGGACAATAAGCCCCTTCCGCCCTTGGTAAAATGTGGTTCTTAGTGTCCCTTTCGATTTCAGAAATCTTACCTATGCCTTTTTTACCGAATTTCCGGCGCTCAGCGATGGTGTGCTACCCATCACCTGTTACTTAGCATGAATCACTCATCATCAAGTTCAATTGGACCGGCGTCTGATTTATCAAATGAAATAAATGTCAGCTTGGCAATACATTCAGCGTCAGTCGTTGTAAAAAGAACGTACCTGCTGTCAAAAATTGTAAGCTCTCTTAGCGGTGGTTAAATCCCTGATTTACAAATAGCGTGAGGCTTGCAAAGACGTATACTTGTCCAGTACTCTGCAGGCTTCCGAACACTGAGTTACTGGGGTTGGTAAGCAGAACAAGGTAGTGCGTATCGACAGAGACAACGACAAGTACATTTGGCTGAACGCGTCATACGAACAAAAAAGAGTAGACCTTCGAACAACACATACAGCAGATCTCATACAAGTTCTATAGGCACTGTATTCTCAGAAGTCCGTAGATAGGTAAATAACCAGAATAAGAGCCCACCAGAATGAGTTTCATTTGGTTTCAGGTGTAGAACAGTGAACTAGCATTGAACAAATCCATGCCCAACCTGCTGCTATGGAAATCATACTAAACCTTCCACCTTTGGTCTTCACAGTTATGGGAGAGGCGAAGATAAGTGCATAAAGACTCTTTTAAACAGGTAATTGGAGAGTGCATCTGGCCCGTCAGCCTCAAACCAACCAACCAAATCGATTTGTGATAATTTTTCCGGGCAAACATCAGGAAAGCGACCCCACACAAACCTTGCGTTTTTCATAGTGCAGCAATGGAGTTGTTGGTTCCTGCTTCCAAGTTCATCAGTCTTTTTCTTCCCTGGAACTCCGTTGACTTATGGCAGCGATGTATAATTGACTGTAGGTAAACAGAGAGAGATGTTTTTTCGATACCTTTCAGTAATTTCACTATAACTTTACTAGATATTGCAGAGAACCGGACTCGTGGAAAATGGAAACAAAATACGTTTCGAATTTTCCGTGAAATATCGAAACGAAACCTACAGTAGGTACGGTAGAGCGAACCATTTTTCAGAGTCCCCCGATAAAACTAACATAGAGACTCTAAAACGCTACACAGCGAGACTGCCATAACATTACGGCAAGATAAGTCTGCGTTACAGTGTCGCTTTATTCGAAAATAATTTACATAAAAGCCCAGTGATTCTGCTCAACCGCCACACTGCGCGATACGGCCTTCACGGACCATTTATACGATTATTCCGAATCTGTTATTGGGTCGCATACTGCCCGTATTCCGCTGTCCGACATTTGCTAGTCAGATGATTTACTATAAATACACTTTCCGCCGGATTCGACCGCAGGGATGATGAAGAAAACAATGGAAAGAGCGATCGTAGGACAATCAACTTCGGGAAGCCGAGTGCTAACTAAATACCGCCCACTCGACCCGTTCGAGATAATTATCTTTGAAGACCTCCTCAACCTATTTTTTATGGTACGGTGACATGGGAGGACACATTTCCTCAAAAAGAAAAGTATTTCGTTGTCAAACAACCCATCTCGTTGAAGACGAGTAAGTTAGCATATATTCAATATCTCAACTGATATAATCCCTGAAAACCTACTGATGGAGAGATATCAACATGATCTGAATTGAGGGCAAGTATTCAGAAGCAATTATGTAACGGCTTATCGAAAAACTAGTGAATTAGTATACTCTTACAATTTGGAAAATAAATATCAACAAACAAAAGTTTTCAATGAACACATTAGCAAATTTTTCAACACTATCAACTGGAAATTGCACAGGTTTCGTAAAAATTCTAGGAAATATTTAATTAACTAGGAATCGATTTAAAATTCGGTGAGCATATTGCAGTTGAACTTTTCAACTCGAGAACAGTTGAAGATAGAGCAATTCTGCGGACGCGAATCGATTCAGAATGATTGAATTAGTATACTCTTACGATTTGAAATATAAGTATCGACAGACAAAAGTTTTGAATCAACACATTAACAAATTTTTCAACATTATCAACTAGAAATTGCAGCGGTTTCGTAAAAAGCCTATGAAATATTCAATTAACCAGGAATCGATTTCAAATTCGGTGAACATATACGAAAAAAGTTTAATTTCACAAAAATTAACAAAAAATAAAGGAAAAAATTTTTGTGTAAGGAAAATTACCACTATCAACTGCAGACGAACTTTTCAACTTGGGAACAGTTGAAGATAGAGCAATTCTGGAAACGCCAATCGATTCAGAATGATTGAATTAGTATACTCTGGCGATTTGAAATATAAGTATCAAGAGACAAAAGTTTTGAATCCACACATTAGCAAATTTTTCAACACAATCAACTGGAAATTGCAACGGTTTCGTAAAAAGCCTATGAAATATTAAATTGACCAGGTATCGATTTCAAATTCGATGAGCATAGACAAAAGAAGTTGGATTTAACAAAAATAGATAAAAAATTATAGAAAAAAATTTTTGAGGAAAATTACCGAACAGTTGAAGATAAAGCAATTCTGTGGACGCCAATCGATTCAGAATTATTGAATTAGTATAATCTGACAATTTGAATTATAAATATCAATAGACAAAAGTTTTGAATGAACACATTATCAAATTTTTCAACACTATCATCTAGAAATTGCAGAGATTTCGTAGAAAGCCTATGAAACATCATATTAACCAGAAATCCATTTCGGAAAAATCGATAAAAAATTATGAAAAAAATGTTTGGAAGGAAATTACCGCTCTAGACTACAGACGAACTTTTCAACTCGAGAACAAATAAAGATAGAGCAATTCTGGAAACGCCAATCGATTCAGAATGATTGAAATATGATAGAATGATAACACTCTGCGAAATTGAAGGAAAATATACCAACAAAGTTTTGAAATGAACACACTGGAAGTTTCCGAAAATTTCCAACTCAAGAGATATCATCATGATCTGAATTAAGAGCAAGGATTCAGAAGCGCGAGGAAGCAATTACGTCACAACTTGTCGAAAAACAAGTGAATCTCGACAACATGGTTCAGTTCCAGTTTCCACGACTGATTTTTTCATTGTCATATTTGTCAACGGAAACAAACACATGAGCAAATGTTTACATTAATATCTTGAGATCTAAATAACTCATCATCACATACCCAATTAACAATATTGAAAAACCAATTTAATTTCCTCCAGGATATTGTCTTGAAAAGTTTAATGCTACAGCGGTATTTGTTTGTATAACGCTTTCTTCGAGATAACACACTAGCGAGTTGAACTGAAATATCTGTTTACTTTGGAAAAAAATTAACTTCAAACACATGTGGCGTCATAAAATCGAACGAACTGGTAACTGGCAAACCTAAATATATCTTTACACCCAATACATATGAGAAACGATATGTTTATTATGCAATTGAAGAAGCCAAGCATCAAGTAGGCTGTATACAGAATCGCAAATATTCGTCGAAATAGTGAAAAAAATTGCATTCGAAAAAATTACTTTTTTAGGACAAGATATCAAAACTAAGTAATGCTGTGTATTTAATTGGTAAGTTATATTTTTAACAATTCGCTGACACTCTCGTAATCGCTATTTTCACAACCGGTTCGCGTAAGACATAATTTTCTTTTGCCTGCGCCAGGAGGTACATCGTTTTATACTTTCCTTCAGATTTTTATGAATGTTGTTTTGTCTCCCACAATGCCTGGCGGCAAACAAATATCATCATCTTCTCTAATGCATTTTCTGTTGCTTTTTGAAATGTAAATTGAAAATAAGCAGAAAGTGTACACATTCCGCGGTAGGTAGGTATACTCGATAATATTGCTATTATCTTGCGGGTGCGGGTTTTTCAACAGTAACTTTGTTGGCGATTGGTTAACAAGGCGTATTATTACGCAAAAAATTAGATACATTTTTTACAAACGTAAAAAAGCTGTGTATTTTGAAATCATCGTCGAGTATTCATGAAATAACGAATGAATGTGAAATTTATTCGAAAACTATCCATGCTAGCAGTTATCAGTAAAGTGCAACAATACTTCAAAAAACTTGATAATTAAATCTATCATTTAAAAAATTTTAACAAACTCCACAAACATTTTCTGACTAAATAGCAAAAAAAAGAAATACAACGTGTCAAAAACTCTCTAGCTCTATCAAATCATACCACAAAAATTAATTTCTATAGCGGAATACAAATTCTCGAACATTTTCAATTCGTAATTGCAGAGGTTCAGTAAAAAGCCCATGAAATCCATAATTGAACCGGAATCGAATCCAAATTCGATGAGCATAGGCAAAAAAAATTATTTTCCAAAAATGAATAAAAAGAATTATAAAAAAAAATGTTTACGAAAAATTACCGCTTTATTCTCCAAATGAACTTTTCAACTCGAGAAAGGTTCAAAATAGAGCAATTTTGTAACCGCCAATCGATTGACTGACAAAGCACATTTTGTGGATTTGAAATATAAGTATCAACAGACAAAATTTTTGAAAGAACACATTAGCAAATTCTCCAAATTTTTCCGTAAAAAGCCTATGAAAACTTCAATTGACCCGGAATCGATTTCATATCCGGTGAGTATATACAAATAAGGCAAAATTTTTAAAAAATGGATAGAAGCACTGTGAATTTTTTTTCGGCGTTATATTACGCCTCTCAACTCCACATGAACATTTCAACTAGAGAACGGTTGAAGATAGAGAAATTCTGGCAACGCCAATCGATTCAGAATGATGGAATTAGTATACCTCAAGAATTTGAAATATAAATATCAACTGATAACATTCATAAATAAACACATTAGCAAATTCTCCAAATTTTTTTAAACGAAATCGCAAAGGTTCCCTAAAATGCCTATGAATTCTTCAGTTGACCCGGAATAGATTCAAATTCAGTGAGCATATATAAAAATAGTTGAATAGTAGTTGAAAATGGAGACAAAAATTATGAAAAAAATACCGCTCTCAACTCCAGATAAACTTTTCAACTCGGGAACAGTTAAAGATAGAGTCGTCGTATAAAGTGTATTATAAAATCAATATATTCTGTTACGACGTTAGATCCTAAACTTTGTTCGGTCGATTTTCTATCGTTCTGATCGATTATACACTGTGTCCGTAAAGTATGGAACAAATTAATTTTTAGCTAAACAGGTCATTTTAAGAAATAATCCTGAAACACGTCGATTTTTGATTTTAATTTACCGTATTTGAAAATAATAATCTAATATACAGGGTGAATTACGTTCGAGTAATGAAGTCACCGTAATTTTTTTTAAATGCCCATTTTGTCTCAATTTTCGGGAGCTGATCCAAAAAATGTATCACATGTTGATTACAATTGGTACAGGGTGGACAAAAATACAATAGTTTTGTGTGTGCTCATAAAGTAACGCGTAACATTCTTTATTAGATAAACTAACAATATTATCAAAAATACTTATTGTCTAGCGGCAATTGGTTTAAATGTAACACCCCGTAGTTTGCTACATGTTTAGAGTAATAAAAATGAGCTGTTTTCGAACATGTTTGGTACTTTTGGTCTAGCAGACAGAATATGAAAGAAATTATTTCTTATCTATTTATAAAAAACATAGTCGTCTAGTTTTTTGTGAAATGTCATCATTTGTTTAGTAGTTTATTGATGTTCAGTGACAGTTTAGTACTACAATAGTTTTGGTATTCGTGAATATTCGAATGATTGCTTAGATTTAATTGGAAGTAGAAATGGAGTTAAGTGTGAAACAAAGAATTGAAATACTGATGATGATTGGGTATGGAGACAGATCGCGAACTCAGATGGAAGTGTGCAATTTGTTTAATGATAAATATCCAGAAAGACCTATAACGCGTTCAACAGTCAGTAAGGTTGAAACGAAATTTCGAGAAACTGGTACGGTTGAAAACGTACGCAAATCAGGTCGTCCCCCTGCAAATGCTGATACAGCATTAGATGTTTTCCTGAGTTTTGAAGAAGATGCGCACATTTCTGTTCGTAAAGTTAGTCGCGATATCGGTGTAAGCCAAACAACGAACTATTGAAGCTTGAAAAATGGCATCCTTATAAAATCAAACTTGTGCAAGAATTAAACGAAGATGATCCCGATAGAAGACTCCAATTTTGCGAAGAAATGATGGATAAATGTCACCGAGACCCTGTCTTGATACAAAACATTATTTTTTCTGAGGCCACTTTCACGTTAAATGCAACGTACCTTGAGTTTTTAAGGGGGTATCTCATACCTCCTTTACGTAATTTGTTTCCCAGCAGACGTAATCCTGGTGGATTGGTAGACGTGGACCCACTGTATGGCCAGCGAGGTCACCAGATTTAAATCCTTTGGATTATTTTCTGTGGGGCCATCTGAAGAATGTTATTTATAAAACGAAACCAGCAAATATTGAAGATGTACAAGGGAAAATTCGAACAGAAATAAACAATATTACGCAAGAAACCATACACAAGGTTCAACAAGAATTTGTACACCGTTTGGGTTACTGTCAAATACAGCAAGGGCTGCAGTTCGAACATTTATAAAGTCATGTATTCCAGCATATTATGTCAGCTAGACAATCAGTATTTTTGATAATATTGTTAATTTACCTAATAAAGAATGTTACGCGTTACTTTATGAGCACACATAAAACTATTGTATTTTTGTCCACCCTGTACCAATTGGAATCAACATGTCAGCTCAGCTAGGGTAATCCGAAAATTGAGACAAAATGGGGGTGTTCCGTTTAAAAAAAATGTCGGTGACGTCATTAGTCGAACGTAATTCACCCTGTATATTAGATTATTATTTTAAAATACGGTAAATTAAAATCACAAATCGACGTGTTTCAGGATTATTTCTTAAAATGACCTAGCTGTTTAGCTGAAAATGAATTTGTTCCATACTCTACGGACACAGTGTATGTAATCCCTTGATACACGTACAGCACCGTCAGCCATTCGATCATCGTTCAAATAACTCCCAAAGCCATCAGAATTCATTTCGAGAAAGTACGATGATACTGACAAATCGAACATTCCATCGTTAGTGACTCACCGAGCCGGACGACAAAGAAATACGAAGAACCCATAAACATTAACATCACACGAGATGATGATGATGAATGATAATGCCGCGACCGATGCCGTATTACAGAATAAGTAAGGCCATCAAGGACGAGCGTTATTCAACTGCTAGTCCGTAATAATACGACGGTCATTTGTTTAATAGGTACTCAATATTGATAGTCGCTAGTATGAAAACGCCCTTTGATTTATGGCGAAAAGGGTACCCGTGATTTCGTAAGTAGCGGCTGATGAGTTCGTGGAACTGTCGAGTAATCACTTTGGGAAGAATACAACTGGTACGGATGACCTCTGCAAGAAACAAAAAATAATTGAAGTTTAAAAAAAGAATATATACATACCATTACTTTTCAAAAACTACTCCATTATCGACCAAAAGTTATTGAATTGAATTGCTTTGTCTTGGCCCACTCAATGATTTTGACAATGTTATCAAGAACATCGACTGAAATCACAATTGCAGGGACTATGGGAAAGAAAGCAATTTTCATTTGCGGCTTTTTAAATACCTACAAGAGTGGTTTATGCAGGAGGAATGTGAGGAAAACGGTCACAGATATATGCGCAAAAATCACAAGAGACATTAAAGTTCAAAAACAAAACAGATAATTCATTTAATTTTTCACTTGAGATATGAATTTTATTGTGTAAAAATTACAGGAGAATAAGTTGAAATTGAATAAATGAAATCTTCCCTAGGACTGGATGTTCATTCATGCTCATAAAAAATGGCATATGCTTCTGCGCTCACGAATGATTTTGAGGTGTAAAAGAGCCCCTGAAAAAATATCATCCTGTAGATTCTCACAATCACTCGGCATGCTTGATGATATAGGTAAGCTCTAAAACGTAACCTATGTTTCAAATTTGATTTCATTAGCTCAAAAACTGAAAAAGATTAAAAAAATCTTGAAAATTCAACACTCTGCAGATCGGTCCCTTCAAAATTTATTTTTGATCAAGTATTTTATGTTGGTGATTCACTCGAACGATATATCTAGAATTGACCTGTGATATACACATAAATAAAGTATTATTTCAAATGGAACACCCTGTATATTTTCGATCCATAAGAAGTGCCAACAAGTTCCTCAAATATGCCTATGGTTGAAATCAATTCTATACCATAATCTTAATAAACATAACTTTGTACAATGAATCATTTTAGTATGGAAAAAGAGATTGGTCAAAACTGTAAAATTCCCACCCTCTAGAGTAAGTATATCGGAAATGTTTGATAGACAAATACATTCCTAAAAGTTCGCGATCGAATGTGGAATATCGTTGTTCTATATTATTGAGCTTTTTTTTAAAAATGTCAAAGAGTTCTAGTATGTTATTATTCAATTGTTATAGAGTAGCACCGACTGCTATATTTGAGGCACCTACTGTTAAGAATAGTTTAGCATTTTCTACCGGATTATTGATTTTTAACAATTTTAATGAAATTTCTTGAGCCTTTGTTGACGCTTCTTATGAATCGATAATATACAGGGTGTCCCATTAAAAATAAACAAGATTTTGAACATTTTTATTTATAATGTTTTGCTAGCTGTTTTTCACAGGTCGATTTTAGATATATCTTTTGAGAGTCACCAAAGTACAATATTTGACCTAAAATTAATTTTAATGGGACTTGGAAAAACTTTATAATTTCAAATAGTATGAGAGATGAATTTTGGAAGAAAAAAAGCTGTCATGCTGAAAATCTCGAAAATCGTCAATATTTTCGAAAAACACATTCACATAAAGTACCTTTCATTTCACATGTGGAAAACGAAAAACTCATGAAAAATACAGGTTGTCTTAAAAAAACATTTTCGTTTCGTAGAACTCAGAACATTCGGAATTTCTACAAACATTTTCAGGAAGAGTCTCACTGATAAACCGATTTGACAAAGAAACCATCTTCTGGCAACAATTTGTATAAAAAAAATCCCGTAAGTTGAGAAATAGCTGACTATTACGAGATGAAAATAATGGGTGAATCATGGATCCGTAGGATACTGTACTGATAAAAAGTAAGATAATCTTACTGATAAGCTAAAGACAAAACGTACGACCGTGTTGTCACAACCATTAGAAATTAAAAGTCGTCGAGCAAACAAACATAGCGGACATACCAACCAGTGTGCATGACCTTTCAAGGTTACTACACGCTAGCAAGAACTCGTTATCATGTCTTGCATCTTCTGCTGGTAGCTCTGTAATAGTTTATGAAAACAATATCGTTACAAAACTTACCGAACCAACTAGAAAATTGTTCCTGGACAATTATCAGATTGATTATTTTTAAATTTTTTTGAGTTCTAGCAACCATTAAAATTTTGGTCATTTTGTGTCATATGAAACAATTTCAACCCAATCATGTCAACATTACAATGACAATTTCCCTCGTATTATATAAAAATGCCATGATTTTTTCATTTCGAACCAATGAGAACAGGACTTTTTGAAAACACTTCCTCCTGTCCGTGGTATTTTCAAAACGGTGTTTCGTTTCTAGCTTGTGTACTTATACATTTCCATAGTTACGACAATCACGGTGAATATAGAAACGTCAGTTTGACGGTTCAACTCTTCAACTGACATTGATTACACAGGATGAACCGTTCTTGCAGTACGCATTTAGTCCATAATATAATGTATTCGTGAAATTTTCTGATCGAATATCCCTTTAAAATGCAGAATTTCCAGAATACTTCCACCTTGCCAGGCACTCAAACTGTGTTGCTGTACAAAGCAACACAGTTTTCGTGCCAGCAAGTATAAGTACAGTCACAAATATATTTGGGGAATATTTATCGAATTTTGTTGCGAACGAGAATATGAATGAAATGAACATAGAAACTTAAAAGAATTGTTGTTGATACTAAAAGGTTGGGCAGTCAATATGAGAAAGACGGGACCGAATTCAAAGAAGCTACGGTGAAGACAATGTGGAACATTTCGTGCAAACTTTGGCAAAAAAAGTATTATAATGACTATAAATATTATGATCCATGTAAACGCAAATCCAGTTCAGTTCCGTTAAATTTGTCTGAAGTCAACAAAAAAATGTTGTAAATCATTACGGATTGCTTTAAAACTTTGAAGGTGTTTCCCACGTGAGAAACTAGTATACCATTTCGTTTTGGGTAGGTAATTGGAGTTGGTTCCGCGACATAGTTGAGAATGGTACATTATAGAAAGCAAGAAAATATTCTCTAATAAAGAGCAAAAGAACCAACGATGACATCAATCTCTGAAACATAAACAACGGACATCTCATTGTTTTCCACGCTGAAAACTTTACCACCTAACCTTGTCTCCAAACGATGCCAAGCCGTATAAATTATTTAGGGTTTTATCTTTCTTGTGGCACCACGCTCAAAAAATATGACGGAAACTAGAACGGGGTTGCACAATCCTCCATTAAAGTTTAAATCTCGTTTTCATCCATAATACACCACGAAAATGAGCTTCATTATTCTTTACAGTAACACGTATGTCGACGTGAATTATTAACGTTATTCTCCGCCACAAAAGGTGGAACTTTGCTCATTTTACACAATTCACGGAAATTAGTTTAATATTAACTCTGGGAACAGTATTAATTCCGTTAATCAGTGGTTGATGATAGCAAACTTTGGTCAGAACATGGTCCGAGAAATTATTTCGTTAACGAAAGTCCCAATATTATATTCGCAAACGTACTGTAGTAAAACTGCACTAAGCTAATTTTGTTAATTTATTTTCACTGTCAGTCTCTATCTGCGAACTTTATTTGTAACTCTCTGTGTATCTCTCTGACTATCAGCCATGTGATAGCCAGCAGCTAATATACTCGTATTTAAAGTTCTCGACTGATCGGGACAGTAGAACGATTCATCTAGATGGCTCTCTCTCGAAACTTCGTTTTCTTGGAACGTTCGCGCTTCTTCTACGCGGGTTTGTCAGCGGAGAACTTGTTTACTTGTCGAGTGTGCATTATTAATTGGATGATCAGGGCCGGTCTCGAGGCCGGTCTCGAAATCGTTACAACACCTATCTCAACACGCATGCAATACAACGTTTACTCACAATCACATTCCTTCACAAACAGAATAACCGAAATTTTCTATCAAAGACTAATTATTTGATATTTTGCTCTAACAGCAGCATCATTAAAAATCATTGAAATTACGTAAAAAGTATAATAAAATCTTTAATTAACCCGGAATCGATTTCAAACTTGATGAGCATATACAAAACAGGTTGAATTTTGAAAAACTGGATTGAAAAATTAAGAAAAAAAATATGGTGGGAAATTACCGCTCTCAACTCCAGATGAACTTTTCAAAAAAAAATTCGAAATTTTCAAATCGAAGGTCTAGAGGTTCCGTAAAAAGCCTATGAAATCTGTAATAGACTCGAATCGAATTCGGTTACAAAAATTGAATCAAAAAAGTAGGAATAAAAATATGTTTCGTGGAAAAGACTCCAAAATTCAACTCGAGAATGGTTGAAGCTAGAGCAATTCTGTGAACGCCAATCGATTCAAGAATGATGAGATTGGTATAATCTGTGGATTTTAAGTGAAAATATCAACAACAACATTTTTGAATTGACACAAAACCATATTTTAGAAATTTTCAACTCGAATGTGTAGAGGTTCTCTTAAAAAATAAAAAATCCTCAACTGACTCGAAAAACGATAGAATTTTACGAATCGAATTAAAAATTGAAATAAAAAATGTTTTTGGGGGAAATGACCGCTTTTAACCCCATATGAACTCTTCAACTCGCGAACGGTTAAACCTAGAACAATTCTGCGAACGCCAGTCGTTTCAGAATGATCAAATTAGTATATTCTGTGAATTTCGGGTCAATTGATATAGAATAATATTATTAGAAAAATCAAGAAAGTCCAAAAATTTCAAAAATAGAAGTAGGAAAAAATCCAAATGAACTTTTTAACTCGGGAACGGTTAAAGATAGAGCTATTGTACGAACGCCAATCGATTCAGAATGATCGAATTAGTATATTCTACGAATTTCGAGTCAATCGATATTAAAATAAAATTATTCGAAAAATCGAAAAAAGTCCAAAGGGGTAGACCCCTAAAAATCATGAAAATTACAAAATCGGCAGATTCAGTTGAAATCCGCACTAGATGCGTAAAATTTCATGCATTTTCCGAAAATACACGATTTGAGTGCTCAGATACAAGATTTTGCATATAAAAGGAATACATCGTCAAAAATGTCAAAAATAGAAGTAGGAAAAAATCCAAATGAACTTTTTAACTCGGGAACGGTTAAAGATAGAGCAATTGTACGAACGCCAATCGATTCAGAATGATCGAATCAGTATATTCTACGAATTTCGAGTCAATCGATATAAAATAAAATTATTCGAAAAATCGAAAAAAGTCCTAAAAATCATGAAAATTACAAAATCGGCAGATTCAGATGAAATCCGCACTAGATGCGTAAAATTTCATGCATTTTCCGAAAATACACGATTTGAGTGCTCAGATACATGATTTTGCATATAAAAGCAATACAACGTCAAAAATGTCAAAAATAGAAGTAGGAAAAAATCCCAATGAACTTTTCAACTCGGGAACGGTTAAAGATAGAGCAATTGTACGAACGCCAATCGATTCAGAATGATCGAATTAGTATTTTCTACGAATTTCGAGTCAATCGATATAAAATATAATAATTCGAAAAATCGAAAAAAGTCCAAAGGGGTAGACCCCTAAAAATCATGAAAATTACAAAATCGGCAGATTCAGTTGAAATCCGCACTAGATGCGTAAAATTTCATGCATTTTCCGAAAATACACGATTTGAGTATGAGTATAAAAGCAATACAACGTCAAAAATAGAAGTAGGAAAAAATCCAAATGAACTTTTTAACTCGGGAACGGTTAAAGATAGAGCAATTGTACGAACGCCAATCGATTCAGAATGATCGAATTAGTATATTCTACGAATTTCGAGTCAATCGATATTAAAATAAAATTATTCGAAAAATCGAAAAAAGTCCAAAGGGGTAGACCCCTAAAAATCATGAAAATTACAAAATCGGCAGATTCAGTTGAAATCCGCACTAGATGCGTAAAATTTCATGCATTTTCCGAAAATACACGATTTGAGTGCTCAGATACAAGATTTTGCATATAAAAGGAATACATCGTCAAAAATGTCAAAAATAGAAGTAGGAAAAAATCCCAATGAACTTTTCAACTCGGGAACGGTTATAGAGCAATTGTACGAACGCCAATCGATTCAGAATGATCGAATTAGTATATTCTACGAATTTCGAGTCAATCGATATAAAATAAAATTATTCGAAAAATCGAAAAAAGTCCTAAAAATCATGAAAATTACAAAATCGGCAGATTCAGATGAAATCCGCACTAGATGCGTAAAATTTCATGCATTTTCCGAAAATACACGATTTGAGTGCTCAGATACAAGATTTTGCATATAAAAGCAATACAACGTCAAAAATAGAAGTAGGAAAAAATCCCAATGAACTTTTCAACTCGGGAACGGTTAAAGATAGAGCAATTGTACGAACGCCAATCGATTCAGAATGATCGAATTAGTATATTCTACGAATTTCGAGTCAATCGATATAAAATATAATAATTCGAAAAGTCGAAAAAAGTCCAAAGGGGTAGACCCCTAAAAATCATGAAAATTACAAAATCGACAAATTCACTCGCAATCCGCACTATATACGCAAAATTTCATGCAGATTCCGAAAATATATGATTTTTTTATGCTCAGATTCAAGGTTTGGCTAATAAAGGAGCTGATTTTACAACAATTGAACGATATGGTGGGTGGAGAAGCTCAGGAGTAGCAGAAAGTTATATCGAGGATCCCATATCTAACAAGCTTGATATAGCAAGAAAAATTCAATGTTTTCCTGGTACTAATCGTTCCTAACATAAGGAGACATCCATTGATTCTAGAGATTATCAAAAACTCAACAGGCACTCAGCGATCTAAAACCGAGGACAACTTGTTAATGAAAACGAAATGAAATATGAAGAAACAAAGAACGAAATGTCTTTAAATATTATTGTTTATGCTGATATTGAATGAATGAAATGTGAATAAAGTGGTACTTTATGCGGTTCATAAGTGTGGATGAAACTCAAATTAAGAGCTGATTGTGGATAAAATACTTCGATTCTTTAATCGCCTAAAAAAAACATCCGGCAGAATGTCTTTTCACGACTACATAGAACATTATCATTAGCATCATTTCCATTAAAACGTACAAAGCAGCAAAAACGGAAAAAAAAATCTAGTCAAGAGATTCAAGCCGAAATGACATTAAAACGAGCATATATCAGAACGGAAATGTCATTAATGCAAATGCTTTCGTATAAAACAAAAAGATTTGCCGCATTATGCAAATTGGCCCCGCCAACAAGTTAGCTCGATTATTAGAGAAGTTCGAAAGAAAAACAAGAATAGCGGCGAGATTTATGGAAAACCATGCCGTTTTAGAGCGATTGCCATAAAGATAATTTTGTGCAATATAATAACATGTGCACGATATTAAGGGTGAGCGAGCGGTAGAAAAAATAATCAACGTTTCCTCTTCGACTTGCATTCCGTCGGGCTGAGTAGGTCACTAGATCGAAATAAATGGATTTCATGTCGTGTCGAAAGACATAATTATTTTTTTCTACAAGCGTTTGTGATTCACCCTATACTCGCACGCATTTTGGATTGGAAAGTGTCTTTTTTCCGCACTAGTACCAAATAATGCATAAAAATATTTTGACGTTTCACACACATTTTTCAAAGCCTGCTTCTTATATACAATAAATAACTAACAAGACGATTACAAGATTGCCTGACTAGAGTAGAGATTTGATATAAATGAAACTATTTAACGAAAATAAACATGAATTTTGAAAATTCCTTGTTTTATTTAGATGATTCAGAATGCTTTTGAATGGATATTTGTTTGAATCAAACTTCAAGAAATATAGATGATATTGACATGTGTCCAAGAAAATCGAACCATTCGACATTCATTTTTAATAATTAATTTAAATACAAAATATTTCCTTTATGATATAATACCGACGAGATCAAAATCATAATTAAACATCTTTTATTTTTTATAATAATTACTAATCAAGATATACTCTAATACAATATATTTTCTTGTCATAATATGTGTCCAATTCGTAGGCAGCGGGACTCGACGTGACTTCTGACGAAGATTACGCGGGTTCGATCCTCGCCTGCGGAAGCTTTTTATTAAGATGATTGCTTCAAGATTTTGTTGGTAGAATTCTTGGGGAAGATATTTTAACTGCCTCCACGCACAATTAATTCACCTAACATTCACTACATACTCAAAATAACTTTCAACGTTTGACATTAATTGTTCGAGGCCTGCTTTTTATATATAATGAATACTTAGCAAGATGGCTACATGATTGCCTGACTAGGTACAGGGAATTGATATATGAAACTATTTAACGAAAGGAAACATACATTTTGAAAATTCCTTGCTTTGTATAGATGATTCAGAATTTTCAGAAGTGGATATTTCGTCGGCTTGGTGCAAGAAGTTACTATCTAACAATCTAATGTCCAAGAAAATTTAATGAATAGTCCGAATAAGAACCATTCTGACTTCATTTATTTTTAATAAAAAAATAAATAAATAAATAAAGGTTTATTATTACACAGTTTACGATTTTTCTACACATCATTTGACATATTCAAAACTCCGTCCTAGCTCAATTCTTCGCCCAAAAGGGATCAGGAGAGAGGAAGGGTCGGGAGGACGCACAGAGAGCCGCCTCCCTTCCGCCACAGACATTGCTGGCTGCAGAGCAAGGATCGCTTGTGCCAAGGGGCACATAGGGTCCCGGCGAAGGGGCGCTAGTGACCTCCCCCGCTGATGGAGGCGGTTTTATTTTTAATAATTACTTTTAAAAATAAAATATTTGAAACAATCTATATGAAAAGTGTAATTTTTTTCAATATCATAACGAAAAAAAAGTATCCGCGGGCGAGGATCGAACCCGCGTACTCTTCGTCAGAAGCCTAAACGTCCCGCTGCTTTACGAACTGAGCTAACGGAGCGTGCGGAAAGTTATTTTCCGCGTCTTTCCTAAAAATATTTCACAAGCTTGTGATATAAACTTCTTTACAGTGCGATATACGTTACTTTCCCATGTGGTGTGTGGAAAGTAAAATTTTTCACACGATTAGGAAATATTGTAGGCAATCCAACGAGTGTAAAAATAACTTTCGCACAAGTAATGTACACTATTTTTCCTACGATCACGCGATAATTTTACCAACTAATAAGGATTTTATTGAAATGTGTTCAAGAAAATCGAAGGTAAAGGCTGACTGAGAACCATTCCAACTAACTTCATCAATTCTGAATAATTATTTTAAAATGCAAAATAATTTCTTTGACATAGTACCTACCTACAAGATCAAAATTATAATTGGAATTTAGAATTAATAATTACTACAATTATGAAATATTCCATAAAAAGATTTATTTCTTACAAAACAGTTCGTAGCAGTTATACAGTGTGTTTCACTTCTCATGGAAACACCCCCGTATCTTCCGTAATTTTCAATGTGTAACCAAGAAATTTTCAGAATCGATAGATTCACTAGAAATGAACTCGTTGCACGAAAGGTGTCATCCTACGTGATATACACTGCACGAAAACAGCGATGGAACCACCTATTTTTCCAGAAACATATATTAGGGGGCAAAATTGGCCAAAAATTCCTTCGAATTCGTGTTTAGGATCCCCGAATTACTGCTACTACACCTGTCTCTTGAAAAATTTTCAGTCCTGAAAAATTTAAAAAAGTTTCACTTCTCATGGAAACGCCACCGTATCTTCCGTAATTTTTGACGTAGAACCATGAAATTTCCAGGAACGATAGATTCACTAGAGATGACCTTTCTGCACGAAAGGGGACATCATAAGTGAAGTGAAAAAATATTGAATTTTTCAGAACTGAAATTTTTTCAGGAGACAAGTGTATCAGTAGTAATTTGGGGATCCTGAACACGAATCCGAAGGAATTTTAGGCCAATTTTGCTCCCTAATATTACTTTCAGGAAAAATGGGTAGTTTCATCGCTGCTGGCGAGCAATGTAGATCGCACGTAGGATGACCTCTTTCGTGCAGAGGGGTCATCTCTAGTGTATCTATCGATCCTGAGAATTTCATGATATTTCGTCAAAAATTACAGAAGATACGAGGGTGTTTCCATGAGAAGTGAAACACACTGTATAGCTTAGTTGGTAAAGCCAAGTTACTTTTTGAACTTGCAATCAGTTGCAGGATCGAATCCCCATCAGCGTTAACTTTTATTTTATTCATTTTTATTTTGAATATGAAAAAAATTACACTTCTCAAATAAATTGTTTTTGTGCTCAAATATTATGAATTTGATAGCTTGAAGCGGTAAATCTAAACACAAATTACGCAATTGATAGCTTATCCACACGCTTACGATTTATTTTCCGTACGTGTGCGGATACAAGCCATTTTCCGTAGGACTTCACAATGCGATAAACGATACTTTTCTATGTCATGTGGTCGTAGGAGAAGGATACCGTTATGGGTCGCATTGGGGGGCCGAGCAGACCCGCTCATTTTAAACCTAACCTAACCTAACTGACAACATCTCTTTTGAAAGTGCCACCCACTCGTGTTCACGAACCGTCGAGAACCTCTCACCGTACACGTCCACAATACAAAACGACCCTTCAAGCAACGATGGCCGCGAAAGCTTGTCACAATCCGAATGACTGTTATTTTTACAACTCTAACAGACGTAAAACACGTTTATTTTCTTTCGGAGAATTATAATAAAAAGGAAATTGTCCTTCATATAAATTGTGAAATAAAAATAATAGGTTCATTCCGATCCCAATCACCTACAGTAATAAAAAACCGCATTAAACCGCGAATGTTAAAACGCAAAATTATACATTAACTATGTATATAGAATTTGGTTGCGTGCCTATATATCGGCACAAATGCAAATTTGAACAGCCACGCAAACTAAAATTTGCCATCACAATGCGATTCAGCTTTTAATCTCAGTTGTTCGCTGCAGTTGTTCTGTCATGAGTATAATAGTGATAATATTGGAACATTTATTGAATGTGTTCCTGCTGATCTAAATCAGAACGATAAAAGTTTCTTCAACGTGAATGGAAATTTTTGTTATTTCAACCGTCTCACTTAGGGGGTCTGAGTTTTCAATAGTTTTGTCCAATAATCACTGCCCCATTTATTACTGCCTTATTTGAATGTATAGCAATAAACATATTTACTGCTGCAAAAATACCAAAAATACTAGATCCACGAAAAATTTAAATGTAATTTTTCCCGTATTCGAAAAAACTCATACCCAACGAACAATTTTCTACTTCGGTCCCAAGTTTTACAACACACTAGATCGCAGTTTGAAAGAAAATATCTCATTTACCAAATATTAAACTGGTATAAAACAATTCATTAACGTTAACTACATGTCACTGGTGTTGATCTAAAAAAAAATATATGCAATTGATATAAAAAAAAACAGTTTTCATGTCTGGAGGAAGATATACATACATATGCATGTACGCGTGTAAGTAATGAGTAATGAGTAAATCTCCAAACCATGTATAATGAAAATGATTACCATAAAGATAGGAATGGTCCTTGCCACATCAACCATTTCGATGATCCAAATTTAAAGAGGAAGAAAAGAAAAAAAAAGGAAAAAAAAGGAAAAGAATTATTGAATGTTATCGATTCCTACTAGAATTCCAATTCTAAATGATAGAGATGTATATTTCAATGGAAACTGTGTACCATTCATACTGAATACCGAATGAAATCCCGAATTAATCCAAAGGGCTGCACAAAACAAGCACAAGTGCTTAGGTGAACCCTTCGGATTATGAAAGGAAATCCTTATCAATTTGTAGTATATATGTATGTATTTGTTGAATCAATAAATTTGAATTTGAATTTGAAATAATACTGAGTTTGAAGTTCCGCTGGAAATCTGCCCACAAAAACGAAATTATCCATACTCTCAACACATTTATACATACATTTACATGGACGAAAAATACAAGCGGGCTCAAAACGGACCCTTGTGGAACGCCATGCTTGATAATTTGACAGCTTTACAAGGTGCATTCGATCATTACTGCTTGTTGAAGATCCGTAAGGTACGTTTTCATCAAGATCAAGTGAAACGGAATATCTTCACCTCGTAATATTTTAATTTGTCTAACAGAAATGTATGGTGTCATTATTAACAATTTACCTACATTGACGTTTCTGAGCTAGAACATCGGTTTTCGATGTATGATACATAACATAACAGAACATAAAAAACTAAACTGCGTTTTTTCATCATAAACGTCATGGCATTGCCTTTAGTGATATAATTTTTTATTTGAATCGAATTAAAATAATCTAGTAACTGAATGTACAACATTTCCAATTTGCAACAACGTAAAGTATCAATTTTCCAAACATTATTCCACCATTCACCCGGCAAAAAATACGATTATTCAACAAAAAAAATTTATAATTATCATTCGTATACCACCCGAATTATTTTCTGCCCCATATTTCCAGAATTTATTCGAGCAAACCCCAATGATTTCGTTAAAAATTTGATACACGAGGGTGTTGGAACAAATTAGCTTTGTTTTGAAAAAAAATTGGATTAGAATGACATTGTAACCCAATAAATATCAAAGCGAGCTCTGCTTTTCCCTCCCGGCATAAAAAAAAACAATGAAGACTGAACGAACAATGATGGGATTACCCGTTTAATAACATATCTTTTGTTCTAATTTCAATCGAATTTTGGTTTCCGGAATACGGGGATCAGAAATCAGACAAGATTATAATTTTAGAAATCCTCATGAAAACGAATCCCATGACAATCTCATTATAGGGGAATTTTGTTACAGTATTTTTCATTTTCAGCCTGATTCAAATCAAATCCACAACCCTGACCGTGGATTTTTGGGATTACTTCCGTAGTAATGATGATATAATACTAATAATAATGGAACTTCATTCAACAACGATATACAATTTTGAAATGTGAATGAACATGTGAACAAGTTCCAAGTTCAAGATGTATTTGTTTCGTAGAGTTACCTATGAATAAAAATAATATAGCATATGATACATAGAAACACAATATAAAATATAGAGATATAATAGGATATATTTATAAAAGATGTTTGAGAGGAAATTCCGTTTCAACTTCAACTTTCGAAGAATTCCAGTTATCAGCTTCATAAAAAATTGCCGTGTCATCTGCAAATCCAATGACGTTTCCATTATTCAATGAAATAATTGCGTTGCGCAGAACCTTGAGGTACGCCACAGTCGATCTCCATTTCAGTGCTTAATACGTCGTCAATGCTCACACTCTGGCTTCTTTCCGCCAGATAACTCTCAAATTATTTCAAAATATTATCCCGCATTCCAATGTATTCTAGAGACTGTAGAAGAAGAAGATGATTGAGTGTCAATAAGCCTATTAATATTCACACAGTTGAGTTGAAATGTTTTCACTAAATTCAAATTGGCTGTTTGAATTTATTTTATTTTCTTTAAGAAATGAAACAAGCCTCATTTCAATGATCTTTTCAAATATTTTCCGCTTTCAAATCATCATATTCTAGAGCAGTACGATTGCATTTTTCAATTCCCTAGAATCGATTAGTTCAAAAACGAATATACTCGGAATGGATAAGCGTTTTATTTCAAAATTCTTGCAATTTTTCATCATCACAACAAGAGTTTTGCCTGAAGGCTGTATTGAATGGTTTAACACGTTGAATAATATAAATCTATGAGGCATAAATCTGGTTATCATGCTGGCCTTCAAAGGATCCTCCTTAAGACTCTGAGCTAGTAGTCACTGTACCGGAATAAACAATGACCTTGGATATTGAAATGAATAATAGAAAAAATATATCGGCCCCCTGCATTATTCGAAGATTCGCTCAAGCCACTGCGGCTAGAAGAAAAATAAATCAATTCAAAAATACAGAACATGAAAACCCGTAAAAACAGTTTTATGAAAACATCACCAGAACAGACACAATGGATAATGTGGATAATTTTTGAAAAAAATGTGTGTATTTGTTCAGCTATGTGGTAAATTGTATTTACATATTATTTTTTTTATTTTTTATTATGATATAGCACACATTTGAAACCAGAGTGTCATAAGTTAAAATTGTCATCAACATGTTCGGAATTTTTTGTAATACTCAGAACTTTAACACTTAATTACCGTTGATTTTTATGAGTTATTTCCTTCCTGAGAAAATCCGTCTAATTTGTGACGATGTCGAATATCATCGATACGGTTCCTATTATTACCGAAACACTATCATTAAAGAGGTGTTCCAATTCAACAAAAGAATACTTATGTTATTTCCTTTCGAATAATCTCCTCTTCGCATGACTACAAATTCAGGTCATTCTAAAACTAATGCCACGTGGAATTAATTACATATTTCCCAGGAATGTGGACTAGTTTAAAAACAAAGTTATTTAGATGGAAAAGTATCGACGGCAAGATGTCGAGAATGGCAACTGAGGAAACAGAGAAAAAATGTGAAAAATAAATCGAAATCCTAATTTCTCTTAAATGGACGATACAAGTGTCCAGTTTTCATTATTTTGTATAGAAGCTGCAATTGTAAAACCGTAAGTGAGAAGGCACAAAATATTTTTTGATGCCTGATATAAAACGCTGGTATTGAAAATTGAGCTCATTTCTTAATAGTAAGTGGACTATTTTGTGTTGCTTCAAAAAACTATTAAGGACTCCAAAAGCTTTCGATTTGATTTCTTAAAATTTCGATGAATTTGTAGTTTCGGCTACCTTTTTATTGATGTCCGAAGGTAATCCAGTGAATGGCCAGCATGGTCTCCAGATTTGACCCCACTGGATTTTTTCTCACGAGGTGCTTGAAAAGTGAACTCCAAGTACGCAAAATAAATATAATAAAAGGACGTCATACTGATTATTTCCTTTAATATTGTTTACTCCACTTTGATATGCCATTTTTTGCTTGAACTACATGAATCTTGATTAAAAAATTGAACCAGTTCTTAATAATTTGATATGAAATCTGTACAAACCCATCCAAACATGAGATCATTTAATCGACAACAATAATTTTTTATTAGGTACTTATTAACGAAAAATCCAGAAATGGTGTATATTTATTATGAAAATTGCACAAGGTGGGGTATATGGATTTGTTTGAATTTCAATCATTATTTTTTTACAGAAAATAGAAAATCATAATTGTTCAAAATTGATAAAAATACATTAAACAAAATAATGAATTTTAAAAGAAAGTCTTGGATATTTTCAATTTTATGAAAACGATAGAAGTAAATCTAAAATTATGTTGGAAGGAATGGTGGAAATTTCATGCCTTATCTTTTGTTGCAACTCTTCGATATTTTTGGATATATTTTTGTCCACTATATTTTTCATGTGACCACACAGAAAAAAGTCAAGTGGATCAAATCGGTAGAACTAGCTGGTCATTCAATTACCCCTTCGCGTCCAATCCATTTATCCAGAATGTTGAGGGTCTCATCTTGATGTAATCATATCTGTTGTGGTCAAATCTGGAGACCTTGCTGGCCATTTACTAGCTCACCATTGGACACTTCTGAAAAGGTGGACGGAACTACAAATACACTCAAATTTCAAGAAATTCAACTAATGGCCAATTGGAGTCCTCTATAATCAACAAAAGCAACACAAAATTCATTCGCTACTGAGAAATGTCCTTGACTTTCAATACCAGGCGAACCAAAATTCAAATCTTATTATATTAAGTATAAAAAAATATCTTGATCTATCTCACTTTCGGTTACACGCGGTCATTTTCGATATACAAAATTGTATTGATGTGATCCGAGCCATTCCATACTATACGTGCGCACTGTGTACGAACGTTTTCATACAACAGAAAGTTTCCCATTCATCAAGCACAACATACACAACTTATTTCTCGACCGATAAATTCCCAGCAGAATAAAGCCAATGCTCCGGTAATAGTAATGTTCCAACCGAGTAGGTATCCATCAAATACTTCCTTCGTTCATTCCTAATATATTCGTTATCCATTACAGACATATCGATGCGTTAATAATATGATGATCATTCATGTAAAATGTTCCTATAATGCCAGACGTTCCGCATTATTCTAGCTTTAATATCGCATTTCGTTTGTACATTCGGTAGTCGATGTTATAAAGTTTTAATGAATGTATATGTATAGTTGAACAGAATCCATTCGAAAGTCGAAAACCAGAGAAAATAGGTTGCATTGGATCAGGCATTTATTTGATGTACCCTAATCTCATGGAATCAATGTTTCCCAAATGAAATTGGTTGTTACTAAGTTTTGCTGTTATTAATCGTCGTCGATAGTTATTAACAACGTTTTCATACGTAAAACTGGTTTTAAAACTAAGACAGGGTCAGAACGGTAGTCTGCAGAAATTCAAGAGGTCGTCGATAGTGTTAACAACGTTTTCATACGTAAAACTGATTTTAGAACTAAGACAAGGGTCAGAACGGCAGAGTCTGCCAAAACTCAAGAACACTATTTCCCACCACGTATATTAAGTTGTTAGCAAAGCCACTGCCTGAAAATCGATAAAACCTATTCCAGAAAATTGTCGGGCTCTTAGTTTTTTTAATATGGGATAGCTGTACTAACTTTATATTAAGTTAGTACTGCCACCAATGAAACTAGAGAAATAAACTTCAAATTTCATCACTGCGGTAACCAAAAATTGTCGAAAATCTTTTCTTCAAAACATACATATCGCACATTGACTTCAATAATGTCACAACTGAAAAATACCGATTTTGAGATTATACCACACCTGACACCAAATCTTTAATACCCACATGCATCTTAGTGAGCATGGTTTAAATGATTATTTTGGATGTTTCTGCATCTCCAGCCAACTCCAACCTTCAGTAATCATCACAATTGAATGATATATATTTTTCCTTTTCTTGAAAAATCTCTGTTCTTTGAGTTGTGACATTTTTGAGGCCAGTGTGCGATATGAATTTTTTATTGGAATTCTTGATATACGAGGAAATTGTACGTTATTGGCAACACCACATGCTTATAAAGGCAAGTAATGCTTCTTTGATTGAATTACTGTCAAACATATATGATGCTGTAAAAAATAAAAAAACTCAGTTTTCCAGGAATAAATCCATTTTCAATAAAGTTACAACCAAAAAAATTATAATTAATCTTCATAATGGTGTGTAGGTAATACAAAAAAAACTGGATATTATTGCATTTTCGCAATTACAGGTAGATCCGCTTCAGAAAATTTCAACGTTCCACGACAAATTTGTTAGTATTATTCGACAATTGATCAGATGATTTTCAGGCGCAGAGAAAGGAACCCAACCAAATTGTGGGAAAATGCAATAGCTTCATTTTCTCACATCTCTTTATAAAATTAGGAGTTATCTCGACCAATAGTTTTAGTCATTCGACAATTATTCAGTGAGTTTTTGAACTTCCAAAAAAAAATCAAGTTATGTGAATTTTTCCCTGGAACACTGAGTTTTTCTATTTTTCACAATAAGTTTTGAATTTGTTGAAACAATATATATAAAAAATTCCAATGAAAAATACATCTGATATGCTGTAAAGAATTTATATACATATCCCCTCCCACTTTTCCTTGGCTCTCACGTTATTCTCTGATCATTGAAGTTTTCTCGAAGAAACCAGAACATAAAAAAAATCAATTTTTTCACAGTCTTTGAATCACCAACATAATTGAGTTATTATGTTCGAACCTCTGAATTGTAGACGATGAAATCCTATGACCAGAATCCTTGAAAGCATACAAAAAGAACTCAATAATTCAAACGAAATATTTTTATCAGCTGGACAGTTTTATTATGAATTTGATGCCGCATTTCCATTATCAGAATTGATCCAAACTATAGCTGAGTGTCACAGAGGAATCCATTATATAGAATAAGCAGTAAATTTTGTTCGGATATAATGAGTTTTTCATTATGCAAAGTAATTCCATTATGTTTTTTAATGAATGTCAACAGGCATACAGGGTTAAAAGTGCAGGGTGGGCACGCATGAATCTGAATCGTGTTTAATGAAAAATTTTCCAGTTCGAAAATCTCCAAAAGAAGAAATTGAAAGAACGATCCACATAATCTACTATCATAATTTACAAAAAAAAATGTCAATTCATTTGACAAAAAAGTTGACAGGTGACAACATGTAAATAATTGAAATCAGACACTCAATGGCTTTCAATTTACCATTGAAAAAATGTACAAGGGACGCTGATGTTTTTCTACAAATAATAAGTTTGATAATTCCTAGAATGTTTCTATTGAATAAAAAAAAGCAAAAGTTAATCCAAAATGTATAACCGTTCAGAACTGTTTTTTTCTCCAGTCCGCAAATAAAAATTGTAATTGAAAAAAAATCATCCTACTTACAAAAATCCTTAGCAAACCTCTATCGCCTCTTACCTGAAAAAAAAAATGCTTTAATGATTCAATTCGATTCAGAATATGATGGAATGCTATATAAACTAAAATTCTAAGACATTTTCCGCCACTGTTAATGGTCAGCAAAATAAATCGCCCGCAAGCGAGGTTGAAGAACTTCTATCGTGAGATTATCGGGTTGAAAAATATTATTCACACCACAGTCCGCAGGGAAAACTCTACTTTCGTTGTCCGATTCTATATAAGCCACAGGCATTGCGAACTGAACGATTTTACAGAAAATTGTCAGCGAAAGGAGTTGACAGAATAATACAGTTCATATAGCTGGGAAAGTTTTCGCTTTAAAAAATAACTGACTTGATTGACGACTTATTCATTTCGTAGAAAATTCATGTGTACTAACAATATAATAGAATAAAATACTTTCTGTAATAATCCAATCTAGTCACGGATTATTGAAAAAAAAAATCAATATTATATTAAAATATGGATTTGATGAAGTTTCATTCGTGTAAATAGGGTTAGTTTCATGCCACATTTGAATGAATAATGTGTCCCCCAATAAGAACTGAAAATTTGATAAAAAATGTGCTTTATATTTTGAAATTGATGTGTTCCATACATCGCAATTAGTTCGTTCACGAACTTTCATGACGGAGATTTTCCAACGGTGTACACGACAACACGAACAGCAAATTTCCATCTGCGGTGGGGTATTATTACTCACTCATAGGTACATGCTTCACAACTTGCAGGACATGGTGAACATAGACATCGACATGAAATTCAGCCGCAGGCTGTGGCAAATTGATGGTTTTGAGGTTATTGGTTTATGTTGGAAGATTTCTCGAGTATATACCATCACCGTTAGCAGGAGTGAACGGAAATCAGCACATCGATTGTTCATTTTTATATTTCATAATGTTGGGAGTCTTAATTGATGAACATTACAACAGAAACAAATTCTAAAGTATCTTGATATGTCTTCCACCTAGGCTGAAATTGCAATATGGATAAAAAGCAACACATAGGACTATAATACTAACTCAACAAGAATAGAAATATGTCTAGAATAGTACGATGAGGCACTGAAAAAAAGGGAAAACGAGACTCATACCGATGAGAGATTCTATGAACTTACTGGGCTGGCTAAGGTTCTGGATAAAAAATTCCAGAAGGTTTCTACACAACGATTAAAGTGGAGGCCAAAAATGTAAGGAAACCTTCGGACAAAAAACATCTGGCCATCCTGGTATGGAAATACACAGCATTTTTGAAAACAGAGACCAGTCCATCCCAAGTATGGGCTAGGAAATGAACAAACTGAATTAAATTTTCCTGATGATGATACAAGGCAGACAAAATGTCACCCATGATGGAGAGAAGTTACATTAAGATACTAGAAAGCGACGGTTAAATTCAATCTTTTTTGAAAATGCACACCAAATTTGAAGTAAATTCTGAGTCAATTGAAGATTCCATACACAACCACTACACATTCGAATTTAAAATTTCGAAAATTTGTTCATTCAAAAATGTTTATTTTCATTTCAAATTAACAGAGTATACTAATTATATCATCCTGAATAGATTGGCGTTCACAGAATTGATCTATCTTCAACCGTTCTCGAGTAGAAAAACTCTTCTGGAGTTGAGAAGGGTCATTTCACCCCAAAACATGAAAACATTTAAATTTCTACTAAAATTCTTGAAATTTGATCTTTTCTGAATATGCACACCAAATTTCAAGTCGATACTGAGTCAATTAAAGATTTCATTTCACGGAACCTCTACACTTTCAAGCTGAAAATTTCGAAAATATGGTTTTGTGATAATTCAAAAATAATTGTCTGCTGAACCAGAATCGATTGGCGTTTGCAGAATTACTCTATCATCAACAGTTCTCGAGTTGAAAAGTTCATCTGGAGTTGAGAAGGGTCATTTTACCCCAAAATAAGAAAAAATTTGAATTTCCATTCAAATTGTTGAAATTTTACCTTTTTTCACTAAGCACAGCAAATTTCAAGTCGATACTGAGTCAACCAAACATTTCATTGGTTTTTCACGGAACCTTTACACTTTCAAGTTGGAAATTTCGAAAATTTGGTGTGGTGTCAATTCAAAAATGCTTGACTGTTGATATTTTCATTTCAAATTCACAGAGTATACTAATTTCATCATTCAGAATCGATTGGCGTTTGCAGAATTGATCTATCTTCAACCGTTCTCGAGTTGAAAAGTTCATCTGGAGTTGAGAAGGGTCATTTTACCCTAAAATAAGAAAAAATTTAAATTTCCATTCAAATTCTTGAAATTTTACCTTTTTTCACTAAGCACAGCAAATTTCAAGTCGATACTGAGTCAACCAAATATTTCATTGGATTTTCACGGAACCTTCACACTTTCAAGTTGGAAATTTCGAAAATTTGGTGTGGTGTCAATTCAAAAATGCTTGTCTGTTGATATTTTCATTTCAAATTCACAGAGTATACTAATTTCGTCATTCTGAATCGATTGGCGTTTGCAGAATTGCTCTATATTCAACCGTTCTCGAGTTGAAAAGTTCATCTGGAGTTGAGAAGGGTCGGTTCACCACAAAACATGAAAAAATATAAATTTCCACTCAAATTCTCGAAACTTGATCTTTTTTGAATATGCATATCAAATTTCAAATCGATACTGAGTTAATCAAAGATTTCATTGGCTTTTCACTGCACCTCTACACTTTCAAGTTGAAAATTCCGAAAATTTGGTAATGTGTCAGCTCGAAATTGTTTGTCTGTTGATAATTTTACTTCAAATTCACAGAGTATACTAATTTCGTCATTCTGAATCGATTGGCGTTTGCAAAATTACTCTATCTTCAACAGTTCTCGAGTTGAAAAGTTCATCTGGAGTTGAGAAGGGTCATTTTACCCCAAAATAAGAAAAAATTTAAATTTCCATTCAAATTGTTGAAATTTTACCTTTTTTCACTAAGCACAGCAAATTTCAAGTCGATACTGAGTCAACCAAATATTTCATTGGTTTTTCACGGAACCTTTACACTTTCAAGTTGGAAATTTCGAAAATGTGGTATGGTCTCAATTCAAAAATGATTGTCTGTTGATATTTTCATTTCAAATTCACAGAGTATACTAATTTCGTCATTCTGAATCGATTGGCGTTTGCAGAATTGCTCTATATTCAACCGTTCTCGAGTTGAAAAGTTCATCTGGAGTTGAGAAGGGTCGGTTCACCACAAAACATGAAAAAATATAAATTTCCACTCAAATTCTCGAAACTTGATCTTTTTTGAATATGCATATCAAATTTCAAATCGATACTGAGTTAATCAAAGATTTCATTGGCTTTTCACTGCACCTCTACACTTTCAAGTTGAAAATTCCGAAAATTTGGTAATGTGTCAGCTCGAAATTGTTTGTCTGTTGATAATTTTACTTCAAATTCACAGACTATACTAATTTCGTCATTCTGAATCGATTGGCGTTTGCAAAATTACTCTATCTTCAACAGTTCTCGAGTTGAAAAGTTCATCTGGAGTTGAGAAGGGTCATTTTACCCCAAAATAAGAAAAAATTTAAATTTCCATTCAAATTGTTGAAATTTTACCTTTTTTCACTAAGCACAGCAAATTTCAAGTCGATACTGAGTCAACCAAATATTTCATTGGTTTTTCACGGAACCTTTACACTTTCAAGTTGGAAATTTCGAAAATGTGGTGTGGTCTCAATTCAAAAATGCTTGTCTGTTGATATTTTCATTTCAAATTCACAGAGTATACTAATTTCGTCATTCAGAATCGATTAGCGTTTGCAGAATTGATCTATCTTCAACCGTTCTCGAGTTGAAAAGTTCATCTGGAGTTGAGAAGGGTCATTTCACCCCAAAACATGAAAACATTTAAATTTCTACTCAAATTCTTGAAATTTGATCTTTTCTGAATATGCACACCAAATTTCAAGTCGATACTGAGTCAATAAAGATTTCATTGGCTTTTCACGGAACCTGTACACTTTCAAGCGGAAAATTTCGAAAATTTGGTTTTGGGTCCATTCAAAAATGTTTGTCTGTTGATGTTTTTATTTCAAATTCACCGAGTATACTAATTTCGTCATTCTGAATCGATTGGCGTTTGCAGAATTGATCTATCTTCAACCGTTCTCGAGTTGAAAAGTTCATCTGGAGTTGAAAGGTGTCATACACCAAGGAAAATTTTTCAAAAAATTTCTTCTGCTCATATTCTGAAAATGTGATCTTTTCTGAATATGCACACCAAATTTCAAGTCGATACAGATTCATTCAAAGATTTCAAAGGCTTTTTACGGAACTTCTACACTTTCAAGCTGAAAATTTCGAAAATTTAGTTTTGTGTTGATTCAAAAATATTTATCTGTTGATATTTTCATTTCAAATTCACAGAGTATACTAATTTCGTCATTCTGAATCGATTGGCGTTTGCAGAATTGATCTATCTTCAACCGTTCTCGAGTTGACAAGTTGATCTGGAGTTGAGAAGGGTCATTTTACCCCAAAATATGAAAAAAATTAAATTACCACTAGAATTCTTGAAATTTGACCTTTTCAGAATATGCACACCAAATTTCAAGTCCATACTGAGTCAATCAAAGTTTTAAAAATTTAAATTACCACTCGAATTCTTGAAATTTGACCTTTCCAGAATACGCACATCAAATTTCAAGTCGATACTAATTCAATCAAAGATTTCATTGGCTTTTCACGGAACCTCTACACTTTCAAGTTGAAAATTAAAAAAATTTGATTTTGGGTCAATTCAAAAATGTTTTCTGTTGATATTATCATTTCAAATTCACATAGTGTACTAATTTCGTCATTCTGAATCGATTGGCGTTCACAGAATTGCTCTATCTTCAACCGTTATCGAGTTGAAAAGTTCATCTGGAGTTGAGAAGGGTCATTTTACCCCAAAACATGAAAAAAATTAAATTTCCACTAGAATTCTTGAAATTTGACCTTTTCAGAATACGCACATCAAATTTCAAGTCGATACTAATTCAATCAAAGATTTCATTGGCTTTTCACGGAACCTCTACACTTTCAAGTTGAAAATTAAAAAAATTTGATGTTGGGTCAATTCAAATATGTTTTCTGTTGATATTATCATTTCAAATTCACATAGTGTACTAATTTCGTCATTCTGAATCGATTGGCGTTCACAGAATTGCTCTATCTTCAACCGATATCGAGTTGAAAAGGTAATCTGGAATTGGAAAGGGTCATTACCCCTCAAAACATGAAAACATTTGAATTTCTACTCGAATTCTTTATATTCAATATTTTTTGAATATGCACACCAAATTTCAAGTCGATACTGAGTCAATAAAAGATTGAAAATTTTGAAAAGTTTTGTTTGTTGAGGTTTCTCAACTTGCTCTTTCTAGCAGTACTTTTCTATTTTTGGCATTCTATCGATATATTCGCAGGATATTTCATATCAATAATTTTCATCATCCCGACGGCCATCCAAAGAAAAATTTTGAATTTTATACTTTTTTATGTTTGAACTTTCTTGTGGTATTTTTTGTATTTTCAACCCGTCGATTTTTCAACGATATTTCAAGTTACCGGCTACCAATTGTCAGAGGAAATATTCCTGATACCCTGGGTCCTCGGCATCCAAATGGATTTGGATGTCGAGTCAGCAACAGCTTTTAACACTAACAGGAACGTTATATTACAGTGGAATGCTGGAACCTCATGAACAAAACTATGTTTACGAGTACTGAACGTTGAACCAGATCCATGTTAAAGTACCTAATTTCAATTACAACAACAAATAACTCACTGTCACCTAAAAAACCGTATCATTTATAAACTGAGGAGGCGCTCACAAAGGTACTTGTAATAGTCATCCAAGTTTCAGGTACGCTCGACTCTCAAGAGCTTAAGAGCATAATCAAAAACATCAAGGTTAAGTGCAAACGGCTCCAGTACAAGTTTTCAGATATTAATACATTATCATTACTCGTGCATACGGTAGCATGAATGCACTTAGGGTACTTACATCGTGTAATCGTTTTAATACCTGGATAGAGGAGGCATATAAGGGAGCGATGCTCAAGGTTCAATGATGGACCGACACTCAGCGGACCAAGACATTTTGCAGGTGATCTCCGATATGGAAAATGGAATGAAGTTCACTTTGTATAGCTTTGGAGTTACTCGAAACGTTTTTGAAATTACGTTGTGAAAGGCTTTCGCGGCCATTATTACTCACATGATGACTTTGCGGGTTGTTCATGACGAGTTCGACTCGAGAGATTTCCAACTTGAAAGTGTAGAGGTTCTGTGAAAAGCCAACGAAATCTTTGATTGAATTAGTATCGACTTGAAATTTGATGTGCATAGTCTGAAAAGGTCAAATTTCAAGAATTCGAGTGGAAATTTAATTTTTTTCATGTTTTGGGGTAAAATGACCCTTCTCAACTCCAGATGAACATTTCAACTCGAGAACGGTTGAAGATAGATCAATGCCAATCGATTCAGAATGACGAAAGTAGTGTGCTCTGTGAATTTGAAATAAAAACATCAACAGACAAACATTTTTGAATGGACCCAAAACTAAATTTTGGAAATTTTCAACTTGAAAGTATAGAGGTTCCGTGAAAACCCAATGAAATCTTTGATTGACCCAGTAATGACTTGAAATTTGGTGTACATATTTAAAAAAGGTCAAATTTAAAAAACTTGATTGGTAATTTTAATTTTTTCATGTTTAATGGGGAAATGATCCTTTACAATCCCAGAAGAACTTTTCAACTCGAGAACGGTTGGAGATAGAGCTATTCTGCAAACGCCAATTGATTCAGAATAATGAAATTAGTATATTCTGTGAATCTGAAATGAAAGTATGAACAGAGAAACATTTTACAAATGACAGATTACCAAAATTTTCGAAATTTTCAACTTGAAAGTGTAGAGGTGCAGTGAAAAGCCAATGAAATCTTTGATTAACTCAGTATCGATTTGAAATTTTATGTGCATATTCAAAAAAGATCAAGTTTCGAGAATTTGAGTGTAAATTTAAATTTTTTCATGTTTTGTGGTGAACCGACCCTTCTCAACTCCAGATGAACTTTTCAACTCGAGAACGGTTGAAGATAGAGCAATTCTGCAAACGCCAATCGATTCAGAAATATGAAATTAGTACATTCTGTGTATCTGAAATGAAAATATGAACAGAGAAACATTTTACAAATGACACATTACCAAAATTTTCGAAATTTTCAACTTGAAAGTGTAGAGATGCAGTGAAAAGCCATTGAAATCTTTGATTACCTCAGTATCGATTTGAAATTTGATGTGCATATTGAGTTCATGTATTTGTTGTAGTCGCGTGAAATCGAACCTAAGTTAAGGTTGCTGGACATAACTTACGGAGGAAGTGGGCAAGTATGAAGCGGATATGTTGAAAGATCAAATTTTGAGAATTTGAGTGTGAATTTAAATTTTTTCATGTTTTGTGGTGAACCGACCCTTCTCAACTCCAGATGAACTTTTCAACTCGAGAACGGTTGAATATATAGCAATTCTGCAAACGCCAATCGATTCAGAATGACGAAATTAGTATACTCTGTGAATTTGAAATGAAAATATCAACAGACAAGCATTTTTGAATTGACACCACACCAAATTTTCGAAATTTCCAACTTGAAAGTGAAAGGTTCCGTGAAAAAACAATGAAATATTTGGTTGACTCAGTATCGACTTGAAATTTGCTGTGCTTAGTGAAAAAAGGTAAAATTTCAAGAATTTTAATGGAAATTTAATTTTTTTCTTATTTTGGTGCAAACGCCAATCGATTCAGAATGACGAACTTAGTATACTCTGTGAATTTGAAATGAAAATATCAACAGACAAGCATTTTTGAATTGACACCACACCAAATTTTCGAAATTTCCAACTTGAAAGTGTAAAGGTTCCGTGAAAATCTAATGAAATATATGGTTGACTCAGTATCGACTTGAAATTTGCTGTGCTTAGTGAAAAAACGTAAAATTTCAAGAATTTTAATGGAAATTTAAATTTTTTCTTATTTTGGGGTAAAATGACCCTTCTCAACTCCAGATGAACTTTTCAACTCGAGAACTGTTGAAGATAGAGTAATTCTGCAAACGCCAATCGATTCAGAATGACGAAATTAGTATACTCTGTGAATTTGAAATAAAAATATCAACAGACAAACAATTTCGAGCTGACACATTACCAAATTTTCGGAATTCTCAACTTGAAAGTGTAGAGGTTCCGTTAAAAGCCAATGAAATCTTCAATTGACTCAGTATCGACTTGAAATTTGGTATGCATATTCGAAAAACATTGAATTCTAAGAAGTCGAGTAGAAATTTAAATTTTTTCAACTTGTGGAGGAAAATGACCCCCTTCAATTCCAGATGAACTTTTCAACTCGAGAACGGTTGAAGATAGAGCTATTCTGCGAACGCCAATCGATTCAGAATCATGAAATTCTTCATAAATTTGAAATTAAAATGTGAACAGAGAAACACCGACAGAAGAAACGCATTCCCACCGTATGTTCCCAGAGTACCAGATCGGATTTGACGTCTTCTACGGTATGTAGTCACTATTTATTGAATGTACCTGCATGTTTGTATTCATACATAGAAAAGTGATGAATAAGTTATGGTATTATTATTATTATAGCTTCCGTTTTTCATCGATTCGTATGATCGACATCAGTACTCGCAACAAAGAAAGATTATCTATTCTCGAATTTTGCTTTTATCATCACAAATTTTTTACAGTTTGTTATGTCCATCTTTGAAAAATACTGAAATAAGATGTTAATATGCAGCTTTGAAACGTGTATCATGTTCACGATAGTTCGTAGAAGACGTGATATTTTTTCCAATGAGACAGCCGGATGTATGGATTGATTTTTTAACTACACCAGTTGGCTTAATATTCAATTCAAAATAAAATATATTCAAAGCGAGGGAACAATGTTTCTGCATGATCAGTAATCAAGGTGTTTGATACTTTTGTTTTATTTCGTAACGCTTTTTTGGAGTCAAAAATAATATATACTTCATCCAAAAAGTTAATAAAGCAAAATTCTTCGCGTAAATTTTAGAACTGAAAAATATATATATTTTTTTTCACTGACTTGTTCGTTACTTGATGAAAATCCATGGGAAATGACAATAAGTTAAGTTATATAAGTATGTTTGGATTCACTGTAGCTTCCTCGAACGATTTGTTCCAAGGGCTCACCAAATTAAAATAAAAAGCAGATTTCCAATTATATAAAAATTTTAAGAAAATTTATTAATATCTCACTTTATAATTTTTTTGTAAAATATAACCTACTAAGATGTAGTTGATAGACAATGTTTCCGTAGAATTAGAAATACTGAGACAGCAGTAATAGAGGTTTCAAGTTTTTAAATTCAACTTAATAATCAGAAATGCACCATCTGGAATTTTTGTGAAGCAATTGTAACAGGTGATCATGATATATCACTCAAAAAATTAAATAATAAAAGCTTGCAGAGCTTATTTATGCCATAGAAAACAATATTTTCATCAAGGGATCAATCAAAGTTATCTGAAAAATTCAAATAGTGGTGTACCACTGGGATAGGTGAGACAACGATCATGTATTTTTCCAGTAATCTTAAAAAAATTAAAATAAAGTACTCAACTATAAATATTTCCAGAATGGTGATATTCCAATCCTTCCAATTAATTTCGATAGTACAATCAATCATTAGCGAACATCAACTTTGAAAGATATATATTGTGGTGTACCACAAGGATCTAGTCTTGGCCCTGTTTCATGGTTAATCTATATAAACTAATCATTAAAACTAACTTTGGATGGGGTAGGTACCGTTATCCGCTAATGAGAGCACGATTATCTATTTTTCCAGTAATCATTAATAAATTAAAAGAAAGTAAAATATCTCTCATGAATATATCAAGAATAGTGGTAGATATTACCACCCTTCCAAGTAATATTAATAGTAAAACTATAAATTTTTAGCAAACATTAACTTCAAATGAAAGATATATATTGTGGTGTACGACAAGGGTCTAGTATTGGCCTTGGTTCATTGTTAATCTATATAAATTCATTATCAAAACTGACTCTTAATGGGGTAGGTACTATCGTTCTCTGCTAATAAAATCACGATCATTTATTTTTCCAGTAATCATAAAGAAATAAAAATAGAGTAACAAATCTCTCATATTTCGACAGTGGTGATAGATATTCGAACCCTCATCAATACCAATTATTAACAAACATTAATTCTTTAGTTTTTTCGATGAAAATATATCGTGGAAAGAACATATCAATAAAATCAAAAATAATAGCGTCAATTAAAGGTTTTTATTTTCAAAATGAGACATACATCCGCCAGAACAGTTTTCAAACCATCTATTTAATCTCCAGGAAATATTTTTTTTTGTTATCGATTTTGAAGGTACGATGTTCTTCACTATTTTTATATAGAATCAAAATGTGTTGAGATAACAATCAAATTAATAAAAAAAAACATTAATATGTGACATTTCACTCCTGTACGAAATCTCAAGAGAGTAACTAAGCTTGAGTTATGGAATTCAGCATTACGTATATTTGTTCAGCCATTCCTGTATGTTTTTTATATCTTCTAATCGCGGTCAACGTATTCCGAAGCATTTGTTTCCAGACGTTAACTACAGACCCGACCTCCACTCATTCAACGACGCGGAAACAATGCCTTTCACTATTTCGAACCTATGACGGATGCCGTAACAGTCATTGTCGGTCCTACGAAGGGGTAGATAACCCCTACCCGGGACACCTGCTAGCTAAGTATACTAGTTTTTCATTCATTTTGCACTAGGAATACGCTACGCTACGGTTAAGATTGTCTATCTCGAAGTGTGTTAGGAAATTTCTTCTACCCTCTTTTATCGCACACATTATTGACAAAAACCTGACCATTATAACTGCAAAACGAGCAAGCAGTCGAAATGTTGTAATTGTACAAATTATAAGACGATCGCGAAGTCTACAATGAATGTACTCAAATTATATCATTGTCTACAATCTTCAAACAAATCAACTAATTTATTTCCACAAATTTAATGTGTACTATGTATTCTATATTCAGATCTGTCAACTGTACATCGCCAACTCTGTTTCTTTAGGTACGCGCGTCATCTTCTACACCCAGTATATTTCCTATACATCGTGAGTCTTCGTCTCACGTCGCGAAGGCCAGAAGCAGACAGGTCCGGCTCCAGCTCGTTACAATATGTTGAATGAATGGACTTTTTTGTACAGAAAGTTGGTTCTGCAACTGGTGAACTTTCAAAAAACTTGGGACACAATGATTTTCCAAGTTTGCGGATTTATGGTGGACCTTAATAGAGTTTTGGAACCATTGGATTGAAAATGTGTCATCTTTAATTGTGTTCGAAGGTGCGTACACTGTTGCATTTTAATAAAAAGTCTTTTACTTCGGATGTCATCTTTGGCAACGACTTTCTGGACCATTGGCTTTGTTGACTCTTTCGTTGCAGCCAAATTCACCTTTGTCATCTTTTAAATGAATGACGACATTGTTTTTCAATCGCCTGTTGAGTGATCTACTTTTTATTGTTATTTTTTACTTGCCTTTTCAGTTTATCTAGATCTGGCTTTATCTTGAAGAATCAAGCAAGTATTGCATCTTCGACACTGGCACTAATGTCCTCAAGGACTTCTTCAGTTCCTCAATCAATCAATGATAGATATCTGACTAGTACCGGGCTAGTATAAATATAGCAAATTCTGTAAATGGATTTGGTTCAATAACAATGTTCACTTGGTGGCTGACATCCCTTTCGAGGTGTTCAAACAGTGGTTTGGTGTTGGGATCAAGCTTAGAAGAATGGAAAAATTCGCGAATCCAATCATTGTATGAAAAATATCAGAACATTACGCTCTCATTTTGAAATATCAGAAAGTTTTGAAGTATTACCCTATAAAATTTCATTCTGGGTCCGCCCTTGTTGTAAAATAACCTCGGTTCGGTTTTGAAACCGAGTACCTGCCAGAAAGTTAGGTGTCTTCTTCATTAAACATGGAAGTCATGTTTCGTGTTATGCATGAATGAACACCGTGTTAACTTTGAATGAATCGTCGACTGAATGTGACTCCTATCGTACCGTAACAGGATGTATCTATACCAGTGTATAGACAATTACAATATTCTGCTGATGAATTTTCTGTTTCTGTGTCCGGTGGACTACAAGGTACACACTATGAATCAAGTTATCCAATCAATAAAATCAGATTATCTCATTGCAAAGTTGCTCTGCCTCTCTCTTCAGTTTCTTGAAGAAACCTCAGACTTATACTGCCTGTTGGATCAGCGGTCTATGTGTCGGCTGCACTGGACCCGGTTCGAAACCGGTGCAGGGGAATTTTTTTGTACAGGCTTATCAGGATCGATATACAGACACATGCTTTGTTGGAAATCAAGTGAGATGTGTGACTACCCAGCAAATAATAGAAATAGTCGTCATCCACCCGCACAGGATATGTCTTTGAACACACTCAACGAATGTTGATGAGGTAGTATTATCATTATTATTATATATCATCACAGGGTACAACTTCAGTGATACTAGTTTCAAGGTAGACAGTGATCCATTTGGGGCCTATTTTATGACTAAAGTGTTAATGGTGTTGAAGATAGAGCAATTCTGCAAACGCCAAACAATACAGAATGATGGAATAAGTGTTAAATTGTTAAAATTGTTAAAATTGTTAAAATTGTTAAAATTGTTATATCCGTCAACCGGTTGTACCCCTACGTGCAACCCTCCTAAGTCAGAGACTTGTGTGAGCTAGGGGAAGACGTAGCCCTTACCTTTTAATACGTGTGATGCCATGCACGAGACCGGTGGCAATGCTGAGATTCGTACTCTGTGAATTTGAAATAGAAATATCAGCAGACAAACATTTTTGAATTGACACAAAACCAAATTTTCGAAATTTTCAACAAGTGTAGAGGTTCCGTGAAAAGCCTATTAAAGCTTCAATTGACTCAGTATCGACTCTAAATTCAGTACGCATAATCCAAAAAAGATTGAATTTAATGAAAATGGGTAGAAAAATTTTTGTCGCAATGTTTTGGGGAAAAATGACCCTTCTCAAATCCAGATGAAATTTTCAACTCGAGAACTGTTGAAGATAGAGTAATTCTGCAAACGCCAATCGATTCAGAATGACGAAATTAGTATACTCTGTGAATTTGAAATGAAAATATCAACAGACAAACATTTTTGAATTGACACCACACCAAATTTTCGAAATTTCCAACTTGAAAGTGTAAAGGTTCCGTGAAAAACCAATGAAATATTTTGTTGACTCAGTATCGACTTGAAATTTGCTGTGCTTAGTGAAAAAAGGTAAAATTTCAAGAATTTTAATGGAAATTTAAATTTTTTCTTATTTTGGGTAAAATGAACCTTCTCAACTCCAGATGAACTTTTCAACTCGAGAACTGTTGAAGATAGAGTAATTCTGCAAACGCCAATCGATTCAAAATGACGAAATTAGTATACTCTGTGAATTTGAAATAAAAATATCAACAGACAAACAATTTCGGGCTGACACATTACCAAATTTTCGGAATTTTCAACTTGAAAGTGTAGAGGTGCAGTGAAAAGCCAATGAAATCTTTGATTAACTCAGTATCGATTTGAAATTTGATGTGCATATTCAAAAAAGATCAAGTTTCGAGAATTTGAGTGGAAATTTATATTTTTTCATGTTTTGTGGTGAACCGACCCTTCTCAAATCCAGATGAACTTTTCAACTCGAGAACTGTTGAAGATAGAGTAATTCTGCAAACGCCAATCGATTCAGAATGACGAAATTAGTATACTCTGTGAATTTGAAATGAAAATATCAACAGACAAACATTTTTGAATTGACACCACACCAAATTTTCGAAATTTCCAACTTGAAAGTGTAAAGGTTCCGTGAAAAACCAATGAAATATTTTGTTGACTCAGTATCGACTTGAAATTTGCTGTGCTTAGTGAAAAAAGGTAAAATTTCAAGAATTTTAATGGAAATTTAAATTTTTTCTTATTTTGGGTAAAATGAACCTTCTCAACTCCAGATGAACTTTTCAACTCGAGAACTGTTGAAGATAGAGTAATTCTGCAAACGCCAATCGATTCAAAATGACGAAATTAGTATACTCTGTGAATTTGAAATAAAAATATCAACAGACAAACAATTTCGGGCTGACACATTACCAAATTTTCGGAATTTTCAACTTGAAAGTGTAGAGGTGCAGTGAAAAGCCAATGAAATCTTTGATTAACTCAGTATCGATTTGAAATTTGATGTGCATATTCAAAAAAGATCAAGTTTCGAGAATTTGAGTGGAAATTTATATTTTTTCATGTTTTGTGGTGAACCGACCCTTCTCAAATCCAGATGAACTTTTCAACTCGAGAACTGTTGAAGATAGAGTAATTCTGCAAACGCCAATCGATTCAGAATGACGAAATTAGTATACTCTGTGAATTTGAAATGAAAATATCAACAGACAAACATTTTTGAATTGACACCACACCAAATTTTCGAAATTTCCAACTTGAAAGTGTAAAGGTTCCGTGAAAAACCAATGAAATATTTTGTTGACTCAGTATCGACTTGAAATTTGCTGTGCTTAGTGAAAAAAGGTAAAATTTCAAGAATTTTAATGGAAATTTAAATTTTTTCTTATTTTGGGTAAAATGACCCTTCTCAACTCCAGATGAACTTTTCAACTCGAGAACTGTTGAAGATAGAGTAATTCTGCAAACGCCAATCGATTCAAAATGACGAAATTAGTATACTCTGTGAATTTGAAATAAAAATATCAACAGACAAACAATTTCGGGCTGACACATTACCAAATTTTCGGAATTTTCAACTTGAAAGTGCAGAGGTTCCGTTAAGAGCCAATGAAATCTTCAATTGACTCAGTATCGACTTGAAATTTGGTATGCATATTCGAAAAACATTGAATTCCCCTTTCCAATTCCAGATTAACTTATCAACTCGATAACGGTTGAAGATAGAGCTATTCTGCAAACGTCAATCGATTCAGAATCATGGAATTAGTATACTCTGAATTTTAAATTAAAGTGTGAACAGAGTAACACCGACAGAAGAAAAGCATTCCCACTGTATGTTCCCAGAATTACAGATTGAATTGGACGTATTCTACGGCATATAGCCATTATTTATTGAATGTACCTGCATGTTTGTATTCATTTATACAAAAGTGATGAATAAGTTATGGTATTATTATTATTATAGCTTCCGTTTTTCATCGATTCGTATGATTGACATCAGTACTCGCAACAAAGAAAGATTATCTATTCTTGAATTTTGCTTTTGATGATCATCACAAATTTTTTACAGTTTGTTATGTCTATCTTTGAAAAATACTGAAATAAGATGTTAATATGCAGCTTTGAAACGTGTATCATGTTCACGATAGTTCGTAGAAGACGCGATATTTTTTCCAATAAGACAGCCGGATGTATGGATTGATTTTTTAACTACACCAGTCGGCTTGATATTCAATTTAAAATAAAATATATTCAAAGCGAGGGAACAATGTTTCTGCATGATCATTAATCAAGGTGTTTGAACTCTGTGAATTTGAAATGAAATTATCAAGAGAGAAACATTTTTTAATCAACACACTACCAAATTTAGGAAATTTTCAACTTCAGAGTGTAGAGGTTCCGTGAAAAGCCTATGAAATCTTCAATTGGCTCAATATCGAATTCAAATTTGGTTTGAATATTCAAAAAACATTGAAATTTACGAATATGAGTGAAAATTTTAATTTTTTTTTGTTTTGGGGGAAAATGACCCTTCTCAACTTCAGATTAATTTTTCAACTCGAGAACGGTTGCAGATATAGCAATTCTGCAAACGCCAATCGAATCAGAATGATTAATTCAGTATACTACGTGAATTTGAATCGACAGTATGAACAGAGAAACATTTTTCAATTGACAAATTACCAAATTTTCAAAATTTTCAACTTGACTGCTGGACGAAACTCTTCACTATCTACCAGTCATTCAACGGCATTTCACAACAATATGGTGTCAGAATTTATGCGAAAGTTACATTTTAGGGTAAACCCAAAGGGTCAGATACCTTCCTCGGTTTACAGCCTAAACAAGTCATCCATGTAAATAATAGCGGCACTTAAACCTTTGCTTGTGAAATTCCATATTTCATATCGGGGTAATTACTATAAATTTTCCATCTCTTCACACATTGTTGTCCAATTGCAGGGTAGATTTTCATTATGTTCTAGAGAATTCCTGGAAAACCCAATCTTTTCCAAAGAATGGCCTTACTGATTATGCAGATAACAAACAATACTGCAGTTGTAAGCAAAAGTGCAGTATCTGTTTGCTTAGAATTCGGTAGACACAAACTCATCAAAACAAAAATTAAGGAAAATCTTTCGAAATGTGAATTTTAGGACATAAAAACCAAATTTGTTTGACAGTTGTCCCGTTTTTGATTAATTGAATAAAGGTGATTCCAGTTTCTGATGAAGAAAATGAAACAATCACTTTATTCGGCGTTCTGTTGTCTACAAATTTATTTTCCTAATTTTTTCCTAGTTTTCCATATAAGCCAACAAATTGACAATAACGGATGAACGAGTCGGACGTTGGGATCGTGGTCCTAGCTCAATGAAACAGTTGAATTTCGTATCACCCTCAATGGGAACTCAATTAAAATTGAAAGGGTTAATGAACATAAATCGAAAAATATCAATACAGAATCATATCGACCGTTCATGATAATTTCCCTGAAATCGACCCCACTTACCAACCAGAATCACCCCCAACGAAACTGACGAGAAACCCCAAAAATGCCGCTGCACCAATCGATAATGACACTTTGAATGGCCTCTCGTCTGTACGGGACAAGTAGTAATTAGGGTACAGCAAAGCCGACTAGATATACGCGAAATGAAACATTAATTAATCCGTGCATAGTTTTTGGGGAAGTGCACAGCGAGCGACCGCACATTTGTTCGCGAGATTATGGGCTCAATAACAGGGACAGGTATTACGGAGCTCTGCCTTTGGGCTAACCATATTCGATCAAATGATAACTATCGGCTTAGGCATTGCCCGATATTGTTTTATTATTGGGATATACTGCGGACGGTTGAAATCTACCCCTCTGCAAATAATCCCCAGGAATTTCAACGATGTTTGCTTACCACTAACTGTAGTTCGATTGAACAATATATCCTATATCGTTCGATAGAAAATTATGTATCAGGTAGGTAGGTCAATGAAGAGTAATCAAAAAGACTTTCCTCGAATGAATAAAGTGTAACCAAAATTCAAAATGTAGTGGTGTCATGTCTGGTGAACGAGGGGGCCACTTGACAGGGCCATTTGTAGCAATCCATCTCTTTTTAATAGTGTCACATCATTCACAATACGACACTAAAATTTTGTGCTGGCGTTGCTCTAGATCAAGATCATCAAAAAAATTTCCAACACTCTTGTAATAAATCAACGTAACGGGGTACGGTCAAAGATGGGGAATAATATTCAATGTCAAAATATGTCAGATTTAAATCAATGTTCGTAGGGAGAAGTAATTGTTTTCTGACGTATATTTGCCTCAAGTATCCACTTTGTGGGATAGTGTGGAGTTTATTTAATTTATCAACAGTACCATTTATTCGAAAATCCATGTGAGGTCGGTCCATTGGTAAGAGTGTTTCTCAAAAACTGGTATACCTAGTGTCGGGATTAAACTCCAGTATATTCTTTACGTTCATTGAATGAAAATGCACGTGACAACAATACGATACAGCTATTTATGTACCAAGTGCGTTATATAGATGGGCGTTAGGATCTAGTAACGCACGTGGTGCATACAAGATTTTATTTTTCACGAAAAAATTATCTTAAACGACGTTGTTTACTTCATAAATTTCTTCTCATAGATAGTATTTACTGCGTTCTGTTGGCAACTGAGCACAAGTGAGCTTCTATGCAATTGCCATGGAAACATTGAAGAGGTTGCTAAGGGTTGTTTATTTAATAAAATGACGCTGCATTTTTGTAAGAATTGACAAGCTTGTTAGTGGAGGAAACTGAAAACGGTTGTGTTCATAATAATTATGGAGATCCCACAGAATGTGACGCTTAAAGCTGAAAAAGCGTTAGGAAATTTACTGCCTGTGAAATCCAAATACTTATACGAGAAGGAGTATGGCCATTTTTTGAAATGGAAAAATGAAAACAAAGTGAATACCGTAAATGAAACTGTCTTAATGGCATACTTCCAGGAACTGGTGAGATTATCTCACGAAAAATACAGATATTTTTTATTTATTTTACATTATTTCAGTCTGAGAAATATAGTGCAAATAGTCTATGGATCAAATACTCACAGCTGAAATCAACATTGATTGTCAAAGAAAACATTAATATATCAGCATTCAGTCAACTGATGGCCTTTCTGAAAGTTGATTCAAAAGGATACATTCCTAAAAACTCAAAGATGATACTTTTCTGCTACATAAAGTTGTTCTGGCAATGGGCGTATTTGGAGGCTTGAGACCTGATGAAATGGTCAAGATGACAATTGATGACATTAAAAAAAAGAGGAGCCGTTTTACTCATCAAGGTACCAGAAACCAAGACCTGCACGTCAAAAAGTTTCACCATTGTTGAAGAAAGCGAAATAGGAGCCTTGAACTTAGTTAAAAAGTACATTGCACTACAATTAAAAGGATGTAAACAACGTAGGTTTTTTTTAATCTACAGAAATAATACATGCATTAAGTTATCTGTAGGTAAAGAGACTCATAGCGGAATACCTTAATTTGGAAAACCCGAAAGGTTACACCGGACATAGTCTACGCCGAACGTCGTCAACGCTTCTTGTTCAAGGTGGTGCTTCCTTTGAAACACTAAAATTACATGGAAAATGGAAGAGCAGTACGATAGCGAAGAGCTATATTGAAGAAAGTATTTCCTTGAAGAACAAAATTGCTACAATGATAGCCTATTTTTCCGAAAAAGAAAATGTTAACGTTCCAAACGAAACCGAATGCACATTGAGGAGTTCATCATCGGCCAACTCACAGAACTTCAAACTTGGTACTAATTTTTCAGGAACATTTGAAAATTGTAATTTCTATTTGAGAGAAAATAATTGGTCCCTGCTTTAGTACAGTTATAAAAAAACATTTTCTGAGTAATTAATTTATTGAACTACAGAAAAAAATATTTTGCGGGCGTTATGATAATGCCCTCCATAACGCCCCAGGCGTTCTGGGTCTGTTAATAGCAACCGTTGCCAAGGTATTTATAAAGCAGTAACGGATAAGTGAAAAATAAATTGGATAAATGCATGATGACAAAGGGCGATGGGACCACAGTCGATCCTAGCGTGGGTTTACGAGGTATCCTTGCAGAAAAGTCTAGATAGAGTTGTGGGCAATTTTGTCCAATAGCAAATTGCCAGATGTTTCAACTGTGTTATCCTGATTTTGTTGATCCGAATCTTTTTTGGCGAAACGAAAGACCTCCAGATTCAAACAATGACAAATCTAATAAATCGGTGTCAGCTGCCAGTAAAAAAAATAAGCCAATCAGTATAACTGGCACTCAATTCTCATGGCTTCACACCACTCGACTAGCTAATTTCCCTACAGCAACGAAGCATCAGAACGTTAGCGCGACCCAAAACCCCTGATAAATGTTCCGAGTCAAACTCCGCACTTGATTAAGCTGGACTCCGGCCAAATATTAAACTTGACTTATTAACCGCGGTTAAGATCTGCAACGTTCGGTTTGCGGTTGTTCCTCCTCCGTCGGCCAAATTGTTTCAACTCCCTCGTCGAACGGCATCCGGACGAATTAAACAACTGAATGTGCAACTGCAATTTGGCGGTGGTGGCTAAACTTGCCCGTTCCCGACGGATCCAGACGGAGGATTCGCCCGAATGCAATAGCAATTGACGCTGTTTGGATGGCAGTTGGGGTTTTATTTCGGTCCGGGCGAAAAGTTCGTGGTAATTGGTTGGTGAAACGAATTAGGACGGGATGAACCGTTGCATCTTGACCCGCAGATAATTAGGCCGTTATAGAAGCTCATTTTATTCATCTAGCGGAACCGGAGTGAAGTTAGCAGCTGAAATATAGCAGCCAAAATGACGAAAACTGCCGAATGACCATTGGCGTGCGCAAATTTTTTTCAATTTTGTCTTCAGCAGCCAAAACGATTTTACAGCAGCTAAAAAATATAGAAACGTGCGGGAAGCAGCCGAAATGTGAGGAGCAAAAACCAATTCAAAATTAATTAAAAAATATTTACGGCTGAAATATCCGAGGTGTCACTTTGAAATAATAATGTAAACGTGTAAAACATCAAATTCAATCATGAGCTAGCAGGAAAATGACTTGCGAGCCGTCTTAGGGGGTCCAGCAGGTCGAAAACAACTTCAAAATTAACTTAAAAAAATATTTACAGGTGAAATAAACGAGGTGTCACTTTGAAATAATAATGAAAACATGTAAAACATCAAAAACAACTTCAAAAATTAATTTTGAAATCGTTTCAGCTCCTCTGGACCCCGCTGCTCCTCCGGACGGCTCGCAAGTCATTTTCCTTCTAGATCATGATTGAATTTGATGTTTTACACGTTTTCATTATTATTTCAAAGTGACACCTCGTTTATGTCAGCCGTAAATATTTTTTTAATTAATTTTAAAATCGTTTTTGCTCCTCTGGATCCCGCTGCTCCTCCGGACGGCTCGCAAGTCATTTTCCTTCTAGCACATGATTGAAATCGGTTTTTTCTATCTATAATGATTATACAAGATCTTTATGCATTTCGGCTGCTTCCCGCACGTATCTATATTTTTTAGCTGCTGTAAAATCGTTTTGGCTGCTGAAGACAAAATTAAAAAAAATTTGCGCACGCCAATGGTCATTCGGCAGTTTTCGTCATTTTGGCTGCTATATTTCAGCTGCTAACTTCACTCCGGTTCTAACGGATGACTTACATCACTCAGAAGAGAAAACATTTGGGATTTTATATAGACATTCGTGAATTGAAACCAAACCTAAAGAGAGGAAATATTTGGCAAATTTTTTCATGATTACGTCACATCTAAGCATTTTGAAGTGTGACTCGTCAATAAACGACTCAATATGCATCAATATGGCCAAATCTGTTTGCAGACAAATAAGTTTGGACGTTTTATCGCTATTTTATAGTATACACCTTGTATCTGAGCATATTATCGGAATCAGCATGCAATTTTCAGTACCTAAATACTGGAAATTTCAAGTGAGTCTGATGATATTGTACTTTTCATAATTTTTAGGGGTATACCCCTAGCACTTTTATCGAGTGATTAGTATAATTTTTTCCGCCGATCGATTATTACACAGTGTATACTAATTTCGTCATTTTGTATCGATTGGCATTCGCAGAATAGCTCTATCTCAAACCGTTCTCGAGTTGAAAACTTCATTCGAAGTTGAGAGCTGTGATTTCCTGATAAAATTGTTTTACTCTGTTCCTATTTCGCAGGAACAGGAAAACGAGATGATTTGAGAAAATGAAAAGGAACGGTTTCTGAGAAGAGATGCAAAAAGAGATGAAAGCACGACAAAAATATAATAGAGAATAAAATTGCAAAGAGAAATAAGTAAGAGGAACATCGACGAATGAGAAGAACAATGGCAATAGAGGAAATTTAATAGTATTTTTCAACCTTATCACAACATATATTCACTATATATGTTGAATATCGAAAATTTTTTACTATGTATGTATACAGTCTAGTTCCAAAACTGTAGATAGTGACTCATCGTACATTTTCTGGTTTTTACGGGATTTGAAAGTGCGGAGGGGATGTACGAAAGTGGCAGAGTAAAACTTGATTTGAAGCCAAAGTACCTAGTTCATTTCTGCTCATTTCTGCTCATTTCTGCTTTCTGGAAACCTGAAAAATTCATTACAGGAAAAAACGTATTTCTGTTCATTGAGTTGACGGCACAGATTTGTTTCCTTGGTAGAAGAAAAGATTTAATGTATGCGAAACAGGATGATTGTGTCAGAATTCCTCAGCCCAAATTTCTTAACTAGTATTTTTTCCAGCGTTTTAACAATAACAACCCCACACCCCATGAGATTGGCTACTTTTGAGCTTTCCAATGGTGTATCATACACTCGACATTTTCCCATTTAACTCCTAAGCTTAAAACCCCTGAGATACATAGCCTCTCTTAAAAGAGGTTCTTTATTTTTCTAAATCTAAAATATTTTCGAAAACAGCATTTTCCTGTCGTTCGGCAACTTTTTCAGGCGAATTAGACAACAGTCGACATTCATTATAGGTAATATTACCACAAAACCACCAGAAAGAAAAAATCGCTCGTCCGATCACACCATTTCTGCCCTACTTCCCACCCGACAATTATTAAGAATCGCTGATTTTTCCTGATCTCAATCGTGCGACATTGTGAAAATCATACGAGAGCCGCCCTTGAAGTATAATTGCGCCATGAGCACGCAATCAAATTAGCATAAAGGTAACATTAAGTGACGAGAAAAACTACTAGAGGAAACTCTATGAAATAACATATACAACCAAGCAATATCGATTTGTTGGATAAGGACAGGAATTATTTTTTTTGTGATCAATTCTGAGGTCAAGTGGTTTGGTTGCTTGTTTAAACGGGCTTGTCGACTGTGATATATTCCTAGGCGCGTTAATGCCGTGTAACTTTGGACTTGACATGAGCTTCTTGAATTGATAACAATTATTCATTATCTGAATATGCCCTCAATCCGACCTGTAGCGACTGATTTATTTTTCTGTAATCAAACGACGTCAGTTACAACTTACCTACACGACACATTCATCAAAATGATTCAGTAGATTACGCAAAGCCTGTCATACTGTACACTCAAAATACAGGGTAGCTTCATTCTGATTATCAGAAAATAAAACGTTTGATGGCGAACCTAAAAGATAGAAATAAAGTTTACTATAAGTATGATAAGTTATTGCAGAAATCCACTTCTTCTGCAATTCCTCGTCTTTCGGGAAAGAAATACTGAATTTGGTTTTTCGACAATCTTATTTGACTTACACCTTGTCAGACAACAACGTCTAGGCATATTGGCATTAAAAAGGTAGAAATGACCTTCAAAAGCAAAAAATTGAACATGTAGATAACCTCACAATCACATTAAACCATTTCACATGAATCATACGTTAATTCATCAATTAGAACACAAATATCTCACGATAACAATCACCATTCGACAATTCAATGACTAATGTCGTAGCATGGTCGGACGCTATAATAGCCGTGTTGTCAAATTTCTTCACCATGGCTCGGTTTTGGTTTGACTTTCTGCCGGGATTTCTTATACCTGAACAGTGAATGTCCCACCAAAAATCAGTAAGTGGCCTAGGAGCGCTAAGGCAACCTTTAATAATAATAGCCGCCGTCTACTCTTAGAGGCTATGCACTCATACGAGCGTTTATGAAGGAAGTATTATTATTAATATTCTCTTTATTATGTAGAATGCAAATTTCCTAAAAATTTCATGGTGTTCAGTTTAAGAGTGGTCAGTAATTCCTGAACGTCTCCTCACTTCGTATGTTCTGTCAATCCTATCGATAATGACCTCTTCGACTGTCTTCGACTATGAAGGAATTAACAAAGTTAGATGAAAGGGAAAAGAGACAAATTGGGCGATTGCAAGCACATTTCCAGAAGAGAAGAACGAAAAGTATTTGTCGATCAGATTGTTCAGAAAGGTTTGCAAGAACAAGAACAGAAGAAAAATTATATAAGGTCAAGAAAAAGAATGGGATCGTTAACGAGATATAATAGAATAGAACCTTTGTAAGCTAAAATATGCTATTAGATACATGACATACAATAAATGTACAATTGAAAATAAACACAAAATTTTGAAGAAAAATATAATTTTTCTCAATCTAGACCGGAGAACTCCTAAAGTGGGAGACGTTTCCATGCTACAATCATGTGACCGAGAGTGAAATCGACATCCATCAGCAAAGATAGTTAGTATTTTTATTTACGTTGCTTAGGTTGACAGTCGGTTTACACAAGTGTTCCCATCAATTAATCTTAATCGCTAATTCAGCATTCATATTGCGATATACTTGTTTTCCAATAACACAGTCGAGTTTATGTGATTGAAATAGAGATTGTTTCGCCAGAAAAAAGATATTTTATAAATAAAACTGCTTAGTGCTTATGTCAGTGCTCAGCACAGCTCTATTTGGCAAATAAAAGGAACGAAATGTCAAAAATTACACTTTTCAACTCGAAAACTATTAAAGATAGAGCAATTATGCGAATGCCTATCGATTCAGAATGAAATTAGATATCTCAATTTCGAGTCAATCGAGTACATGTAAGAGTAAATCCTCCAAAAGTCTTCGAAAGACTTGCCCGAGCTATTGAAGACACAACCCTTACCTTTCAACGTGTGATGCCATGCACGAGACCGATGACCGTGCTGGAAATCGAACCCATGACCCTTAGGTTAAGAGACAAGCGCTCTACCATCATGACCATCACTAGCAATCTGAAAAGTTTCATACAGATTCTGGAAATATATGATTTGATTTCAATACGGCATCCTGTATCATAAAGAACGCTCAGAAGAATACATGTTCTACAAATTTCTAGGTATTCTCAACAAAGTAAACTATATGAGTGAAAATAACTAGTGAGCAAGTGAGCACTGCAATTTATGTGGAAACAGTTCCTAGTAACTCGCCAAAGAAATGTTGAGAAAATTGAGAAGTACTCTGGAGAGAATGTGCTACAAAACTCAGTATTCTACTGCAAAAAATACGGAAGTTATGGGGTGGTTCCAAAAGATGTGAGAAGTAGTGTATAGGTACGTTGCCAACTCTGTCTATTTGCAAACTCTCATTGCTTTCAACTGTGAACTGCAAACTGTAAAACTACCCAACTCCTTTCAAAATTCCTGTATTTATATCGGCAATAGGCTTCTGTACGATCATTACAGAAACGTAGAGAGATGTCGTCATTTCACCTTCGATGTCATTTGAGTGATGATGGCATACATCGTTAACGAGCCGAGCTCGATTATCCAAACAGAAGCTGTCAGGTCCGGCTCCAGAACCGTTATTACTGATTATGTCTTCTGGATGGGCATCTTCGTCACGAGATTTCGTCTTCGGGCTGTCAACAGGTGCAGTTCTCTCTGTCATCCCCTCATTCGACTGATAATGCTTTCCAGATAAGCATCTTTGTCAGGAGACAATATCGTCCTATTTCTGAATGAACCGCGCCATGCAGCGCCTGTTTGCGCTGGCCTACTATAGTTCTGATTAATACTCTCTTCCTTCGACCGAAATAGACACGAAAGAAACGAGCTTCTTTGATGGCAAATTGTATGTTGAGGAGAAAGATGACGTCCTTTATTGTCGCTTGTTATCTGGGCCGGCCAATTTGCGATCTCATACAGTTTTAACGAGAAGGCATCATATGTCCGTTTGAATTTGGATGTCGGTTCGTTTATACAATGTACGCGAGCGCCATGGTTAGAGTTTACATGAAGAATCTACAAAAAAATGGTCCAATGAAGGATAAATTCAATCCTATTCAACACTTATCATTAAGATGTCATCGATAACAAAGTCGAGAACATGCAGTTTATATGATTCTCTATACCTGTAAGGCGATGTTGAAAGTATATCCTTCACATACTTGGTGCATGAACAAAATTCATAGGTATACAGGGCACTGCATTGAACTTAGTGGAATCACAAGGAATTTCAGGCAGGGTGTTTCAAAACTCAGAGTCAAGATTTTTATGGCGTAATTTTCATGTCAAAATAGGACTTTTTTCCCATAAACATGTGTAAGAAAACGGTTCGTTACCGATCTGAAGTTTTTCTTTTTTTCATAGCTCATTCAGTTTTTGAGATGAGATCAAATTTCAAACATAACATTACGTTTCAGGCTCCGGAGCGCCACGGAAAACAATTATAATAGCCCTTATCTACCCGAACAGAGTACACTCTATGAGGGAGTATTATTTTTTCCCTATCCGCTTGGAATTTCCCAGTCAGGCCCTATCTCCGGAGCCCCAACACTTCCGGAGGGCGCGCTCGATCATTTGCCCCAATAATCCCTCTCCACGCCGTAGGGTAAGTTACTACTGGGTCCGAGAATTATGTGTCCTGGCAGGTCATCCCTCTGGAGTCTAACACTGCCGTCCTAGGCAAAAGTACCGTTTCTGCTATCTGCTATTTTGCTTAGAATTCTGTAGGTCCGACCTCTTACATAGGAAATTCTTCACTTTCGTATATACGGCAATAAAATTTATCAACTTTGGCTGTTTAAACCGAGTATACTTCCTCTTTGTTCGATAATAAGCTAAATTTATAGGTTTTTAAACCTACAGAATCTAATATCACAATACTCATATTTTTTGTAGATACGGTACTTTTGCTTAGAACGGCAGAACAGTGTTTTGGTCAAATTCTTCGGGGAATGTATGAATGCCTTGGAATGAGCCAATCCTGGTAGGTTTCGCCAGAAATTTAATACTTTCGTTGCTATCCAGGTGGGCAATGTATATTTGGCAAAACTTGGTGAGATGCCAATGGCAGGTTCTCGTCCTATAAACCAACTTGCGGCACCTTCTCTTGCAAGAAATTTTGCCGTTTCATTGCCTTCCGTTCCGGAGTGGCCAGGAATCCAGACCAGAGACAGACTGTTGAGTACGCCCATTGAGGAGAGTCATCTTCTCTGGCAGTTTGACACCAGCTTAGACGTTGATCAATAGTGCCAAATGCTTTCAAAGCCGCTTGACTGTCCGAGAAAATTTTGATTCATATTTGCGTGAGGTTGGATTCTTCCAGTCTCTCTACACATAGATCGATGGCGTGAATTTCCGCCTGGAATACAGTCGCATATAATCCTAGACAGTTGACATTTCTGATCTTGGTATACGACTGTATACACCTGCACCACAACCTGATGGTGTTTTTTGAACCATCTGTGAATCAACGGCAATCTGCCATCAGTAGTTTCTCTTCTTAGAGGGCCCAGCGTCTCTCTTCAGAATTCGAACAGTATGAGGCAGGTCAAATTTACTGCTGAAGGCATTATATCACAAATCATTTCCAGAATGCTGTGACTTTCAGTGTCAATCAGCAGTCTGCTTCGCTCTGTATACGTTCTTGCATGCAATTGGCAATATCCATGATTCTGTAGGTTGTCCATCTAGCCTCTTTCTCCTGGAAGATGTGGAGAGGAGGTAGGTCTAGTAGGATTTTCTGTGAAGTCTTCGATCACCAGGCAATGGCACCGTATGTGATCATTGGTCTGACAACCTTCACATATATCCCGTGGATTTGTTTGGGACCTAAGCCCCAAGATTTTCCACAAATACTCCTACAAGTCCCCAAGGATACTCTGGCTTTGTGGAGAACCTTGTGCAAAAGAGCGTTCCATGTGAGTTTTTTTGTATGGTGACCCCTACATATTTCACTTCTGTTGCAAATAACCTTGCCATTAAAAGAAAGTTTTCGTAGACAAACATCTGTTCCTTCTAGCAGCAACTGTGAACGTCATCGAACCTTCTTTTGAGGTTATTAGAGGCTACCCTTCCCGACGTGGTCCTTGCCAGAATGACAAGGTCGTCTGCATAAGCCTGAAGCTTCACCCCTTTTCTCTCAAAGACATTGAGCAGGTTGTCCATCAGGAGTGACCACAAATGGGGAGGAAGTACCCTCACCTTGTGGGCACCCCCTGGAGACCCTGAAGCTAATGACCTCATCTTGATAGAGATAACGTGTTCTGTTTGGACTCTAGCCTGACTTAATTATAGGAAAGCGAGTCCTCCAGAAAGGCATCCGTGATTCAATGCAGCAGAATGATTATTATCATGACTATTGCACCCCACTCACAAATGTTATTTTCAATCTCATCGCGGTGCTTCATACGGGCCGTAAGCTCGGGGAATATACGATGCAACATCTCGCTATGATAATGCAACACACGCGAAAGCCACGATACGCCGGCAAATGTTCGCGTTCCTAGCATCCACGGCCTCCTTTATATCCCCCGTCTCCCAAACAGAATTAAGCCGCGGTTAATACCAATTTCTATCTGCACTTCACAAGCGCTTATTCCGCTCGGCGTACAAGCGCAGGTGAAATGGATACGAGTGTATTTGTGTCGGATCGCTGAATATTCAGTATTTTGGTATGAGCGATTTGGAGAATTTCATTAGTAGTATAAGTAGAAGCGGCGATACAGGCAGTCTGCTGAAGATATAGGCTTGTGGGTGTAGAAAGAGATACTAACCTACGATAAACACAATTCCTAATGAACTAATCAGTTCTCGATACGGGGACTGAAATTGTTACAGCTTGAAAAGATGAACTGGTGAGCGATGACAAATAATGCCGAAAGAAATCTATAGTACAGTTGCTTTTTTGTTCCTCTTTCGGGACAAGCGTTGAAGACCAAATTTCTGATTATTGAAGTGTTCCCAGTTATTTCACCAATGAACTATTGTATTTTGAATTGGCCCGCTTTCTGGTGGATCAGAATCTACTAAAGTGGTCTCAAAAATAGGTGCGGTCAGATTTTAAATATTTTAAAGTGTTCTCAAAAATTGGTTCCGAGTTGGCGCAATTTGTGGTGGGTCAGAATACATTCATTTCTGTCCAAATAACAACTAATCATCATCAGAGGTCATTGTCGGATCGTCAGAGAAGTGCGGTCGGATTTAAAATATTTTAAAGTGGTCTCAAAAATAGGTTCCGAGTTGGCGCGGTTTGTGGTGGGTCAGAATACATTCATTTCTGTCCAAATAACAACTAATCATCATCAGAGGTCATTGTCGGATCGTCAGAGAAGTGCGGTCGGATTTAAAATATTTTAAAGTGGTCTCAAAAATAGGTTCCGAGTTGGCGCGGTCTGTGGTGGGTCAGAATACATTCATTTCTGTCCAAATAACAACAGATCATCATCAGAGGTCATTGTCGGATCGTCAGAGAAGTGCGGTCGGATTTTAAATATTTTAAAGTGGTCTCAAAAATAGGTTCCGAGTTGGCGCGGTTTGTGGTGGGTCAGAATACATTCATTTCTGTCCAAATAACAACTTCTCATCATCAGAGGTCATTGTCGGATCGTCAGAGAAGTGCGGTCGGATTTTAAATATTTTAAAGTGGTTTCAAAAATAGGTTCCGAGTTGGCGCGGTTTGTGGTGGGTACAGAATACATTCATTTCTGTCCAAATAACAACTAATCATCATCAGAGGTCATTGTCGGATCGTCAGAGAAGTGCGGTCGGGTTTAAAATATTTTAAAGTGGTCTCAAAAATAGGTTCCGAGTTGCCGCGGTTTGTGGTGGGTCAGAATACATTCATTTCTGTCCAAATAACAACTAATCATCATCAGAGGTCATTGTCGGATCGTCAGAGAAGTGCGGTCGGATTTTAAATATTTTAAAGTGGTCTCAAAAATAGATTCCGAGTTGGCGCGGTTTGTGGTGGGTCAGAATACATTCATTTCTGTCCAAATAACAACTTCTCATCATCAGAGGTCATTGTCGGATCGTCAGAGAAGTGCGGTCGGATTTTAAATATTTTAAAGTGGTCTCAAAAATAGGTTCCGAGTTGGCGCGGTTTGTGGTGGGTCAGAATACATTCAGTTCTGTCCAAATAACAACAGATCATCATCAGAGGTCATTGTCGGATCGTCAGAGAAGTGCGGTCGGATTTTAAATATTTTAAAGTGGTCTCAAAAATAGGTTCCGAGTTGGCGCGGTTTGTGGTGGGTCAGAATACATTTATTTCGGTCCAAATAACAACTTCTCATCATCAGAGGTCATTGTCGGATCGTCAGAGAAGTGCGGTCGGATTTTAAATATTTTAAAGTGGTCTCAAAAATAGGTTCCGAGTTGGCGCGGTTTGTGGTGGGTCAGAATACATTCATTTCTGTCCAAATAACAACTAATCATCATCAGAGGTCATTGTCGGATCGTCAGAGAAGTGCGGTCGGGTTTAAAATATTTTAAAGTGGTCTCAAAAATAGGTTCCGAGTTGCCGCGGTTTGTGGTGGGTCAGAATACATTCATTTCTGTCCAAATAACAACTTCTCATCATCAGAGGTCATTGTCGGATCGTCAGAGAAGTGCGGTCGGATTTAAAATATTTTAAAGTGGTCTCAAAAATAGGTTCCGAGTTGGCGCGGTTTGTGGTGGGTCAGAATACATTCATTTCTGTCCAAATAAAAACTAATCATCATCAGAGGTCATTGTCGGATCGTCAGAGAAGTGCGGTCGGGTTTAAAATATTTTAAAGTGGTTTCAAAAATAGGTTCCGAGTTGCCGCGGTTTGTGGTGGGTCGGAATACATTCATTTCTGTCCAAATAACAACTTCTCATCATCAGAGGTCATTGTCGGATCGTCAGAGAAGTGCGGTCGGGTTTAAAATATTTTAAAGTGGTCTCAAAAATAGGTTCCGAGTTGCCGCGGTTTGTGGTGGGTCAGAATACATTCATTTCTGTCCAAATAACAACTTCTCATCATCAGAGGTCATTGTCGGATCGTCAGAGAAGTGCGGTCGGATTTTAAATATTTTAAAGTGGTCTCAAAAATAGGTTCCGAGTTGGCGCGGTTTGTGGTGGGTCAGAATACATTCATTTCTGTCCAAATAACAACTAATCATCATCAGAGGTCATTGTCGGATCGTCAGAGAAGTGCGGTAGGGTTTAAAATATTTTAAAGTGGTCTCAAAAATAGGTTCCGCGTTGCCGCGGTTTGTGGTGGGTCAGAATACATTCATTTCTGTCCAAATAACAACTTCTCATCATCAGAGGTCATTGTCGGATCGTCAGAGAAGTGCGTTCGGATTTTAAATATTTTAAAGTGGTCTCAAAAATAGGTTCCGAGTTGGCGCGGTTTGTGGTGGGTCAGAATACATTCATTTCTGTCCAAATAACAACAGATCATCATCAGAGGTCATTGTCGGATCGTCAGAGAAGTGCGGTTGGATTTTAAATATTTTAAAGTGGTCTCAAAAATAGGTTCCGAGTTGGCGCGGTTTGTGGTGGGTCAGAATACATTCATTTCTGTCCAAATAACAACTTCTCATCATCAGAGGTCATTGTCGGATCGTCAGAGAAGTGTGGTCGGATTTTAAATATTTTAAAGTGGTCTCAAAAATAGGTTCCGAGTTGGCGCGGTTTGTGGTGGGTCAGAATACATTCATTTCTGTCCAAATAACAACTAATCATCATCAGAGGTCATTGTCGGATCGTCAGAGAAGTGCGGTAAGATTTTAAATATTTTAAAGTGGTCTCAAAAATAGGTTCCGAGTTGGCGCGGTTTGTGGTGGGTCAGAATACATTCATTTCTGTCCAAATAACAACTTCTCATCATCAGAGGTCATTGTCGGATCGTCAGAGAAGTGCGGTCGGATTTTAAATATTTTAAAGTGGTCTCAAAAATAGGTTCCGAGTTGGCGCGGTTTGTGGTGGATCAGAATACATTCATTTCTGTCCAAATAACAACAGATCATCATCAGAGGTCATTGTCGGATCGTCAGAGAAGTGCGGTCGGATTTTAAATATTTTAAAGTGGTCTCAAAAATAGGTTCAGAGTTGGCGCGGTTTGTGGTGGATCAGAATACATTCATTTCTGTCCAAATAACAACAGATCATCATCAGAGGTCATTGTCGGATCGTCAGAGAAGTGCAATCGGATTTTAAATATTTTAAAGTGGTCTCAAAAATAGGTTCCGAGTTGGCGCGGTTTGTGGTGGGTCAGAATACATTCATTTCTGTCCAAATAACAACTAATCATCATCAGATGTCATTGTCGGATCGTCAGAGAAGTGCGGTCGGATTTTAAATATTTTAAAGTGGTCTCAAAAATAGGTTCCGAGTTGGCGCGGTTTGTGGTGGGTCAGAATACATTCATTTCTGTCCAAATAACAACTTCTCATCATCAGAGGTCATTGTCGGATCGTCAGAGAAGTGCGGTCGGATTTTAAATATTTTAAAGTGGTCTCAAAAATAGGTTCCGAGTTGGCGCGGTTTGTGGTGGATCAGAATACATTCATTTCTGTCCAAATAACAACAGATCATCATCAGAGGTCATTGTCGGATCGTCAGAGAAGTGCGGTCGGATTTTAAATATTTTAAAGTGGTCTCAAAAATAGGTTCAGAGTTGGCGCGGTTTGTGGTGGGTCAGAATACATTCATTTCTGTCCAAATAACAACTTCTCATCATCAGAGGTCATTGTCGGATCGTCAGAGAAGTGCGGTCGGATTTTAAATATTTTAAAGTGGTCTCAAAAATAGGTTCCGAGTTGGCGCGGTTTGTGGTGGGTCAGAATACATTCATTTCTGTCCAAATAACAACTAATCATCATCAGAGGTCATTGTCGGATCGTCAGAGAAGTGCGGTCGGGTTTAAAATATTTTAAAGTGGTCTCAAAAATAGGTTCCGAGTTGCCGCGGTTTGTGGTGGGTCAGAATACATTCATTTCCGTCCAAATAACAACTTCTCATCATCAGAGGTCATTGTCGGATCGTCAGAGAAGTGCGGTCGGATTTAAAATATTTTAAAGTGGTCTCAAAAATAGGTTCCGAGTTGCCGCGGTTTGTGGTGGGTCAGAATACATTCATTTCTGTCCAAATAACAACTTCTCATCATCAGAGGTCATTGTCGGATCGTCAGAGAAGTGCGGTCGGATTTAAAATATTTTAAAGTGGTCTCAAAAATAGGTTCCGAGTTGGCGCGGTTTGTGGTGGGTCATAATACATTCATTTCTGTCCAAATAACAACTTCTCATCATCAGAGGTCATTGTCGGATCGTCAGAGAAGTGCGGTCGGATTTTAAATATTTTAAAGTGGTCTCAAAAATAGGTTCCGAGTTGGCGCGGTTTGTGGTGGGTCAGAATACATTCATTTCTGTCCAAATAACAACTTCTCATCATCAGAGGTCATTGTCGGATCGTCAGAGAAGTGCGGTCGGATTTAAAATATTTTAAAGTGGTCTCAAAAATAGGTTCCGAGTTGGCGCGGTTTGTGGTGGGTCAGAATACATTCATTTCTGTCCAAATAACAACTAATCATCATCAGAGGTCATTGTCGGATCGTCAGAGAAGTGCAGTCGGGTTTAAAATATTTTAAAGTGGTCTCAAAAATAGGTTCCGAGTTGCCGCGGTTTGTGGTGGGTCAGAATACATTCATTTCTGTCCAAATAACAACTTCTCATCATCAGAGGTCATTGTCGGATCGTCAGAGAAGTGCGGTCGGGTTTAAAATATTTTAAAGTGGTCTCAAAAATAGGTTCCGAGTTGCCGCGGTTTGTGGTGGGTCGGAATACATTCATTTCTGTCCAAATAACAACTAATCATCATCAGAGGTCATTGTCGGATCGTCAGAGAAGTGCGGTCAGATTTTAAATATTTTAAAGTGGTCTCAAAAATAGGTTCCGAGTTGGCGCGGTTTGTGGTGAGTCAGAATACATTCATTTCTGTCCAAATAACAACTTATCATCATCAGAGGTCATTGTCGGATCGTCAGAGAAGTGCGGTCGGATTTTAAATATTTTAAAGTGGTCTCAAAAATAGGTTCCGAGTTGGCGCGGTTTGTGGTGGGTCAGAATACATTCATTTCTGTCCAAATAACAACAGATCATCATCAGAGGTCATTGTCGGATCGTCAGAGAAGTGCGGTCGGATTTTGAATATTTTAAAGTGGTCTCAAAAAGAGGTTCCGAGTTGGCGCGGTTTGTGGTGGGTCAGAATACATTCATTTCTGTCCAAATAACAACTTCTCATCATCAGAGGTCATTGTCGGATCGTCAGAGAAGTGCGGTCGGATTTTAAATATTTTAAAGTGGTCTCAAAAATAGGTTCCGAGTTGGCGCGGTTTGTGGTGGGTCAGAATACATTCATTTCTGTCCAAATAACAACTAATCATCATCAGAGGTCATTGTCGGATCGTCAGAGAAGTGCGGTCGGGTTTAAAATATTTTAAAGTGGTCTCAAAAATAGGTTCCGAGTTGCCGCGGTTTGTGGTGGGTCAGAATACATTCATTTCTGTCCAAATAACAACTTCTCCTCATCAGAGGTCATTGTCGGATCGTCAGAGAAGTGCGGTCGGATTTTAAATATTTTAAAGTGGTCTCAAAAATAGGTTCCGAGTTGGCGCGGTTTGTGGTGGGTCAGAAAACTTTCATTTTTGTCCAAACAACAACTTCTCATCATCAGAGGTCATTGTCGGATCGTCAGAGGAGTGCGGTCGGATTTTAAATATTTTAAAGTGGTCTCAAAAATAGGTTCCGAGTTGGCGCGGTTTGTGGTGGGTCAAAATACATTCATTTCTGTCCAAATAACAACTCCTCATCAACAGAGGTCATTGTCGGATCGTCAGAGGAGTGCGGTCGGATTTCAAATATTTTAAAGTGGTCTCAAAAATAGGTTCCGAGTTGGCGCGGTTTGTGGTGGGTCAGAATACATTCATTTCTGTCCAAATAACAACTTCTCATCATGAGAGGTCATTGTCGGATCGTCAGAGGAGTGCGGTCGGATTTTAAATATTTTAAAGTGGTCTCAAAAATAGGTTCCGAGTTGGCGCGGTTTGTGGTGGGTCAGAATACATTCATTTCTGTCCAAATAACAACTTCTCATCATCAGAGGTCATTGTCGGATCGTCAGAGAAGTGCGGTCGGATTTAAAATATTTTAAAGTGGTCTCAAAAATAGGTTCCGAGTTGCCGCGGTTTGTGGTGGGTCAGAATACATTCATTTCCGTCCAAATAACAACTTCTCATCATCAGAGGTCATTGTCGGATCGTCAGAGAAGTGCGGTCGGATTTAAAATATTTTAAAGTGGTCTCTAAAATAGGTTCCGAGTTGGCGCGGTTTGTGGTGGGTCAGAAAACTTTCATATTTGTCCAAACAACAACTTCTCATCATCAGAGGTCATTGTCGGATCGTCAGAGAAGTGCGGTCGGATTTAAAATATTTTAAAGTGGTCTCAAAAATAGGTTCCGAGTTGGCGCGGTTTGTGGTGGGTCATAATACATTCATTTCTGTCCAAATAACAACTTCTCATCATCAGAGGTCATTGTCGGATCGTCAGAGGAGTGCGGTCGGATTTTAAATATTTTAAAGTGGTCTCAAAAATAGGTTCCGAGTTGGCGCGGTTTGTGGTGGGTCAGAATACATTCATTTCTGTCCAAATAACAACTTCTCATCATCAGAGGTCATTGTCGGATCGTCAGAGAAGTGCGGTCGGATTTAAAATATTTTAAAGTGGTCTCAAAAATAGGTTCCGAGTTGGCGCGGTTTGTGGTGGGTCAGAATACATTCATTTCTGTCCAAATAACAACTAATCATCATCAGAGGTCATTGTCGGATCGTCAGAGAAGTGCGGTCGGGTTTAAAATATTTTAAAGTGGTCTCAAAAATAGGTTCCGAGTTGCCGCGGTTTGTGGTGGGTCAGAATACTTTCATTTCTGTCCAAATAACAACTTCTCATCATCAGAGGTCATTGTCGGATCGTCAGAGAAGTGCGGTCGGGTTTAAAATATTTTAAAGTGGTCTCAAAAATAGGTTCCGAGTTGCCGCGGTTTGTGGTGGGTCGGAATACATTCATTTCTGTCCAAATAACAACTAATCATCATCAGAGGTCATTGTCGGATCGTCAGAGAAGTGCGGTCAGATTTTAAATATTTTAAAGTGGTCTCAAAAATAGGTTCCGAGTTGGCGCGGTTTGTGGTGAGTCAGAATACATTCATTTCTGTCCAAATAACAACTTCTCATCATCAGAGGTCATTGTCGGATCGTCAGAGAAGTGCGGTCGGATTTTGAATATTTTAAAGTGGTCTCAAAAATAGGTTCCGAGTTGGCGCGGTTTGTGGTGGGTCAGAATACATTCATTTCTGTCCAAATAACAACAGATCATCATCAGAGGTCATTGTCGGATCGTCAGAGAAGTGCGGTCGGATTTTAAATATTTTAAAGTGGTCTCAAAAAGAGGTTCCGAGTTGGCGCGGTTTGTGGTGGGTCAGAATACATTCATTTCTGTCCAAATAACAACTTCTCATCATCAGAGGTCATTGTCGGATCGTCAGAGAAGTGCGGTCGGATTTTAAATATTTTAAAGTGGTCTCAAAAATAGGTTCCGAGTTGGCGCGGTTTGTGGTGGGTCAGAATACATTCATTTCTGTCCAAATAACAACTAATCATCATCAGAGGTCATTGTCGGATCGTCAGAGAAGTGCGGTCGGGTTTAAAATATTTTAAAGTGGTCTCAAAAATAGGTTCCGAGTTGCCGCGGTTTGTGGTGGGTCAGAATACATTGATTTCTGTCCAAATAACAACTTCTCCTCATCAGAGGTCATTGTCGGATCGTCAGAGAAGTGCGGTCGGATTTTAAATATTTTAAAGTGGTCTCAAAAATAGGTTCCGAGTTGGCGCGGTTTGTGGTGGGTCAGAAAACTTTCATTTTTGTCCAAACAACAACTTCTCATCATCAGAGGTCATTGTCGGATCGTCAGAGGAGTGCGGTCGGATTTTAAATATTTTAAAGTGGTCTCAAAAATAGGTTCCGAGTTGGCGCGGTTCGTGGTGGGTCAAAATACATTCATTTCTGTCCAAATAACAACTCCTCATCAACAGAGGTCATTGTCGGATCGTCAGAGGAGTGCGGTCGGATTTCAAATATTTTAAAGTGGTCTCAAAAATAGGTTCCGAGTTGGCGCGGTTTGTGGTGGGTCAGAATTCATTCATTTCTGTCCAAATAACAACTTCTCATCATGAGAGGTCATTGTCGGATCGTCAGAGGAGTGCGGTCGGATTTTAAATATTTTAAAGTGGTCTCAAAAATAGGTTCCGAGTTGGCGCGGTTTGTGGTGGGTCAGAATACATTCATTTCTGTCCAAATAACAACTTCTCATCATCAGAGGTCATTGTCGGATTGTCAGAGGAGTGCGGTCAAATTTTGAATATTTTAAAGTGGTCTCAAAAATAGGTTCCGAGTTGGCGCGGTTTGTGGTGGGTCAGAAAACTTTCATATTTGTCCAAACAACAACTTCTCATCATCAGAGGTCATTGTCGGATCGTCAGAGGAGTGCGGTCGGATTTTAAATATTTTAAAGTTGTCTCAAAAATAGGTTCCGAGTTGGCGCGGTTTGTGGTGGGTCAGAATACATTCATTTCTGTACAAATAACAACTTCTCCTCATCAGAGGTCATTGTCGGATCGTCAGAGAAGTGCGGTCGGATTTTAAATATTTTAAAGTGGTCTCAAAAATAGGTTCCGAGTTGGCGCGGTTTGTGGTGGGTCAGAAAACTTTCATTTTTGTCCAAACAACAACTTCTCATCATCAGAGGTCATTGTCGGATCGTCAGAGGAGTGCGGTCGGATTTTAAATATTTTAAAGTGGTCTCAAAAATAGGTTCCGAGTTGGCGCGGTTTGTGGTGGGTCAAAATACATTCATTTCTGTCCAAATAACAACTCCTCATCAACAGAGGTCATTGTCGGATCGTCAGAGGAGTGCGGTCGGATTTCAAATATTTTAAAGTGGTCTCAAAAATAGGTTCCGAGTTGGCGCGGTTTGTGGTGGGTCAGAATACATTCATTTCTGTCCAAATAACAACTTCTCATCATCAGAGGTCATTGTCGGATCGTCAGAGAAGTGCGGTCGGATTTAAAATATTTTAAAGTGGTCTCAAAAATAGGTTCCGAGTTGGCGCGGTTTGTGGTGGGTCATAATACATTCATTTCTGTCCAAATAACAACTAATCATCATCAGAGGTCATTGTCGGATCGTCAGAGAAGTGCGGTCGGGTTTAAAATATTTTAAAGTGGTCTCAAAAATAGGTTCCGAGTTGCCGCGGTTTGTGGTGGGTCGGAATACATTCATTTCTGTCCAAATAACAACTAATCATCATCAGAGGTCATTGTCGGATCGTCAGAGAAGTGCGGTCAGATTTTAAATATTTTAAAGTGGTCTCAAAAATAGGTTCCGAGTTGGCGCGGTTTGTGGTGGGTCAGAATACATTCATTTCTGTCCAAATAACAACTTCTCATCATCAGAGGTCATTGTCGGATCGTCAGAGAAGTGCGGTCGGATTTTAAATATTTTAAAGTGGTCTCAAAAATAGGTTCCGAGTTGGCGCGGTTTGTGGTGGGTCAGAATACATTCATTTCTGTCCAAATAACAACAGATCATCATCAGAGGTCATTGTCGGATCGTCAGAGAAGTGCGGTCGGATTTTAAATATTTTAAAGTGGTCTCAAAAAGAGGTTCCGAGTTGGCGCGGTTTGTGGTGGGTCAGAATACATTCATTTCTTTCCAAATAACAACTTCTCATCATCAGAGGTCATTGTCGGATCGTCAGAGAAGTGCGGTCGGATTTTAAATATTTTAAAGTGGTCTCAAAAATAGGTTCCGAGTTGGCGCGGTTTGTGGTGGGTCAGAATACATTCATTTCTGTCCAAATAACAACTTCTCCTCATCAGAGGTCATTGTCGGATCGTCAGAGAAGTGCGGTCGGATTTTAAATATTTTAAAGTGGTCTCAAAAATAGGTTCCGAGTTGGCGCGGTTTGTGGTGGGTCAGAAAACTTTCATTTTTGTCCAAACAACAACTTCTCATCATCAGAGGTCATTGTCGGATCGTCAGAGGAGTGCGGTCGGATTTTAAATATTTTAAAGTGGTCTCAAAAATAGGTTCCGAGTTGGCGCGGTTTGTGGTGGGTCAAAATACATTCATTTCTGTCCAAATAACAACTCCTCATCAACAGAGGTCATTGTCGGATCGTCAGAGGAGTGCGGTCGGATTTCAAATATTTTAAAGTTGTCTCAAAAATAGGTTCCGAGTTGGCGCGGTTTGTGGTGGGTCAGAATACATTCATTTCTGTACAAATAACAACTTCTCATCATCAGAGGTCATTGTCGGATTGTCAGAGAAGTGCGGTCGGATTTTAAATATTTTAAAGTGGTCTCAAAAATAGGTTCCGAGTTGGCGCGGTTTGTGGTGGGTCAGAAAACTTTCATATTTGTCCAAACAACAACTTCTCATCATCAGAGGTCATTGTCGGATCGTCAGAGGAATGCGGTCGGATTTTAAATATTTTAAAGTTGTCTCAAAAATAGGTTCCGAGTTGGCGCGGTTTGTGGTGGGTCAGAATACATTCTTTTCTGTCCAAATAACAACTTCTCATCATCAGAGGTCATTGTCGGATCGTCAGAGAAATGCGGTCGGATTTTAAATATTTTAAAGTGGTCTCAAAAATAGGTTCCGAGTTGACGCGGTTTGTGGTGGGTCAGAATGCATTCTTTTCTGTCCAAATAACAACTACTCATCATCAGAGATCATTGTCGGATCGTCAGAGGAGTACGGTCGGATTTTAAATATTTTAAAGTGGTCTCAAAAATAGGTTCCAAGTTGACGCGGTTTGTAGTGGGTCAGAAAACTTTCATTTTTGTCCAAACAACAACTTCTCATCATCAGAGGTCATTGTCGGATCGTCAGAGAAGTGCGGTCGGATTTTAAATATTTTAAAGTGGTCTCAAAAATAGGTTCCGAGTTGGCGCGGTTTGTGGTGGGTCAGAATACATTCATTTCTGTCCAAATAACAACTTCTCATCATCAGAGGTCATTGTCGGATTGTCAGAGGAGTGCGGTCAAATTTTGAATATTTTAAAGTGGTCTCAAAAATAGGTTCCGAGTTGGCGCGGTTTGTGGTGGGTCAGAAAACTTTCAATTATGTCCAAACAACAACTTCTCATCATCAGAGGTCATTGTCGGATCGTCAGAGGAGTGCGGTCGGATTTTAAATATTTTAAAGTTGTCTCAAAAATAGGTTCCGAGTTGGCGCGGTTTGTGGTGGGTCAGAATACATTCATTTCTGTACAAATAACAAGTTCTCATCATCAGAGGTCATTGTCGGATTGTCAGAGAAGTGCGGTCGGATTTTAAATATTTTAAAGTGGTTTCAAAAATAGGTTCCGAGTTGGCGCGGTTTGTGGTGGGTCAGAATACATTCATTTCTGTCCAAATAACAACTTCTCATCATCAGAGGTCATTGTCGGATCGTCAGAGGAGTGCGGTCGGATTTTAAATATTTTAAAGTGGTCTCAAAAATAGGTTCTGAGTTGGCGCGGTTTGTGGTGGGTCAGAAAAGTTTCATTTCTGTCCAAATAACAACTTCTCATCATCAGAGGTCATTGTTGGATCGTCAGAGCAGTGCGGTCGGATTTTAAATATTTTAAAGTGGTCTCAAAAATAGGTTCCGAGTTGGCGCGGTTTGTGGTGGGTCAGAATACATTCTTTTCTGTCCAAATAACAACTTCTCATCATCAGAGGTCATTGTCGGATCGTCAGAGAAGTGCGGTCGGGTTTTAAATATTTTAAAGTGGTCTTAAAAATAGGTTCCGAGTTGGCGCGGTTTGTGGTGGGTCAGAATACATTCCGTTCTGTCCAAATAACAACTACTCATCATCAGAGGTCATTGTCGGATCGTCAGAGAAGTGCGGTCGGATTTTAAATATTTTAAAGTGGTCTCAAAAATAGGTTCCGAGTTGGCGCGGTTTGTGGTGGGTCAGAATACATTCATTTCTGTCCAAATAACAACTTCTCATCATCAGAGGTCATTGTCGGATTGTCAGAGGAGTGCGGTCAAATTTTGAATATTTTAAAGTGGTCTCAAAAATAGGTTCCGAGTTGGCGCGGTCTGTGGTGGGTCAGAAAACTTTCATTTTTGTCCAAACAACAACTTCTCATCATCAGAGGTCATTGTCGGATCGTCAGAGGAGTGCGGTCGGATTTTAAATATTTTAAAGTTGTCTCAAAAATAGGTTCCGAGTTGGCGCGGTTTGTGGTGGGTCAGAATACATTCATTTCTGTACAAATAACAACTTCTCATCATCAGAGGTCATTGTCGGATTGTCAGAGAAGTGCGGTCGGATTTTAAATATTTTAAAGTGGTCTCAAAAATAGGTTCCGAGTTGGCGCGGTTTGTGGTGGGTCAGAATACATTCTTTTCTGTCCAAATAACAACTTCTCATCATCAGAGGTCATTGTCGGATCGTCAGAGAAATGCGGTCGGATTTTAAATATTTTAAAGTGGTCTCAAAAATAGGTTCCGAGTTGACGCGGTTTGTGGTGGGTCAGAATGCATTCTTTTCTGTCCAAATAACAACTACTCATCATCAGAGATCATTGTCGGATCGTCAGAGGAGTACGGTCGGATTTTAAATATTTTAAAGTGGTCTCAAAAATAGGTTCCGAGTTGACGCGGTTTGTGGTGGGTCAGAAAACTTTCATTTTTGTCCAAACAACAACTTCTCATCATCAGAGGTCATTGTCGGATCGTCAGAGAAGTGCGGTCGGATTTTAAATATTTTAAAGTGGTCTCAAAAATAGGTTCCGAGTTGGCGCGGTTTGTGGTGGGTCAGAATACATTCTTTTCTGTCCAAATACCAACTTCTCATCATCAGAGGTCATTGTCGGATTGTCAGAGGAGTGCGGTCAAATTTTGAATATTTTAAAGTGGTCTCAAAAATAGGTTCCGAGTTGGCGCGGTTTGTGGTGGGTCAGAAAACTTTCATTTATGTCCAAACAACAACTTCTCATCATCAGAGGTCATTGTCGGATCGTCAGAGGAGTGCGGTCGGATTTTAAATATTTTAAAGTTGTCTCAAAAATAGGTTCCGAGTTGGCGCGGTTTGTGGTGGGTCAGAATACATTCATTTCTGTACAAATAACAACTTCTGATCATCAGAGGTCATTGTCGGATTGTCAGAGGAGTGCGGTCAAATTTTGAATATTTTAAAGTGGTCTCCAAAATAGGTTCCGAGTTGGCGCAGTTTGTGGTGGGTCAGAATACATTCATTTCTGTCCAAATAACAACTTCTCATCATCAGAGGTCATTGTCGGATTGTCAGAGGAGTGCGGTCAAATTTTGAATATTTTAAAGTGGTCTCAAAAATAGGTTCCGAGTTGGCGCGGTTTGTGGTGGGTCAGAATACATTCATTTCTGTAAAAATAACAACTTCTCATCATCAGAGGTCATTGTCGGATTGTCAGAGAAGTGCGGTCGGATTTTAAATATTTTAAAGTGGTCTCAAAAATAGGTTCCGAGTTGGCGCGGTTTGTGGTGGGTCAGAATACATTCATTTCTGTCCAAATAACAACTTCTCATCATCAGAGGTCATTGTCGGATCGTCAGAGAAGTGCGGTCGGATTTTAAATATTTTAAAGTGGTCTCAAAAATAGGTTCCGAGTTGGCGCGGTTTGTGGTGGGTACAGAATACATTCATTTCTGTCCAAATAACAACTAATCATCATCAGAGGTCATTGTCGGATCGTCAGAGAAGTGCGGTCGGGTTTAAAATATTTTAAAGTGGTCTCAAAAATAGGTTCCGAGTTGCCGCGGTTTGTGGTGGGTCAGAATACATTCATTTCTGTCCAAATAACAACTAATCATCATCAGAGGTCATTGTCGGATCGTCAGAGAAGTGCGGTCGGATTTTAAATATTTTAAAGTGGTCTCAAAAATAGATTCCGAGTTGGCGCGGTTTGTGGTGGGTCAGAATACATTCATTTCTGTCCAAATAACAACTTCTCATCATCAGAGGTCATTGTCGGATCGTCAGAGAAGTGCGGTCGGATTTTAAATATTTTAAAGTGGTCTCAAAAATAGGTTCCGAGTTGGCGCGGTTTGTGGTGGGCCAGAATACATTCAGTTCTGTCCAAATAACAACAGATCATCATCAGAGGTCATTGTCGGATCGTCAGAGAAGTGCGGTCGGATTTTAAATATTTTAAAGTGGTCTCAAAAATAGGTTCCGAGTTGGCGCGGTTTGTGGTGGGTCAGAATACATTTATTTCGGTCCAAATAACAACTTCTCATCATCAGAGGTCATTGTCGGATCGTCAGAGAAGTGCGGTCGGATTTTAAATATTTTAAAGTGGTCTCAAAAATAGGTTCCGAGTTGGCGCGGTTTGTGGTGGGTCAGAATACATTCATTTCTGTCCAAATAACAACTAATCATCATCAGAGGTCATTGTCGGATCGTCAGAGAAGTGCGGTCGGGTTTAAAATATTTTAAAGTGGTCTCAAAAATAGGTTCCGAGTTGCCGCGGTTTGTGGTGGGTCAGAATACATTCATTTCTGTCCAAATAACAACTTCTCATCATCAGAGGTCATTGTCGGATCGTCAGAGAAGTGCGGTCGGATTTAAAATATTTTAAAGTGGTCTCAAAAATAGGTTCCGAGTTGGCGCGGTTTGTGGTGGGTCAGAATACATTCATTTCTGTCCAAATAAAAACTAATCATCATCAGAGGTCATTGTCGGATCGTCAGAGAAGTGCGGTCGGGTTTAAAATATTTTAAAAAGGTTTCAAAAATAGGTTCCGAGTTGCCGCGGTTTGTGGTGGGTCGGAATACATTCATTTCTGTCCAAATAACAACTTCTCATCATCAGAGGTCATTGTCGGATCGTCAGAGAAGTGCGGTCGGGTTTAAAATATTTTAAAGTGGTCTCAAAAATAGGTTCCGAGTTGCCGCGGTTTGTGGTGGGTCAGAATACATTCATTTCTGTCCAAATAACAACTTCTCATCATCAGAGGTCATTGTCGGATCGTCAGAGAAGTGCGGTCGGATTTTAAATATTTTAAAGTGGTCTCAAAAATAGGTTCCGAGTTGGCGCGGTTTGTGGTGGGTCAGAATACATTCATTTCTGTCCAAATAACAACTAATCATCATCAGAGGTCATTGTCGGATCGTCAGAGAAGTGCGGTAGGGTTTAAAATATTTTAAAGTGGTCTCAAAAATAGGTTCCGCGTTGCCGCGGTTTGTGCTGGGTCAGAATACATTCATTTCTGTCCAAATAACAACTTCTCATCATCAGAGGTCATTGTCGGATCGTCAGAGAAGTGCGTTCGGATTTTAAATATTTTAAAGTGGTCTCAAAAATAGGTTCCGAGTTGGCGCGGTTTGTGGTGGGTCAGAATACATTCATTTCTGTCCAAATAACAACAGATCATCATCAGAGGTCATTGTCGGATCGTCAGAGAAGTGCGGTTGGATTTTAAATATTTTAAAGTGGTCTCAAAAATAGGTTCCGAGTTGGCGCGGTTTGTGGTGGGTCAGAATACATTCATTTCTGTCCAAATAACAACTTCTCATCATCAGAGGTCATTGTCGGATTGTCAGAGGAGTGCGGTCAAATTTTGAATATTTTAAAGTGGTCTCAAAAATAGGTTCCGAGTTGGCGCGGTTTGTGGTGGGTCAGAAAACTTTCAATTATGTCCAAACAACAACTTCTCATCATCAGAGGTCATTGTCGGATCGTCAGAGAAGTGTGGTCGGATTTTAAATATTTTAAAGTGGTCTCAAAAATAGGTTCCGAGTTGGCGCGGTTTGTGGTGGGTCAGAATACATTCATTTCTGTCCAAATAACAACTAATCATCATCAGAGGTCATTGTCGGATCGTCAGAGAAGTGCGGTAGGATTTTAAATATTTTAAAGTGGTCTCAAAAATAGGTTCCGAGTTGGCGCGGTTTGTGGTGGGTCAGAATACATTCATTTCTGTCCAAATAACAACTTCTCATCATCAGAGGTCATTGTCGGATCGTCAGAGAAGTGCGGTCGGATTTTAAATATTTTAAAGTGGTCTCAAAAATAGGTTCCGAGTTGGCGCGGTTTGTGGTGGATCAGAATACATTCATTTCTGTCCAAATAACAACAGATCATCATCAGAGGTCATTGTCGGATCGTCAGAGAAGTGCGGTCGGATTTTAAATATTTTAAAGTGGTCTCAAAAATAGGTTCAGAGTTGGCGCGGTTTGTGGTGGGTCAGAATACATTCATTTCTGTCCAAATAACAACTTCTCATCATCAGAGGTCATTGTCGGATCGTCAGAGAAGTGCGGTCGGATTTTAAATATTTTAAAGTGGTCTCAAAAATAGGTTCCGAGTTGGCGCGGTTTGTGGTGGGTCAGAATACATTCATTTCTGTCCAAATAACAACTAATCATCATCAGATGTCATTGTCGGATCGTCAGAGAAGTGCGGTCGGATTTTAAATATTTTAAAGTGGTCTCAAAAATAGGTTCCGAGTTGGCGCGGTTTGTGGTGGGTCAGAATACATTCATTTCTGTCCAAATAACAACTTCTCATCATCAGAGGTCATTGTCGGATCGTCAGAGAAGTGCGGTCGGATTTTAAATATTTTAAAGTGGTCTCAAAAATAGGTTCCGAGTTGGCGCGGTTTGTGGTGGATCAGAATACATTCATTTCTGTCCAAATAACAACAGATCATCATCAGAGGTCATTGTCGGATCGTCAGAGAAGTGCGGTCGGATTTTAAATATTTTAAAGTGGTCTCAAAAATAGGTTCAGAGTTGGCGCGGTTTGTGGTGGGTCAGAATACATTCATTTCTGTCCAAATAACAACTTCTCATCATCAGAGGTCATTGTCGGATCGTCAGAGAAGTGCGGTCGGATTTTAAATATTTTAAAGTGGTCTCAAAAATAGGTTCCGAGTTGGCGCGGTTTGTGGTGGGTCAGAATACATTCATTTCTGTCCAAATAACAACTAATCATCATCAGAGGTCATTGTCGGATCGTCAGAGAAGTGCGGTCGGGTTTAAAATATTTTAAAGTGGTCTCAAAAATAGGTTCCGAGTTGCCGCGGTTTGTGGTGGGTCAGAATACATTCATTTCCGTCCAAATAACAACTTCTCATCATCAGAGGTCATTGTCGGATCGTCAGAGGAGTGCGGTCGGATTTAAAATATTTTAAAGTGGTCTCAAAAATAGGTTCCGAGTTGCCGCGGTTTGTGGTGGGTCAGAATACATTCATTTCCGTCCAAATAACAACTTCTCATCATCAGAGGTCATTGTCGGATCGTCAGAGTAGTGCGGTCGGATTTAAAATATTTTAAAGTGGTCTCAAAAATAGGTTCCGAGTTGGCGCGGTTTGTGGTGGGTCATAATACATTCATTTCTGTCCAAATAACAACTTCTCATCATCAGAGGTCATTGTCGGATCGTCAGAGAAGTGCGGTCGGATTTTAAATATTTTAAAGTGGTCTCAAAAATAGGTTCCGAGTTGGCGCGGTTTGTGGTGGGTCAGAATACATTCATTTCTGTCCAAATAACAACTTCTCATCATCAGAGGTCATTGTCGGATCGTCAGAGAAGTGCGGTCGGATTTAAAATATTTTAAAGTGGTCTCAAAAATAGATTCCGAGTTGGCGCGGTTTGTGGTGGGTCAGAATACATTCATTTCTGTCCAAATAACAACTAATCATCATCAGAGGTCATTGTCGGATCGTCAGAGAAGTGCGGTCGGGTTTAAAATATTTGAAAGTGGTCTCAAAAATAGGTTCCGAGTTGCCGCGGTTCGTGATGGGTCAGAATACATTCATTTCTGTCCAAATAACAACTTCTCATCATCAGAGGTCATTGTCGGATCGTCAGAGAAGTGCGGTCGGGTTTAAAATATTTTAAAGTGGTCTCAAAAATAGGTTCCGAGTTGCCGCGGTTTGTGGTGGGTCGGAATACATTCATTTCTGTCCAAATAACAACTAATCATCATCAGAGGTCATTGTCGGATCGTCAGAGAAGTGCGGTCAGATTTTAAATATTTTAAAGTGGTCTCAAAAATAGGTTCCGAGTCAGAATACATTCATTTCTGTCCAAATAACAACTTCTCATCATCAGAGGTCATTGTCGGATCGTCAGAGAAGTGCGGTCGGATTTTAAATATTTTAAAGTGGTCTCAAAAATAGGTTCCGAGTTGGCGCGGTTTGTGGTGGGTCAGAATACATTCATTTCTGTCCAAATAACAACAGATCATCATCAGAGGTCATTGTCGGATCGTCAGAGAAGTGCGGTCGGATTTTAAATATTTTAAAGTGGTCTCAAAAAGAGGTTCCGAGTTGGCGCGGTTTGTGGTGGGTCAGAATACATTCATTTCTGTCCAAATAACAACTTCTCATCATCAGAGGTCATTGTCGGATCGTCAGAGAAGTGCGGTCGGATTTTAAATATTTTAAAGTGGTCTCAAAAATAGGTTCCGAGTTGGCGCGGTTTGTGGTGGGTCAGAATACATTCATTTCTGTCCAAATAACAACTAATCATCATCAGAAGTCATTGTCGGATCGTCAGAGAAGTGCGGTCGGGTTTAAAATATTTTAAAGTGGTCTCAAAAATAGGTTCCGAGTTGCCGCGGTTTGTGGTGGGTCAGAATACATTCATTTCTGTCCAAATAACAACTTCTCCTCATCAGAGGTCATTGTCGGATCGTCAGAGAAGTGCGGTCGGATTTTAAATATTTTAAAGTGGTCTCAAAAATAGGTTCCGAGTTGGCGCGGTTTGTGGTGGGTCAGAAAACTTTCATTTTTGTCCAAACAACAACTTCTCATCATCAGAGGTCATTGTCGGATCGTCAGAGGAGTGCGGTCGGATTTTAAATATTTTAAAGTGGTCTCAAAAATAGGTTCCGAGTTGGCGCGGTTTGTGGTGGGTCAAAATACATTCATTTCTGTCCAAATAACAACTCCTCATCAACAGAGGTCATTGTCGGATCGTCAGAGGAGTGCGGTCGGATTTCAAATATTTTAAAGTGGTCTCAAAAATAGGTTCCGAGTTGGCGCGGTTTGTGGTGGGTCAGAATACATTCATTTCTGTCCAAATAACAACTTCTCATCATGAGAGGTCATTGTCGGATCGTCAGAGGAGTGCGGTCGGATTTTAAATATTTTAAAGTGGTCTCAAAAATAGGTTCCGAGTTGGCGCGGTTTGTGGTGGGTCAGAATACATTCATTTCTGTCCAAATAACAACTTCTCATCATCAGAGGTCATTGTCGGATTGTCAGAGGAGTGCGGTCAAATTTTGAATATTTTAAAGTGGTCTCAAAAATAGGTTCCGAGTTGGCGCGGTTTGTGGTGGGTCAGAAAACTTTCATATTTGTCCAAACAACAACTTCTCATCATCAGAGGTCATTGTCGGATCGTCAGAGGAGTGCGGTCGGATTTTAAATATTTTAAAGTTGTCTCAAAAATAGGTTCCGAGTTGGCGCGGTTTGTGGTGGGTCAGAATACATTCATTTCTGTACAAATAACAACTTCTCATCATCAGAGGTCATTGTCGGATTGTCAGAGAAGTGCGGTCGGATTTTAAATATTTTAAAGTGGTCTCAAAAATAGGTTCCGAGTTGGCGCGGTTTGTGGTGGGTCAGAAAACTTTCATATTTGTCCAAACAACAACTTCTCATCATCAGAGGTCATTGTCGGATCGTCAGAGGAATGCGGTCGGATTTTAAATATTTTAAAGTTGTCTCAAAAATAGGTTCCGAGTTGGCGCGGTTTGTGGTGGGTCAGAATACATTCTTTTCTGTCCAAATAACAACTTCTCATCATCAGAGGTCATTGTCGGATCGTCAGAGAAATGCGGTCGGATTTTAAATATTTTAAAGTGGTCTCAAAAATAGGTTCCGAGTTGACGCGGTTTGTGGTGGGTCAGAATGCATTCTTTTCTGTCCAAATAACAACTACTCATCATCAGAGATCATTGTCGGATCGTCAGAGGAGTACGGTCGGATTTTAAATATTTTAAAGTGGTCTCAAAAATAGGTTCCAAGTTGACGCGGTTTGTAGTGGGTCTGAAAACTTTCATTTTTGTCCAAACAACAACTTCTCATCATCAGAGGTCATTGTCGGATCGTCAGAGAAGTGCGGTCGGATTTTAAATATTTTAAAGTGGTCTCAAAAATAGGTTCCGAGTTGGCGCGGTTTGTGGTGGGTCAGAATACATTCATTTCTGTCCAAATAACAACTTCTCATCATCAGAGGTCATTGTCGGATTGTCAGAGGAGTGCGGTCAAATTTTGAATATTTTAAAGTGGTCTCAAAAATAGGTTCCGAGTTGGCGCGGTTTGTGGTGGGTCAGAAAACTTTCAATTATGTCCAAACAACAACTTCTCATCATCAGAGGTCATTGTCGGATCGTCAGAGGAGTGCGGTCGGATTTTAAATATTTTGAAGTTGTCTCAAAAATAGGTTCCGAGTTGGCGCGGTTTGTGGTGGGTCAGAATACATTCATTTCTGTACAAATAACAACTTCTCATCATCAGAGGTCATTGTCGGATTGTCAGAGAAGTGCGGTCGGATTTTAAATATTTTAAAGTGGTTTCAAAAATAGGTTCCGAGTTGGCGCGGTTTGTGGTGGGTCAGAATACATTCATTTCTGTCCAAATAACAACTTCTCATCATCAGAGGTCATTGTCGGATCGTCAGAGGAGTGCGGTCGGATTTTAAATATTTTAAAGTGGTCTCAAAAATAGGTTCTGAGTTGGCGCGGTTTGTGGTGGGTCAGAAAAGTTTCATTTCTGTCCAAATAACAACTTCTCATCATCAGAGGTCATTGTTGGATCGTCAGAGCAGTGCGGTCGGATTTTAAATATTTTAAAGTGGTCTCAAAAATAGGTTCCGAGTTGGCGCGGTTTGTGGTGGGTCAGAATACATTCTTTTCTGTCCAAATAACAACTTCTCATCATCAGAGGTCATTGTCGGATCGTCAGAGAAGTGCGGTCGGGTTTTAAATATTTTAAAGTGGTCTTAAAAATAGGTTCCGAGTTGGCGCGGTTTGTGGTGGGTCAGAATACATTCCTTTCTGTCCAAATAACAACTACTCATCATCAGAGGTCATTGTCGGATCGTCAGAGAAGTGCGGTCGGATTTTAAATATTTTAAAGTGGTCTCAAAAATAGGTTCCGAGTTGGCGCGGTTTGTGGTGGGTCAGAATACATTCATTTCTGTCCAAATAACAACTAATCATCATCAGAGGTCATTGTCGGATCGTCAGAGAAGTGCGGTCGGGTTTAAAATATTTTAAAGTGGTCTCAAAAATAGGTTCCGAGTTGCCGCGGTTTGTGGTGGGTCAGAATACATTCATTTCTGTCCAAATAACAACTTCTCCTCATCAGAGGTCATTGTCGGATCGTCAGAGAAGTGCGGTCGGATTTTAAATATTTTAAAGTGGTCTCAAAAATAGGTTCCGAGTTGGCGCGGTTTGTGGTGGGTCAGAAAACTTTCATTTTTGTCCAAACAACAACTTCTCATCATCAGAGGTCATTGTCGGATCGTCAGAGGAGTGCGGTCGGATTTTAAATATTTTAAAGTGGTCTCAAAAATAGGTTCCGAGTTGGCGCGGTTTGTGGTGGGTCAAAATACATTCATTTCTGTCCAAATAACAACTCCTCATCAACAGAGGTCATTGTCGGATCGTCAGAGGAGTGCGGTCGGATTTCAAATATTTTAAAGTGGTCTCAAAAATAGGTTCCGAGTTGGCGCGGTTTGTGGTGGGTCAGAATACATTCATTTCTGTCCAAATAACAACTTCTCATCATGAGAGGTCATTGTCGGATCGTCAGAGGAGTGCGGTCGGATTTTAAATATTTTAAAGTGGTCTCAAAAATAGGTTCCGAGTTGGCGCGGTTTGTGGTGGGTCAGAATACATTCATTTCTGTCCAAATAACAACTTCTCATCATCAGAGGTCATTGTCGGATTGTCAGAGGAGTGCGGTCAAATTTTGAATATTTTAAAGTGGTCTCAAAAATAGGTTCCGAGTTGGCGCGGTTTGTGGTGGGTCAGAAAACTTTCATATTTGTCCAAACAACAACTTCTCATCATCAGAGGTCATTGTCGGATCGTCAGAGGAGTGCGGTCGGATTTTAAATATTTTAAAGTTGTCTCAAAAATAGGTTCCGAGTTGGCGCGGTTTGTGGTGGGTCAGAATACATTCATTTCTGTACAAATAACAACTTCTCATCATCAGAGGTCATTGTCGGATTGTCAGAGAAGTGCGGTCGGATTTTAAATATTTTAAAGTGGTCTCAAAAATAGGTTCCGAGTTGGCGCGGTTTGTGGTGGGTCAGAAAACTTTCATATTTGTCCAAACAACAACTTCTCATCATCAGAGGTCATTGTCGGATCGTCAGAGGAATGCGGTCGGATTTTAAATATTTTAAAGTTGTCTCAAAAATAGGTTCCGAGTTGGCGCGGTTTGTGGTGGGTCAGAATACATTCTTTTCTGTCCAAATAACAACTTCTCATCATCAGAGGTCATTGTCGGATCGTCAGAGAAATGCGGTCGGATTTTAAATATTTTAAAGTGGTCTCAAAAATAGGTTCCGAGTTGACGCGGTTTGTGGTGGGTCAGAATGCATTCTTTTCTGTCCAAATAACAACTACTCATCATCAGAGATCATTGTCGGATCGTCAGAGGAGTACGGTCGGATTTTAAATATTTTAAAGTGGTCTCAAAAATAGGTTCCAAGTTGACGCGGTTTGTAGTGGGTCAGAAAACTTTCATTTTTGTCCAAACAACAACTTCTCATCATCAGAGGTCATTGTCGGATCGTCAGAGAAGTGCGGTCGGATTTTAAATATTTTAAAGTGGTCTCAAAAATAGGTTCCGAGTTGGCGCGGTTTGTGGTGGGTCAGAATACATTCATTTCTGTCCAAATAACAACTTCTCATCATCAGAGGTCATTGTCGGATTGTCAGAGGAGTGCGGTCAAATTTTGAATATTTTAAAGTGGTCTCAAAAATAGGTTCCGAGTTGGCGCGGTTTGTGGTGGGTCAGAAAACTTTCAATTATGTCCAAACAACAACTTCTCATCATCAGAGGTCATTGTCGGATCGTCAGAGGAGTGCGGTCGGATTTTAAATATTTTAAAGTTGTCTCAAAAATAGGTTCCGAGTTGGCGCGGTTTGTGGTGGGTCAGAATACATTCATTTCTGTACAAATAACAACTTCTCATCATCAGAGGTCATTGTCGGATTGTCAGAGAAGTGCGGTCGGATTTTAAATATTTTAAAGTGGTTTCAAAAATAGGTTCCGAGTTGGCGCGGTTTGTGGTGGGTCAGAATACATTCATTTCTGTCCAAATAACAACTTCTCATCATCAGAGGTCATTGTCGGATCGTCAGAGGAGTGCGGTCGGATTTTAAATATTTTAAAGTGGTCTCAAAAATAGGTTCTGAGTTGGCGCGGTTTGTGGTGGGTCAGAAAAGTTTCATTTCTGTCCAAATAACAACTTCTCATCATCAGAGGTCATTGTTGGATCGTCAGAGCAGTGCGGTCGGATTTTAAATATTTTAAAGTGGTCTCAAAAATAGGTTCCGAGTTGGCGCGGTTTGTGGTGGGTCAGAATACATTCTTTTCTGTCCAAATAACAACTTCTCATCATCAGAGGTCATTGTCGGATCGTCAGAGAAGTGCGGTCGGGTTTTAAATATTTTAAAGTGGTCTTAAAAATAGGTTCCGAGTTGGCGCGGTTTGTGGTGGGTCAGAATACATTCCTTTCTGTCCAAATAACAACTACTCATCATCAGAGGTCATTGTCGGATCGTCAGAGAAGTGCGGTCGGATTTTAAATATTTTAAAGTGGTCTCAAAAATAGGTTCCGAGTTGGCGCGGTTTGTGGTGGGTCAGAATACATTCATTTCTGTCCAAATAACAACTTCTCATCATCAGAGGTCATTGTCGGATTGTCAGAGGAGTGCGGTCAAATTTTGAATATTTTAAAGTGGTCTCAAAAATAGGTTCCGAGTTGGCGCGGTTTGTGGTGGGTCAGAAAACTTTCATTTTTGTCCAAACAACAACTTCTCATCATCAGAGGTCATTGTCGGATCGTCAGAGGAGTGCGGTCGGATTTTAAATATTTTAAAGTTGTCTCAAAAATAGGTTCCGAGTTGGCGCGGTTTGTGGTGGGTCAGAATACATTCATTTCTGTACAAATAACAACTTCTCATCATCAGAGGTCATTGTCGGATTGTCAGAGAAGTGCGGTCGGATTTTAAATATTTTAAAGTGGTCTCAAAAATAGGTTCCGAGTTGGCGCAGTTTGTGGTGGGTCAGAATACATTCTTTTCTGTCCAAATAACAACTTCTCATCATCAGAGGTCATTGTCGGATCGTCAGAGAAATGCGGTCGGATTTTAAATATTTTAAAGTGGTCTCAAAAATAGGTTCCGAGTTGACGCGGTTTGTGGTGGGTCAGAATGCATTCTTTTCTATCCAAATAACAACTACTCATCATCAGAGATCATTGTCGGATCGTCAGAGGAGTACGGTCGGATTTTAAATATTTTAAAGTGGTCTCAAAAATAGGTTCCGAGTTGACGCGGTTTGTGGTGGGTCAGAAAACTTTCATTTTTGTCCAAACAACAACTTCTCATCATCAGAGGTCATTGTCGGATCGTCAGAGAAGTGCGGTCGGATTTTAAATATTTTAAAGTGGTCTCAAAAATAGGTTCCGAGTTGGCGCGGTTTGTGGTGGGTCAGAATACATTCTTTTCTGTCCAAATACCAACTTCTCATCATCAGAGGTCATTGTCGGATTGTCAGAGGAGTGCGGTCAAATTTTGAATATTTTAAAGTGGTCTCAAAAATAGGTTCCGAGTTGGCGCGGTTTGTGGTGGGTCAGAAAACTTTCATTTATGTCCAAACAACAACTTCTCATCATCAGAGGTCATTGTCGGATCGTCAGAGGAGTGCGGTCGGATTTTAAATATTTTAAAGTTTTCTCAAAAATAGGTTCCGAGTTGGCGCGGTTTGTGGTGGGTCAGAATACATTCATTTCTGTACAAATAACAACTTCTGATCATCAGAGGTCATTGTCGGATTGTCAGAGGAGTTCGGTCAAATTTTGAATATTTTAAAGTGGTCTCCAAAATAGGTTCCGAGTTGGCGCAGTTTGTGGTGGGTCAGAATACATTCATTTCTGTCCAAATAACAACTTCTCATCATCAGAGGTCATTGTCGGATTGTCAGAGGAGTGCGGTCAAATTTTGAATATTTTAAAGTGGTCTCAAAAATAGGTTCCGAGTTGGCGCGGTTTGTGGTGGGTCAGAAAACTTTCATTTATGTCCAAACAACAACTTCTCATCATCAGAGGTCATTGTCGGATCGTCAGAGGAGTGCGGTCGGATTTTAAATATTTTAAAGTTGTCTCAAAAATAGGTTCCGAGTTGGCGCGGTTTGTGGTGGGTCAGAATACATTCATTTCTGTACAAATAACAACTTCTCATCATCAGAGGTCATTGTCGGATTGTCAGATAAGTGCGGTCGGATTTTAAATATTTTAAAGTGGTTTCAAAAATAGGTTCCGAGTTGGCGCGGTTTGTGGTGGGTCAGAATACATTCATTTCTGTCCAAATAACAACTTCTCATCATCAGAGGTCATTGTCGGATCGTCAGAGGAGTGCGGTCGGATTTTAAATATTTTAAAGTGGTCTCAAAAATAGGTTCTGAGTTGGCGCGGTTTGTGGTGGGTCAGAAAAGTTTCATTTCTGTCCGAATAACAACTTCTCATCATCAGAGGTCATTGTTGGATTGTCAGAGGAGTGCGGTCGGATTTTAAATATTTTAAAGTGGTCTCAAAAATAGGTTCCGAGTTGGCGCGGTTTGTGGTGGGTCAGAATACATTATTTTCTGTCCAAATAACAACTTCTCATCATCAGAGGTCATTGTCGGATCGTCAGAGAAGTGCGGTCGGGTTTAAAATATTTTAAAGTGGTCTTAAAAATAGGTTCCGAGTTGGCGCGGTTTGTGGTGGGTCAGAATACATTCCTTTCTGTCCAAATAACAACTACTCATCATCAGAGGTCATTGTCGGATCGTCAGAGAAGTGCGGTCGGATTTTAAATATTTTAAAGTGGTCTCAAAAATAGGTTCCGAGTTGGCGCGGTTTGTGGTGGGTCAGAATACATTCATTTCTGTCCAAATAACAACTTCTCATCATCAGAGGTCATTGTCGGATCGTCAGAGAAGTGCGGTCGGATTTTAAATATTTTAAAGTGGTCTCAAATATAGGTTCCGAGTTGGCGCGGTTTGTGGTGGGTCAGAAAACTTTCATTTTTGTCCAAACAACAACTTCTCATCATCAGAGGTCATTGTCGGATCGTCAGAGGAGTGCGGTCGAATTTTAAATATTTTAAAGTGGTCTCAAAAATAGGTTCCGAGTTGGCGCGGTTTGTGGTGGGTCAGAATACATTCATTTCTGTCCAAATAACAACTTCTCTTCATCAGAGGTCATTGTCGGATCGTCAGAGGAGTGCGGTCGGATTTTAAATATTTTAAAGTGGTCTCAAAAATAGGTTTCGAGTTGGCGCGGTTTGTGGTGGGTCGCAATACATTCATTTCTGTCCAAATAACAACTTCTTATCATTAGAGATCATTGTCGGATGGTCAGAGGAGTGCGGTCGGATTTTAAATATTTTAAAGTGGACTCAAAAATAGGTTCCGAGTTGGCGCGGTTTGTGGTGGGTCAGAATACATTCATTTCAGTACAAATAACAACTTCTCATCATCAGAGGTCATTGTCGGATTGTCAGAGAAGAGCGGTCGGGTTTTAAATATTTTAAAGTGGTCTCAAAAATAGGTTCCGAGTTGGCGCGGTTTGTGGTGGGTCAGAATACATTCTTTTCTGTCCAAATATCAACTTCCCATCATCAGAGGTCATTGTCGGATCGTCAGAGAAGTGCGGTCGGGTTTTAAATATTTTAAAGTGGTCTTAAAAATAGGTTCCGAGTTGGCGCGGTTTGTGGTGGGTCAGAATACATTCCTTTCTGTCCAAATAACAACTACTCATCATCAGAGGTCATTGTCGGATCGTCAGAGAAGTGCGGTCGGATTTTAAATATTTTAAAGTGGTCTCAAAAATAGGTTCCGAGTTGGCGCGGTTTGTGGTGGGTCAGAATACATTCATTTCTGTCCAAATAACAACTTCTCATCATCAGAGGTCATTGTCGGATTGTCAGAGGAGTGCGGTCAAATTTTGAATATTTTAAAGTGGTCTCAAAAATAGGTTCCGAGTTGGCGCGGTTTGTGGTGGGTCAGAAAACTTTCATTTTTGTCCAAACAACAACTTCTCATCATCAGAGGTCATTGTTGGATCGTCAGAGGAGTGCGGTCGGATTTTAAATATTTTAAAGTGGTCTCAAAAATAGGTTCCGAGTTGGCGCGGTTTGTGGTGGGTCAGAATACATTCTTTTCTGTCCAAATAACAACTTCTCATCATCAGAGGTCATTGTCGGATCGTCAGAGAAGTGCGGTCGGGTTTTAAATATTTTAAAGTGGTCTTAAAAATAGGTTCCGAGTTGGCGCGGTTTGTGGTGGGTCAGAATACATTCCTTTCTGTCCAAATAACAACTACTCATCATCAGAGGTCATTGTCGGATCGTCAGAGAAGTGCGGACGGATTATAAATATTTCAAAGTGGTCTCAAAAATAGGTTCCGAGTTGGCGCGGTTTGTGGTGGGTCAGAATACATTCATTTCTGTCCAAATAACAACTTCTCATCATCAGAGGTCATTGTCGGATTGTCAGAGGAGTGCGGTCAAATTTTGAATATTTTAAAGTGGTCTCAAAAATAGGTTCCTAGTTGGCGCGGTTTGTGGTGGGTCAGAAAACTTTCATTTTTGTCCAAACAACAACTTTTCATCATCAGAGGTCATTGTCGGATCGTCAGAGGAGTGCGGTCGGATTTTAAATATTTTAAAGTTGTCTCAAAAATAGGTTCCGAGTTGGCGCGGTTTGTGGTGGGTCAGAATACATTCATTTCTGTACAAATAACAACTTCTCATCATCAGAGGTCATTGTCGGATCGTCAGAGAAGTGCGGTCGGATTTTAAATATTTTAAAGTGGTTTCAAAAATAGGTTCCGAGTTGGCGCGGTTTGTGGTGGGTCAGAATACATTCATTTCTGTACAAATTACAACTTCTCATCATCAGAGGTCATTGTCGGATTGTCATAGAAGTGCGGTCGGATTTTAAATATTTTAAAGTGGTCTCAAAAATAGGTTCCGAGTTGGCGCGGTTTGTGGTGGGTCAGAATACATTCTTTTCTGTCCAAGTAACAACTTCTCATCATCAGAGGTCATTGTCGGATCGTCAGAGAAATGCGGTCGGATTTTAAATACTTTAAAGTGGTCTCAAAAATAGGTTCCGAGTTGACGCGGTTTGTGGTGGGTCAGAATGCATTCTTTTCTGTCCAAATAACAACTACTCATCATCAGAGATCATTGTCGGATCGTCAGAGGAGTACGGTCGGATTTTAAATATTTTAAAGTGGTCTCAAAAATAGGTTCCGAGTTGACGCGGTTTGTGGTGGGTCAGAAAACTTTCATTTTTGTCCAAACAACAACTTCTCATCATCAGAGGTCATTGTCGGATCGTCAGAGAAGTGCGGTCGGATTTTAAATATTTTAAAGTGGTCTCAAAAATAGGTTCCGAGTTGGCGCGGTTTGTGGTGGGTCAGAATACATTCATTTCTGTCCAAATAACAACTTCTCATCATCAGAGGTCATTGTCGGATTGTCAAAGGAGTGCGGTCAAATTTTGAATATTTTAAAGTGGTCTCAAAAATAGGTTCCGAGTTGGCGCGGTTTGTGGTGGGTCAGAAAACTTTCATTTATGTCCAAACAACAACTTCTCATCATCAGAGGTCATTGTCGGATCGTCAGAGGAGTGCGGTCGGATTTTAAATATTTTAAAGTTGTCTCAAAATTAGGTTCCGAGTTGGCGCGGTTTGTGGTGGGTCAGAATGCATTCTTTTCTGTCCAAATAACAACTACTCATCATCAGAGATCATTGTCGGATCGTCAGAGGAGTACGGTCGGATTTTAAATATTTTAAAGTGGTCTCAAAAATAGGTTCCGAGTTGACGCGGTTTGTGGTGGGTCAGAAAACTTTCATTTTTGTCCAAACAACAACTTCTCATCATCAGAGGTCATTGTCGGATTGTCAGAGGAGTGCGGTCGGATTTTAAATATTTTAAAGTGGTCTTAAAAATAGGTTCCGAGTTGGCGCGGTTTGTGGTGGGTCAGAATACATTATTTTCTGTCCAAATAACAACTACTCATCATCAGAGGTCATTGTCGGATCGTCAGAGAAGTGCGGTCGGATTTTAAATATTTTAAAGTGGTCTCAAAAATAGGTTCTGAGTTGGCGCGGTTTGTGGTGGGTCAGAAAAGTTTCATTTCTGTCCGAATAACAACTTCTCATCATCAGAGGTCATTGTTGGATTGTCAGAGGAGTGCGGTCGGATTTTAAATATTTTAAAGTGGTCTCAAAAATAGGTTCCGAGTTGGCGCGGTTTGTGGTGGGTCAGAATACATTATTTTCTGTCCAAATAACAACTTCTCATCATCAGAGGTCATTGTCGGATCGTCAGAGAAGTGCGGTCGGGTTTTAAATATTTTAAAGTGGTCTTAAAAATAGGTTCCGAGTTGGCGCGGTTTGTGGTGGGTCAGAATACATTCCTTTCTGTCCAAATAACAACTACTCATCATCAGAGGTCATTGTCGGATCGTCAGAGAAGTGCGGTCGGATTTTAAATATTTTAAAGTGGTCTCAAAAATAAGTTCCGAGTTGGCGCGGTTTGTGGTGGGTCAGATTACATTCATTTCTGTCCAACTAACAACTTCTCATCATCAGAGGTCATTGTCGGATCGTCAGAGGAGTGCGGTCAGATTTTGAATATTTTAAAGTGGTCTCAAAAATAGGTTCCGAGTTGGCGCGGTTTGTGGTGGGTCAGAATACATTCATTTCTGTCCAAATAACAACTTCTCATCATCAGAGGTCATTGTCGGATCGTCAGAGGAGTGCGGTCGGATTTTAAATATTTTAAAGTGGTCTCAAAAATAGGTTCTGAGTTGGCGCGGTTTGTGGTGGGTCAGAAAAGTTTCATTTCTGTCCGAATAACAACTTCTCATCATCAGAGGTCATTGTTGGATTGTCAGAGGAGTGCGGTCGGATTTTAAATATTTTAAAGTGGTCTCAAAAATAGGTTCCGAGTTGGCGCGGTTTGTGGTGGGTCAGAATACATTATTTTCTGTCCAAATAACAACTTCTCATCATCAGAGGTCATTGTCGGATCGTCAGAGAAGTGCGGTCGGGTTTTAAATATTTTAAAGTGGTCTTAAAAATAGGTTCCGAGTTGGCGCGGTTTGTGGTGGGTCAGAATACATTCCTTTCTGTTCAAATAACAACTACTCATCATCAGAGGTCATTGTCGGATCGTCAGAGAAGTGCGGTCGGATTTTAAATATTTTAAAGTGGTCTCAAAAATAGGTTCCGAGTTGGCGCGGTTTGTGGTGGGTCAGAATACATTCATTTCTGTCCAAATAACAACTTCTCATCATCAGAGGTCATTGTCGGATTGTCAGAGGAGTGCGGTCAAATTTTGAATATTTTAAAGTGGTCTCAAAAATAGGTTCCGAGTTGGCGCGGTTCGTGGTGGGTCAGAAAACTTTCATTTTTGTCCAAACAACAACTTCTCATCATCAGAGGTCATTGTCGGATCGTCAGAGGAGTGCGGTCGGATTTTAAATATTTTAAAGTGGTCTCAAAAATAGGTTCCGAGTTGGCGCGGTTTGTGGTGGGTCAGAATACATTCATTTCTGTACAAATAACAACTTCTCATCATCAGAGGTCATTGTCGGATTGTCAGAGGAGTGCGGTCAAATTTTGAATATTTTAAAGTGGTCTCCAAAATAGGTTCCGAGTTGGCGCGGTTTGTGGTGGGTCAGAATACATTCATTTCTGTCCAAATAATAACTTCTCATCATCAGAGGTCATTGTCGGATTGTCAGAGGAGTGCGGTCAAATTTTGAATATTTTAAAGTGGTCTCAAAAATAGGTTCCGAGTTGGCGCGGTTTGTGGTGGGTCAGAAAACTTTCATTTATGTCCAAACAACAACTTCTCATCATCAGAGGTCATTGTCGGATCGTCAGAGGAGTGCGGTCGGATTTTAAATATTTTAAAGTTGTCTCAAAAATAGGTTCCGAGTTGGCGCGGTTTGTGGTGGGTCAGAATACATTCATTTCTGTACAAATAACAACTTCTCATCATCAGAGGTCACTGTCGGATTGTCAGAGAAGTGCGGTCGGATTTTAAATATTTTAAAGTGGTTTCAAAAATAGGTTCCGAGTTGGCGCGGTTTGTGGTGGGTCAGAATACATTCATTTCTGTCCAAATAACAACTTCTCATCATCAGAGGTCATTGTCGGATCGTCAGAGGAGTGCGGTCGGATTTTAAATATTTTAAAGTGGTCTCAAAAATAGGTTCTGAGTTGGCGCGGTTTGTGGTGGGTCAGAAAAGTTTCATTTCTGTCCGAATAACAACTTCTCATCATCAGAGGTCATTGTTGGATTGTCAGAGGAGTGCGGTCGGATTTTAAATATTTTAAAGTGGTCTCAAAAATAGGTTCCGAGTTGGCGCGGTTTGTGGTGGATCAGAATACATTCTTTTCTGTCCAAATAACAACTTCTCATCATCAGAGGTCATTGTCGGATCGTCAGAGAAGTGCGGTCGGGTTTTAAATATTTTAAAGTGGTCTTAAAAATAGGTTCCGAGATGGCGCGGTTTGTGGTGGGTCAGAATACATTCCTTTCTGTCCAAATAACAACTACTCATCATCAGAGGTCATTGTCGGATCGTCAGAGAAGTGCGGTCGGATTTTAAATATTTTAAAGTGGTCTCAAAAATAGGTTCCGAGTTGGCGCGGTTTGTGGTAGGTCAGAATACATTCATTTCTGTCCAAATAACAACTTCTCATCATCAGAGGTCATTGTCGGATTGTCAGAGGAGTGCGGTCAAATTTTGAATATTTTAAAGTGGTCTCAAAAATAGGTTCCGAGTTGGCGCGGTTTGTGGTGGATCAGAATACATTCTTTTCTGTCCAAATAACAACTTCTCATCATCAGAGGTCATTGTCGGATCGTCAGAGAAGTGCGGTCGGGTTTTAAATATTTTAAAGTGGTCTTAAAAATAGGTTCCGAGATGGCGCGGTTTGTGGTGGGTCAGAATACATTCCTTTCTGTCCAAATAACAACTACTCATCATCAGAGGTCATTGTCGGATCGTCAGAGAAGTGCGGTAGGATTTTAAATATTTTAAAGTGGTCTCAAAAATAGGTTCCGAGTTGGCGCGGTTTGTGGTGGGTCAGAATACATTCATTTTTGTCCAAACAACAACTTCTCATCATCAGAGGTCATTGTCGGATCGTCAGAGGAGTGCGGTCGGATTTTAAATATTTTAAAGTGGTCTCAAAAATAGGTTCCGAGTTGGCGCGGTTTGTGGTGGGTCAGAATACATTCATTTCTGTCCAAATAACAACTTCTCTTCATCAGAGGTCATTGTCGGATCGTCAGAGGAGTGCGGTCGGATTTTAAATATTTTAAAGTGATCTCAAAAATAGGTTTCGAGTTGGCGCGGTTTGTGGTGGGTCGCAATACATTCATTTCTGTCCAAATAACAACTTCTTATCATTAGAGATCATTGTCGGATGGTCAGAGAAGAGCGGTCGGGTTTTAAATATTTTAAAGTGGTCTCAAAAATAGGTTCCGAGTTGGCGCGGTTTGTGGTGGGTCAGAATACATTCTTTTCTGTCCAAATATCAACTTCTCATCATCAGAGGTCATTGTCGGATCGTCAGAGAAGTGCGGTCGGGTTTTAAATATTTTAAAGTGGTCTTAAAAATAGGTTCCGAGTTGGCGCGGTTTGTGGTGGGTCAGAATACATTCAATTCTGTCCAAATAACAACTACTCATCATCAGAGGTCATTGTCGGATCGTCAGAGAAGTGCGGTCGGATTTTAAATATTTTAAAGTGGTCTCAAAAATAGGTTCCGAGTTGGCGCGGTTTGTGGTGGGTCAGAATACATTCATTTCTGTCCAAATAACAACTTCTCATCATCAGAGGTCATTGTCGGATCGTCAGAGGAGTGCGGTCAGACTTTGAATATTTTAAAGTGGTCTCAAAAATAGGTTCCGAGTTGGCGCGGTTTGTGGTGGGTCAGAATACTTTCATTTTTGTCCAAACAACAACTTCTCATCATCAGATGTCATTGTCGGATCGTCAGAGGAGTGCGGTCGGATTTTAAATATTTTAAAGTGGTCTCAAAAATAGGTTCCGAGTTGGCGCGGTTTGTGGTGGGTCAGAATACATTCATTTCTGTACAAATAACAACTTCTCATCATCAGAGGTCATTGTCGGATTGTCAGAGAAGTGCGGTCGGATTTTAAATATTTTAAAGTGGTTTCAAAAATAGGTTCCGTGTTGGCGCGGTTTGTGGTGGGTCAGAATACATTCATTTCTGTCCAAATAACAACTTCTCATCATCAGAGGTCATTGTCGGATCGTCAGAGAAGTGCGGTCGGATTTTAAATATTTTAAAGTGGTCTCAAAAATAGGTTCCGAGTTGGCGCGGTTTGTGGTGGGTCAGAATACATTCTTTTCTGTCCAAATAACAACTTCTCATCATCAGAGGTCATTGTCGGATCGTCAGAGAAGTGCGGTCGGGTTTTAAATATTTTAAAGTGGTCTTAAAAATAGGTTCCGAGTTGGCGCGGTTTGTGGTGGGTCAGAATACATTCCTTTCTGTCCAAATAACAACTACTCATCATCAGAGGTCATTGTCGGATCGTCAGAGAAGTGCGGTCGGATTTTAAATATTTTAAAGTGGTCTCAAAAATAGGTTCCGAGTTGGCGCGGTTTGTGGTGGGTCAGAATACATTCATTTCTGTCCAAATAACAACTTCTCATCATCAGAGGTCATTGTCGGATTGTCAGAGGAGTGCGGTCAAATTTTGAATATTTTAAAGTGGTCTCAAAAATAGGTTCCGAGTTGGCGCGGTTTGTGGTGGGTCAGAAAACTTTCATTTTTGTCCAAACAACAACTTCTCATCATCAGAGGTCATTGTTGGATCGTCAGAGGAGTGCGGTCTGATTTTAAATATTTTAAAGTGGTCTCAAAAATAGGTTCCGAGTTGGCGCGGTTTGTGGTGGGTCAGAATACATTCATTTCTGTACAAATAACAACTTCTCATCATCAGAGGTCATTGTCGGATTGTCAGAGAAGTGCGGTCGGATTTTAAATATTTTAAAGTGGTCTCAAAAATAGGTTCCGAGTTGGCGCGGTTTGTGGTGGGTCAGAAAACTTTCATATTTGTCCAAACAACAACTTCTCATCATCAGAGGTCATTGTCGGATCGTCAGAGGAATGCGGTCGGATTTTAAATATTTTAAAGTTGTCTCAAAAATAGGTTCCGAGTTGGCGCGGTTTGTGGTGGGTCAGAATACATTCTTTTCTGTCCAAATAACAACTTCTCATCATCAGAGGTCATTGTCGGATCGTCAGAGAAATGCGGTCGGATTTTAAATATTTTAAAGTGGTCTCAAAAATAGGTTCCGAGTTGACGCGGTTTGTGGTGGGTCAGAATGCATTCTTTTCTGTCCAAATAACAACTACTCATCATCAGAGATCATTGTCGGATCGTCAGAGGAGTACGGTCGGATTTTAAATATTTTAAAGTGGTCTCAAAAATAGGTTCCAAGTTGACGCGGTTTGTAGTGGGTCAGAAAACTTTCATTTTTGTCCAAACAACAACTTCTCATCATCAGAGGTCATTGTCGGATCGTCAGAGAAGTGCGGTCGGATTTTAAATATTTTAAAGTGGTCTCAAAAATAGGTTCCGAGTTGGCGCGGTTTGTGGTGGGTCAGAATACATTCATTTCTGTCCAAATAACAACTTCTCATCATCAGAGGTCATTGTCGGATTGTCAGAGGAGTGCGGTCAAATTTTGAATATTTTAAAGTGGTCTCAAAAATAGGTTCCGAGTTGGCGCGGTTTGTGGTGGGTCAGAAAACTTTCAATTATGTCCAAACAACAACTTCTCATCATCAGAGGTCATTGTCGGATCGTCAGAGGAGTGCGGTCGGATTTTAAATATTTTAAAGTTGTCTCAAAAATAGGTTCCGAGTTGGCGCGGTTTGTGGTGGGTCAGAATACATTCATTTCTGTACAAATAACAACTTCTCATCATCAGAGGTCATTGTCGGATTGTCAGAGAAGTGCGGTCGGATTTTAAATATTTTAAAGTGGTTTCAAAAATAGGTTCCGAGTTGGCGCGGTTTGTGGTGGGTCAGAATACATTCATTTCTGTCCAAATAACAACTTCTCATCATCAGAGGTCATTGTCGGATCGTCAGAGGAGTGCGGTCGGATTTTAAATATTTTAAAGTGGTCTCAAAAATAGGTTCTGAGTTGGCGCGGTTTGTGGTGGGTCAGAAAAATTTCATTTCTGTCCAAATAACAACTTCTCATCATCAGAGGTCATTGTTGGATCGTCAGAGCAGTGCGGTCGGATTTTAAATATTTTAAAGTGGTCTCAAAAATAGGTTCCGAGTTGGCGCGGTTTGTGGTGGGTCAGAATACATTCTTTTCTGTCCAAATAACAACTTCTCATCATCAGAGGTCATTGTCGGATCGTCAGAGAAGTGCGGTCGGGTTTTAAATATTTTAAAGTGGTCTTAAAAATAGGTTCCGAGTTGGCGCGGTTTGTGGTGGGTCAGAATACATTCCTTTCTGTCCAAATAACAACTACTCATCATCAGAGGTCATTGTCGGATCGTCAGAGAAGTGCGGTCGGATTTTAAATATTTTAAAGTGGTCTCAAAAATAGGTTCCGAGTTGGCGCGGTTTGTGGTGGGTCAGAATACATTCATTTCTGTCCAAATAACAACTTCTCATCATCAGAGGTCATTGTCGGATTGTCAGAGGAGTGCGGTCAAATTTTGAATATTTTAAAGTGGTCTCAAAAATAGGTTCCGAGTTGGCGCGGTTTGTGGTGGGTCAGAAAACTTTCATTTTTGTCCAAACAACAACTTCTCATCATCAGAGGTCATTGTTGGATCGTCAGAGGAGTGCGGTCTGATTTTAAATATTTTAAAGTGGTCTCAAAAATAGGTTCCGAGTTGGCGCGGTTTGTGGTGGGTCAGAATACATTCATTTCTGTACAAATAACAACTTCTCATCATCAGAGGTCATTGTCGGATTGTCAGAGAAGTGCGGTCGGATTTTAAATATTTTAAAGTGGTCTCAAAAATAGGTTCCGAGTTGGCGCGGTTTGTGGTGGGTCAGAAAACTTTCATATTTGTCCAAACAACAACTTCTCATCATCAGAGGTCATTGTCGGATCGTCAGAGGAATGCGGTCGGATTTTAAATATTTTAAAGTTGTCTCAAAAATAGGTTCCGAGTTGGCGCGGTTTGTGGTGGGTCAGAATACATTCTTTTCTGTCCAAATAACAACTTCTCATCATCAGAGGTCATTGTCGGATCGTCAGAGAAATGCGGTCGGATTTTAAATATTTTAAAGTGGTCTCAAAAATAGGTTCCGAGTTGACGCGGTTTGTGGTGGGTCAGAAAACTTTCATTTTTGTCCAAACAACAACTTCTCATCATCAGAGGTCATTGTCGGATCGTCAGAGGAGTGCGGTCGGATTTTAAATATTTTAAAGTGGTCTCAAAAATAGGTTCTGAGTTGGCGCGGTTTGTGGTGGGTCAGAAAAGTTTCATTTCTGTCCGAATAACAACTTCTCATCATCAGAGGTCATTGTTGGATTGTCAGAGGAGTGCGGTCGGATTTTAAATATTTTAAAGTGGTCTCAAAAATAGGTTCCGAGTTGGCGCGGTTTGTGGTGGATCAGAATACATTCTTTTCTGTCCAAATAACAACTTCTCATCATCAGAGGTCATTGTCGGATCGTCAGAGAAGTGCGGTCGGGTTTTAAATATTTTAAAGTGGTCTTAAAAATAGGTTCCGAGATGGCGCGGTTTGTGGTGGGTCAGAATACATTCCTTTCTGTCCAAATAACAACTACTCATCATCAGAGGTCATTGTCGGATCGTCAGAGAAGTGCGGTCGGATTTTAAATATTTTAAAGTGGTCTCAAAAATAGGTTCCGAGTTGGCGCGGTTTGTGGTAGGTCAGAATACATTCATTTCTGTCCAAATAACAACTTCTCATCATCAGAGGTCATTGTCGGATTGTCAGAGGAGTGCGGTCAAATTTTGAATATTTTAAAGTGGTCTCAAAAATAGGTTCCGAGTTGGCGCGGTTTGTGGTGGATCAGAATACATTCTTTTCTGTCCAAATAACAACTTCTCATCATCAGAGGTCATTGTCGGATCGTCAGAGAAGTGCGGTCGGGTTTTAAATATTTTAAAGTGGTCTTAAAAATAGGTTCCGAGATGGCGCGGTTTGTGGTGGGTCAGAATACATTCCTTTCTGTCCAAATAACAACTACTCATCATCAGAGGTCATTGTCGGATCGTCAGAGAAGTGCGGTAGGATTTTAAATATTTTAAAGTGGTCTCAAAAATAGGTTCCGAGTTGGCGCGGTTTGTGGTGGGTCAGAATACATTCATTTTTGTCCAAACAACAACTTCTCATCATCAGAGGTCATTGTCGGATCGTCAGAGGAGTGCGGTCGGATTTTAAATATTTTAAAGTGGTCTCAAAAATAGGTTCCGAGTTGGCGCGGTTTGTGGTGGGTCAGAATACATTCATTTCTGTCCAAATAACAACTTCTCTTCATCAGAGGTCATTGTCGGATCGTCAGAGGAGTGCGGTCGGATTTTAAATATTTTAAAGTGATCTCAAAAATAGGTTTCGAGTTGGCGCGGTTTGTGGTGGGTCGCAATACATTCATTTCTGTCCAAATAACAACTTCTTATCATTAGAGATCATTGTCGGATGGTCAGAGAAGAGCGGTCGGGTTTTAAATATTTTAAAGTGGTCTCAAAAATAGGTTCCGAGTTGGCGCGGTTTGTGGTGGGTCAGAATACATTCTTTTCTGTCCAAATATCAACTTCTCATCATCAGAGGTCATTGTCGGATCGTCAGAGAAGTGCGGTCGGGTTTTAAATATTTTAAAGTGGTCTTAAAAATAGGTTCCGAGTTGGCGCGGTTTGTGGTGGGTCAGAATACATTCAATTCTGTCCAAATAACAACTACTCATCATCAGAGGTCATTGTCGGATCGTCAGAGAAGTGCGGTCGGATTTTAAATATTTTAAAGTGGTCTCAAAAATAGGTTCCGAGTTGGCGCGGTTTGTGGTGGGTCAGAATACATTCATTTCTGTCCAAATAACAACTTCTCATCATCAGAGGTCATTGTCGGATCGTCAGAGGAGTGCGGTCAGACTTTGAATATTTTAAAGTGGTCTCAAAAATAGGTTCCGAGTTGGCGCGGTTTGTGGTGGGTCAGAATACTTTCATTTTTGTCCAAACAACAACTTCTCATCATCAGATGTCATTGTCGGATCGTCAGAGGAGTGCGGTCGGATTTTAAATATTTTAAAGTGGTCTCAAAAATAGGTTCCGAGTTGGCGCGGTTTGTGGTGGGTCAGAATACATTCATTTCTGTACAAATAACAACTTCTCATCATCAGAGGTCATTGTCGGATTGTCAGAGAAGTGCGGTCGGATTTTAAATATTTTAAAGTGGTTTCAAAAATAGGTTCCGTGTTGGCGCGGTTTGTGGTGGGTCAGAATACATTCATTTCTGTCCAAATAACAACTTCTCATCATCAGAGGTCATTGTCGGATCGTCAGAGAAGTGCGGTCGGATTTTAAATATTTTAAAGTGGTCTCAAAAATAGGTTCCGAGTTGGCGCGGTTTGTGGTGGGTCAGAATACATTCTTTTCTGTCCAAATAACAACTTCTCATCATCAGAGGTCATTGTCGGATCGTCAGAGAAGTGCGGTCGGGTTTTAAATATTTTAAAGTGGTCTTAAAAATAGGTTCCGAGTTGGCGCGGTTTGTGGTGGGTCAGAATACATTCCTTTCTGTCCAAATAACAACTACTCATCATCAGAGGTCATTGTCGGATCGTCAGAGAAGTGCGGTCGGATTTTAAATATTTTAAAGTGGTCTCAAAAATAGGTTCCGAGTTGGCGCGGTTTGTGGTGGGTCAGAATACATTCATTTCTGTCCAAATAACAACTTCTCATCATCAGAGGTCATTGTCGGATTGTCAGAGGAGTGCGGTCAAATTTTGAATATTTTAAAGTGGTCTCAAAAATAGGTTCCGAGTTGGCGCGGTTTGTGGTGGGTCAGAAAACTTTCATTTTTGTCCAAACAACAACTTCTCATCATCAGAGGTCATTGTTGGATCGTCAGAGGAGTGCGGTCTGATTTTAAATATTTTAAAGTGGTCTCAAAAATAGGTTCCGAGTTGGCGCGGTTTGTGGTGGGTCAGAATACATTCATTTCTGTACAAATAACAACTTCTCATCATCAGAGGTCATTGTCGGATTGTCAGAGAAGTGCGGTCGGATTTTAAATATTTTAAAGTGGTCTCAAAAATAGGTTCCGAGTTGGCGCGGTTTGTGGTGGGTCAGAAAACTTTCATATTTGTCCAAACAACAACTTCTCATCATCAGAGGTCATTGTCGGATCGTCAGAGGAATGCGGTCGGATTTTAAATATTTTAAAGTTGTCTCAAAAATAGGTTCCGAGTTGGCGCGGTTTGTGGTGGGTCAGAATACATTCTTTTCTGTCCAAATAACAACTTCTCATCATCAGAGGTCATTGTCGGATCGTCAGAGAAATGCGGTCGGATTTTAAATATTTTAAAGTGGTCTCAAAAATAGGTTCCGAGTTGACGCGGTTTGTGGTGGGTCAGAATGCATTCTTTTCTGTCCAAATAACAACTACTCATCATCAGAGATCATTGTCGGATCGTCAGAGGAGTACGGTCGGATTTTAAATATTTTAAAGTGGTCTCAAAAATAGGTTCCAAGTTGACGCGGTTTGTAGTGGGTCAGAAAACTTTCATTTTTGTCCAAACAACAACTTCTCATCATCAGAGGTCATTGTCGGATCGTCAGAGAAGTGCGGTCGGATTTTAAATATTTTAAAGTGGTCTCAAAAATAGGTTCCGAGTTGGCGCGGTTTGTGGTGGGTCAGAATACATTCATTTCTGTCCAAATAACAACTTCTCATCATCAGAGGTCATTGTCGGATTGTCAGAGGAGTGCGGTCAAATTTTGAATATTTTAAAGTGGTCTCAAAAATAGGTTCCGAGTTGGCGCGGTTTGTGGTGGGTCAGAAAACTTTCAATTATGTCCAAACAACAACTTCTCATCATCAGAGGTCATTGTCGGATCGTCAGAGGAGTGCGGTCGGATTTTAAATATTTTAAAGTTGTCTCAAAAATAGGTTCCGAGTTGGCGCGGTTTGTGGTGGGTCAGAATACATTCATTTCTGTACAAATAACAACTTCTCATCATCAGAGGTCATTGTCGGATTGTCAGAGAAGTGCGGTCGGATTTTAAATATTTTAAAGTGGTTTCAAAAATAGGTTCCGAGTTGGCGCGGTTTGTGGTGGGTCAGAATACATTCATTTCTGTCCAAATAACAACTTCTCATCATCAGAGGTCATTGTCGGATCGTCAGAGGAGTGCGGTCGGATTTTAAATATTTTAAAGTGGTCTCAAAAATAGGTTCTGAGTTGGCGCGGTTTGTGGTGGGTCAGAAAAGTTTCATTTCTGTCCAAATAACAACTTCTCATCATCAGAGGTCATTGTTGGATCGTCAGAGCAGTGCGGTCGGATTTTAAATATTTTAAAGTGGTCTCAAAAATAGGTTCCGAGTTGGCGCGGTTTGTGGTGGGTCAGAATACATTCTTTTCTGTCCAAATAACAACTTCTCATCATCAGAGGTCATTGTCGGATCGTCAGAGAAGTGCGGTCGGGTTTTAAATATTTTAAAGTGGTCTTAAAAATAGGTTCCGAGTTGGCGCGGTTTGTGGTGGGTCAGAATACATTCCTTTCTGTCCAAATAACAACTACTCATCATCAGAGGTCATTGTCGGATCGTCAGAGAAGTGCGGTCGGATTTTAAATATTTTAAAGTGGTCTCAAAAATAGGTTCCGAGTTGGCGCGGTTTGTGGTGGGTCAGAATACATTCATTTCTGTCCAAATAACAACTTCTCATCATCAGAGGTCATTGTCGGATTGTCAGAGGAGTGCGGTCAAATTTTGAATATTTTAAAGTGGTCTCAAAAATAGGTTCCGAGTTGGCGCGGTTTGTGGTGGGTCAGAAAACTTTCATTTTTGTCCAAACAACAACTTCTCATCATCAGAGGTCATTGTCGGATCGTCAGAGGAGTGCGGTCGGATTTTAAATATTTTAAAGTTGTCTCAAAAATAGGTTCCGAGTTGGCGCGGTTTGTGGTGGGTCAGAATACATTCATTTCTGTACAAATAACAACTTCTCATCATCAGAGGTCATTGTCGGATTGTCAGAGAAGTGCGGTCGGATTTTAAATATTTTAAAGTGGTCTCAAAAATAGGTTCCGAGTTGGCGCAGTTTGTGGTGGGTCAGAATACATTCTTTTCTGTCCAAATAACAACTTCTCATCATCAGAGGTCATTGTCGGATCGTCAGAGAAATGCGGTCGGATTTTAAATATTTTAAAGTGGTCTCAAAAATAGGTTCCGAGTTGACGCGGTTTGTGGTGGGTCAGAATGCATTCTTTTCTGTCCAAATAACAACTACTCATCATCAGAGATCATTGTCGGATCGTCAGAGGAGTACGGTCGGATTTTAAATATTTTAAAGTGGTCTCAAAAATAGGTTCCGAGTTGACGCGGTTTGTGGTGGGTCAGAAAACTTTCATTTTTGTCCAAACAACAACTTCTCATCATCAGAGGTCATTGTCGGATCGTCAGAGAAGTGCGGTCGGATTTTAAATATTTTAAAGTGGTCTCAAAAATAGGTTCCGAGTTGGCGCGGTTTGTGGTGGGTCAGAATACATTCTTTTCTGTCCAAATACCAACTTCTCATCATCAGAGGTCATTGTCGGATTGTCAGAGGAGTTCGGTCAAATTTTGAATATTTTAAAGTGGTCTCAAAAATAGGTTCCGAGTTGGCGCGGTTTGTGGTGGGTCAGAAAACTTTCATTTATGTCCAAACAACAACTTCTCATCATCAGAGGTCATTGTCGGATCGTCAGAGGAGTGCGGTCGGATTTTAAATATTTTAAAGTTGTCTCAAAAATAGGTTCCGAGTTGGCGCGGTTTGTGGTGGGTCAGAATACATTCATTTCTGTACAAATAACAACTTCTGATCATCAGAGGTCATTGTCGGATTGTCAGAGGAGTTCGGTCAAATTTTGAATATTTTAAAGTGGTCTCCAAAATAGGTTCCGAGTTGGCGCAGTTTGTGGTGGGTCAGAATACATTCATTTCTGTCCAAATAACAACTTCTCATCATCAGAGGTCATTGTCGGATTGTCAGAGGAGTGCGGTCAAATTTTGAATATTTTAAAGTGGTCTCAAAAATAGGTTCCGAGTTGGCGCGGTTTGTGGTGGGTCAGAAAACTTTCATTTATGTCCAAACAACAACTTCTCATCATCAGAGGTCATTGTCGGATCGTCAGAGGAGTGCGGTCGGATTTTAAATATTTTAAAGTTGTCTCAAAAATAGGTTCCGAGTTGGCGCGGTTTGTGGTGGGTCAGAATACATTCATTTCTGTACAAATAACAACTTCTCATCATCAGAGGTCATTGTCGGATTGTCAGAGAAGTGCGGTCGGATTTTAAATATTTTAAAGTGGTTTCAAAAATAGGTTCCGAGTTGGCGCGGTTTGTGGTGGGTCAGAATACATTCATTTCTGTCCAAATAACAACTTCTCATCATCAGAGGTCATTGTCGGATCGTCAGAGGAGTGCGGTCGGATTTTAAATATTTTAAAGTGGTCTCAAAAATAGGTTCTGAGTTGGCGCGGTTTGTGGTGGGTCAGAAAAGTTTCATTTCTGTCCGAATAACAACTTCTCATCATCAGAGGTCATTGTTGGATTGTCAGAGGAGTGCGGTCGGATTTTAAATATTTTAAAGTGGTCTCAAAAATAGGTTCCGAGTTGGCGCGGTTTGTGGTGGGTCAGAATACATTATTTTCTGTCCAAATAACAACTTCTCATCATCAGAGGTCATTGTCGGATCGTCAGAGAAGTGCGGTCGGGTTTAAAATATTTTAAAGTGGTCTTAAAAATAGGTTCCGAGTTGGCGCGGTTTGTGGTGGGTCAGAATACATTCCTTTCTGTCCAAATAACAACTACTCATCATCAGAGGTCATTGTCGGATCGTCAGAGAAGTGCGGTCGGATTTTAAATATTTTAAAGTGGTCTCAAAAATAGGTTCCGAGTTGGCGCGGTTTGTGGTGGGTCAGAATACATTCATTTTTGTCCAAACAACAACTTCTCATCATCAGAGGTCATTGTCGGATCGTCAGAGGAGTGCGGTCGGATTTTAAATATTTTAAAGTGGTCTCAAAAATAGGTTCCGAGTTGGCGCGGTTTGTGGTGGGTCAGAATACATTCATTTCTGTACAAATAACAACTTCTCATCATCAGAGGTCATTGTCGGATTGTCAGAGGAGTGCGGTCAAATTTTGAATATTTTAAAGTGGTCTCCAAAATAGGTTCCGAGTTGGCGCGGTTTGTGGTGGGTCAGAATACATTCATTTCTGTCCAAATAATAACTTCTCATCATCAGAGGTCATTGTCGGATTGTCAGAGGAGTGCGGTCAAATTTTGAATATTTTGAAGTGGTCTCAAAAATAGGTTCCGAGTTGGCGCGGTTTGTGGTGGGTCAGAAAACTTTCATTTATGTCCAAACAACAACTTCTCATCATCAGAGGTCATTGTCGGATCGTCAGAGGAGTGCGGTCGGATTTTAAATATTTTAAAGTTGTCTCAAAAATAGGTTCCGAGTTGGCGCGGTTTGTGGTGGGTCAGAATACATTCATTTCTGTACAAATAACAACTTCTCATCATCAGAGGTCATTGTCGGATTGTCAGAGAAGTGCGGTCGGATTTTAAATATTTTAAAGTGGTTTCAAAAATAGGTTCCGAGTTGGCGCGGTTTGTGGTGGGTCAGAATACATTCATTTCTGTCCAAATAACAACTTCTCATCATCAGAGGTCATTGTCGGATCGTCAGAGGAGTGCGGTCGGATTTTAAATATTTTAAAGTGGTCTCAAAAATAGGTTCTGAGTTGGCGCGGTTTGTGGTGGGTCAGAAAAGTTTCATTTCTGTCCGAATAACAACTTCTCATCATCAGAGGTCATTGTTGGATTGTCAGAGGAGTGCGGTCGGATTTTAAATATTTTAAAGTGGTCTCAAAAATAGGTTCCGAGTTGGCGCGGTTTGTGGTGGATCAGAATACATACTTTTCTGTCCAAATAACAACTTCTCATCATCAGAGGTCATTGTCGGATCGTCAGAGAAGTGCGGTCGGGTTTTAAATATTTTAAAGTGGTCTTAAAAATAGGTTCCGAGTTGGCGCGGTTTGTGGTGGGTCAGAATACATTCCTTTCTGTCCAAATAACAACTACTCATCATCAGAGGTCATTGTCGGATCGTCAGAGAAGTGCGGTCGGATTTTAAATATTTTAAAGTGGTCTCAAAAATAGGTTCCGAGTTGGCGCGGTTTGTGGTGGGTCAGAATACATTCATTTCTGTCCAAATAACAACTTCTCATCATCAGAGGTCATTGTCGGATTGTCAGAGGAGTGCGGTCAAATTTTGAATATTTTAAAGTGGTCTCAAAAATAGGTTCCGAGTTGGCGCGGTTCGTGGTGGGTCAGAAAACTTTCATTTTTGTCCAAACAACAACTTCTCATCATCAGAGGTCATTGTCGGATCGTCAGAGGAGTGCGGTCGGATTTTAAATATTTTAAAGTTGTCTCAAAAATAGGTTCCGAGTTGGCGCGGTTTGTGGTGGGTCAGAATACATTCATTTCTGTACAAATAACAACTTCTCATCATCAGAGGTCATTGTCGGATTGTCAGAGAAGTGCGGTCGGATTTTAAATATTTTAAAGTGGTCTCAAAAATAGGTTCCGAGTTGGCACGGTTTGTGGTGGGTCAGAATACATTCTTTTCTGTCCAAATAACAACTTCTCATCATCAGAGGTCATTGTCGGATCGTCAGAGAAATGCGGTCGGATTTTAAATATTTTAAAGTGGTCTCAAAAATAGGTTCCGAGTTGACGCGGTTTGTGGTGAGTCAGAATGCATTCTTTTCTGTCCAAATAACAACTACTCACCATCAGAGATCATTGTCGGATCGTCAGAGGAGTACGGTCGGATTTTAAATATTTTAAAGTGGTCTCAAAAATAGGTTCCGAGTTGACGCGGTTTGTGGTGGGTCAGAAAACTTTCATTTTTGTCCAAACAACCACTTCTCATCTTCAGAGGTCATTGTCGGATCGTCAGAGAAGTGCGGTCGGATTTTAAATATTTTAAAGTGGTCTCAAAAATAGGTTCCGAGTTGGCGCGGTTTGTGGTGGGTCAGAATACATTCATTTCTGTCCAAATAACAACTTCTCATCATCAGAGGTCATTGTCGGATTGTCAGAGGAGTGCGGTCAAATTTTGAATATTTTAAAGTGGTCTCAAAAATAGGTTCCGAGTTGGCGCGGTTTGTGGTGGGTCAGAAAACTTTCATTTATGTCCAAACAACAACTTCTCATCATCAGAGGTCATTGTCGGATCGTCAGAGGAGTGCGGTCGTATTTTAAATATTTTAAAGTTGTCTCAAAAATAGGTTCCGAGTTGGCGCGGTTTGTGGTGGGTCAGAATACATTCATTTCTGTACAAATAACAACTTCTCATCATCAGAGTTCATTGTCGGATTGTCAGAGAAGTGCGGTCGGATTTTAAATATTTTAAAGTGGTTTCAAAAATAGGTTCCGAGTTGGCGCGGTTTGTGGTGGGTCAGAATACATTCATTTCCTTACAAATAACAACTTCTCATCATCAGAGGTCATTGTCGGATTGTCAGAGAAGTGCGGTCGGATTTTAAATATTTTAAAGTGGTCTCAAAAATAGGTTCCGAGTTGGCGCGGTTTGTGGTAGGTCAGAATACATTCTTTTCTGTCCAAATAACAACTTCTCATCATCAGAGGTCATTGTCGGATCGTCAGAGAAATGCGGTCGGATTTTAAATATTTTAAAGTGGTCTCAAAAATAGGTTCCGAGTTGACGCGGTTTGTGGTGGGTCAGAATGCATTCTTTTCTGTCCAAATAACAACTACTCATCATCAGAGATCATTGTCGGATCGTCAGAGGAGTACGGTCGGATTTTAAATATTTTAAAGTGGTCTCAAAAATAGGTTCCGAGTTGACGCGGTTTGTGGTGGGTCAGAAAACTTTCATTTTTGTCCAAACAACAACTTCTCATCATCAGAGGTCATTGTCGGATCGTCAGAGAAGTGCGGTCGGATTTTAAATATTTTAAAGTGGTCTCAAAAATAGGTTCCGAGTTGGCGCGGTTTGTGGTGGGTCAGAATACATTCATTTCTGTCCAAATAACAACTTCTCATCATCAGAGGTCATTGTCGGATTGTCAGAGGAGTGCGGTCAAATTTTGAATATTTTAAAGTGGTCTCAAAAATAGGTTCCGAGTTGGCGCGGTTTGTGGTGGGTCAGAAATCTTTCATTTATGTCAAAACAACAACTTCTCATCATCAGAGGTCATTGTCGGATCGTCAGAGGAGTGCGGTCGGATTTTAAATATTTTAAAGTTGTCTCAAAAATAGGTTCCGAGTTGGCGCGGTTTGTGGTGGGTCAGAATACATTCATTTCTGTACAAATAACAACTTCTCATCATCAGAGGTCATTGTCGGATTGTCAGAGAAGTGCGGTCGGATTTTAAATATTTTAAAGTGGTCTCAAAAATAGGTTCCGAGTTGGCGCGGTTTGTGGTGGGTCAGAATACATTCTTTTCTGTCCAAATAACAACTTCTCATCATCAGAGGTCATTGTCGGATCGTCAGAGAAATGCGGTCGGATTTTAAATATTTTAAAGTGGTCTCAAAAATAGGTTCCGAGTTGACGCGGTTTGTGGTGGGTCAGAATGCATTCTTTTCTGTCCAAATAACAACTACTCATCATCAGAGATCATTGTCGGATCGTCAGAGGAGTACGGTCGGATTTAAAATATTTTAAAGTGGTCTCAAAAATAGGTTCCGAGTTGGCGCGGTTTGTGGTGGGTCAGAATACATTCTTTTCTGTCCAAATAACAACTTCTCATCATCAGAGGTCATTGTCGGATCGTCAGAGAAATGCGGTCGGATTTTAAATATTTTAAAGTGGTCTCAAAAATAGGTTCCGAGTTGACGCGGTTTGTGGTGGGTCAGAATGCATTCTTTTCTGTCCAAATAACAACTACTCATCATCAGAGATCATTGTCGGATCGTCAGAGGAGTGCGGTCGGATTTTAAATATTTTAAAGTGGTCTCAAAAATAGGTTCCGAGTTGGCGCGGTTTGTGGTGGGTCAGAATACATTCATTTCTGTCCAAATAACAACTTCTCATCATCAGAGGTCATTGTCGGATCGTCAGAGAAGTGCGGTCGGATTTTAAATATTTTAAAGTGGTCTCAAAAATAGGTTCCGAGTTGGCGCGGTTTGTGGTGGGTCAGAAAACTTTCATTTTTGTCCAAACAACAACTTGTCATCATCAGAGGTCATTGTCGGATCGTCAGAGGAGTGCGGTCGGATTTTAAATATTTTAAAGTGGTCTCAAAAATAGGTTCCGAGTTGGCGCGGTTTGTGGTGGGTCAGAATACATTCATTTCTGTCCAAATAACAACTTCTCATCATCAGAGGTCATTGTCGGATCGTCAGAGAAGTGCGGTCGGATTTTAAATATTTTAAAGTGGTCTCAAATATAGGTTCCGAGTTGGCGCGGTTTGTGGTGGGTCAGAAAACTTTCATTTTTGTCCAAACAACAACTTCTCATCATCAGAGGTCATTGTCGGATCGTCAGAGGAGTGCGGTCGGATTTTAAATATTTTAAAGTGGTCTCAAAAATAGGTTCCGAGTTGGCGCGGTTTGTGGTGGGTCAGAATACATTCATTTCTGTCCAAATAACAACTTCTCTTCATCAGAGGTCATTGTCGGATCGTCAGAGGAGTGCGGTCGGATTTTAAATATTTTAAAGTGGTCTCAAAAATAGGTTTCGAGTTGGCGCGGTTTGTGGTGGGTCGCAATACATTCATTTCTGTCCAAATAACAACTTCTTATCATTAGAGATCATTGTCGGATGGTCAGAGGAGTGCGGTCGGATTTTAAATATTTTAAAGTGGACTCAAAAATAGGTTCCGAGTTGGCGCGGTTTGTGGTGGGTCAGAATACATTCATTTCAGTACAAATAACAACTTCTCATCATCAGAGGTCATTGTCGGATTGTCAGAGAAGAGCGGTCGGGTTTTAAATATTTTAAAGTGGTCTCAAAAATAGGTTCCGAGTTGGCGCGGTTTGTGGTGGGTCAGAATACATTCTTTTCTGTCCAAATATCAACTTCCCATCATCAGAGGTCATTGTCGGATCGTCAGAGAAGTGCGGTCGGGTTTTAAATATTTTAAAGTGGTCTTAAAAATAGGTTCCGAGTTGGCGCGGTTTGTGGTGGGTCAGAATACATTCCTTTCTGTCCAAATAACAACTACTCATCATCAGAGGTCATTGTCGGATCGTCAGAGAAGTGCGGTCGGATTTTAAATATTTTAAAGTGGTCTCAAAAATAGGTTCCGAGTTGGCGCGGTTTGTGGTGGGTCAGAATACATTCATTTCTGTCCAAATAACAACTTCTCATCATCAGAGGTCATTGTCGGATTGTCAGAGGAGTGCGGTCAAATTTTGAATATTTTAAAGTGGTCTCAAAAATAGGTTCCGAGTTGGCGCGGTTTGTGGTGGGTCAGAAAACTTTCATTTTTGTCCAAACAACAACTTCTCATCATCAGAGGTCATTGTTGGATCGTCAGAGGAGTGCGGTCGGATTTTAAATATTTTAAAGTGGTCTCAAAAATAGGTTCCGAGTTGGCGCGGTTTGTGGTGGGTCAGAATACATTCTTTTCTGTCCAAATAACAACTTCTCATCATCAGAGGTCATTGTCGGATCGTCAGAGAAGTGCGGTCGGGTTTTAAATATTTTAAAGTGGTCTTAAAAATAGGTTCCGAGTTGGCGCGGTTTGTGGTGGGTCAGAATACATTCCTTTCTGTCCAAATAACAACTACTCATCATCAGAGGTCATTGTCGGATCGTCAGAGAAGTGCGGACGGATTATAAATATTTCAAAGTGGTCTCAAAAATAGGTTCCGAGTTGGCGCGGTTTGTGGTGGGTCAGAATACATTCATTTCTGTCCAAATAACAACTTCTCATCATCAGAGGTCATTGTCGGATCGTCAGAGGAGTACGGTCGGATTTAAAATATTTTAAAGTGGTCTCAAAAATAGGTTCCGAGTTGGCGCGGTTTGTGGTGGGTCAGAATACATTCTTTTCTGTCCAAATAACAACTTCTCATCATCAGAGGTCATTGTCGGATCGTCAGAGAAATGCGGTCGGATTTTAAATATTTTAAAGTGGTCTCAAAAATAGGTTCCGAGTTGACGCGGTTTGTGGTGGGTCAGAATGCATTCTTTTCTGTCCAAATAACAACTACTCATCATCAGAGATCATTGTCGGATCGTCAGAGGAGTGCGGTCGGATTTTAAATATTTTAAAGTGGTCTCAAAAATAGGTTCCGAGTTGGCGCGGTTTGTGGTGGGTCAGAATACATTCATTTCTGTCCAAATAACAACTTCTCATCATCAGAGGTCATTGTCGGATCGTCAGAGAAGTGCGGTCGGATTTTAAATATTTTAAAGTGGTCTCAAAAATAGGTTCCGAGTTGGCGCGGTTTGTGGTGGGTCAGAAAACTTTCATTTTTGTCCAAACAACAACTTGTCATCATCAGAGGTCATTGTCGGATCGTCAGAGGAGTGCGGTCGGATTTTAAATATTTTAAAGTGGTCTCAAAAATAGGTTCCGAGTTGGCGCGGTTTGTGGTGGGTCAGAATACATTCATTTCTGTCCAAATAACAACTTCTCATCATCAGAGGTCATTGTCGGATCGTCAGAGAAGTGCGGTCGGATTTTAAATATTTTAAAGTGGTCTCAAATATAGGTTCCGAGTTGGCGCGGTTTGTGGTGGGTCAGAAAACTTTCATTTTTGTCCAAACAACAACTTCTCATCATCAGAGGTCATTGTCGGATCGTCAGAGGAGTGCGGTCGGATTTTAAATATTTTAAAGTGGTCTCAAAAATAGGTTCCGAGTTGGCGCGGTTTGTGGTGGGTCAGAATACATTCATTTCTGTCCAAATAACAACTTCTCTTCATCAGAGGTCATTGTCGGATCGTCAGAGGAGTGCGGTCGGATTTTAAATATTTTAAAGTGGTCTCAAAAATAGGTTTCGAGTTGGCGCGGTTTGTGGTGGGTCGCAATACATTCATTTCTGTCCAAATAACAACTTCTTATCATTAGAGATCATTGTCGGATGGTCAGAGGAGTGCGGTCGGATTTTAAATATTTTAAAGTGGACTCAAAAATAGGTTCCGAGTTGGCGCGGTTTGTGGTGGGTCAGAATACATTCATTTCAGTACAAATAACAACTTCTCATCATCAGAGGTCATTGTCGGATTGTCAGAGAAGAGCGGTCGGGTTTTAAATATTTTAAAGTGGTCTCAAAAATAGGTTCCGAGTTGGCGCGGTTTGTGGTGGGTCAGAATACATTCTTTTCTGTCCAAATATCAACTTCCCATCATCAGAGGTCATTGTCGGATCGTCAGAGAAGTGCGGTCGGGTTTTAAATATTTTAAAGTGGTCTTAAAAATAGGTTCCGAGTTGGCGCGGTTTGTGGTGGGTCAGAATACATTCCTTTCTGTCCAAATAACAACTACTCATCATCAGAGGTCATTGTCGGATCGTCAGAGAAGTGCGGTCGGATTTTAAATATTTTAAAGTGGTCTCAAAAATAGGTTCCGAGTTGGCGCGGTTTGTGGTGGGTCAGAATACATTCATTTCTGTCCAAATAACAACTTCTCATCATCAGAGGTCATTGTCGGATTGTCAGAGGGGTGCGGTCAAATTTTGAATATTTTAAAGTGGTCTCAAAAATAGGTTCCGAGTTGGCGCGGTTTGTGGTGGGTCAGAAAACTTTCATTTTTGTCCAAACAACAACTTCTCATCATCAGAGGTCATTGTTGGATCGTCAGAGGAGTGCGGTCGGATTTTAAATATTTTAAAGTGGTATCAAAAATAGGTTCCGAGTTGGCGCGGTTTGTGGTGGGTCAGAAAACTTTCATTTTTGTCCAAACAACAACTTGTCATCATCAGAGGTCATTGTCGGATCGTCAGAGGAGTGCGGTCGGATTTTAAATATTTTAAAGTGGTCTCAAAAATAGGTTCCGAGTTGGCGCGGTTTGTGGTGGGTCAGAATACATTCATTTCTGTCCAAATAACAACTTCTCATCATCAGAGGTCATTGTCGGATCGTCAGAGAAGTGCGGTCGGATTTTAAATATTTTAAAGTGGTCTCAAATATAGGTTCCGAGTTGGCGCGGTTTGTGGTGGGTCAGAAAACTTTCATTTTTGTCCAAACAACAACTTCTCATCATCAGAGGTCATTGTCGGATCGTCAGAGGAGTGCGGTCGGATTTTAAATATTTTAAAGTGGTCTCAAAAATAGGTTCCGAGTTGGCGCGGTTTGTGGTGGGTCAGAATACATTCATTTCTGTCCAAATAACAACTTCTCTTCATCAGAGGTCATTGTCGGATCGTCAGAGGAGTGCGGTCGGATTTTAAATATTTTAAAGTGGTCTCAAAAATAGGTTTCGAGTTGGCGCGGTTTGTGGTGGGTCGCAATACATTCATTTCTGTCCAAATAACAACTTCTTATCATTAGAGATCATTGTCGGATGGTCAGAGGAGTGCGGTCGGATTTTAAATATTTTAAAGTGGACTCAAAAATAGGTTCCGAGTTGGCGCGGTTTGTGGTGGGTCAGAATACATTCATTTCAGTACAAATAACAACTTCTCATCATCAGAGGTCATTGTCGGATTGTCAGAGAAGAGCGGTCGGGTTTTAAATATTTTAAAGTGGTCTCAAAAATAGGTTCCGAGTTGGCGCGGTTTGTGGTGGGTCAGAATACATTCTTTTCTGTCCAAATATCAACTTCCCATCATCAGAGGTCATTGTCGGATCGTCAGAGAAGTGCGGTCGGGTTTTAAATATTTTAAAGTGGTCTTAAAAATAGGTTCCGAGTTGGCGCGGTTTGTGGTGGGTCAGAATACATTCCTTTCTGTCCAAATAACAACTACTCATCATCAGAGGTCATTGTCGGATCGTCAGAGAAGTGCGGTCGGATTTTAAATATTTTAAAGTGGTCTCAAAAATAGGTTCCGAGTTGGCGCGGTTTGTGGTGGGTCAGAATACATTCATTTCTGTCCAAATAACAACTTCTCATCATCAGAGGTCATTGTCGGATTGTCAGAGGAGTGCGGTCAAATTTTGAATATTTTAAAGTGGTCTCAAAAATAGGTTCCGAGTTGGCGCGGTTTGTGGTGGGTCAGAAAACTTTCATTTTTGTCCAAACAACAACTTCTCATCATCAGAGGTCATTGTTGGATCGTCAGAGGAGTGCGGTCGGATTTTAAATATTTTAAAGTGGTATCAAAAATAGGTTCCGAGTTGGCGCGGTTTGTGGTGGGTCAGAATACATTCTTTTCTGTCCAAATAACAACTTCTCATCATCAGAGGTCATTGTCGGATCGTCAGAGAAGTGCGGTCGGGTTTTAAATATTTTAAAGTGGTCTTAAAAATAGGTTCCGAGTTGGCGCGGTTTGTGGTGGGTCAGAATACATTCCTTTCTGTCCAAATAACAACTACTCATCATCAGAGGTCATTGTCGGATCGTCAGAGAAGTGCGGACGGATTATAAATATTTCAAAGTGGTCTCAAAAATAGGTTCCGAGTTGGCGCGGTTTGTGGTGGGTCAGAATACATTCATTTCTGTCCAAATAACAACTTCTCATCATCAGAGGTCATTGTCGGATTGTCAGAGGAGTGCGGTCAAATTTTGAATATTTTAAAGTGGTCTCAAAAATAGGTTCCTAGTTGGCGCGGTTTGTGGTGGGTCAGAAAACTTTCATTTTTGTCCAAACAACAACTTTTCATCATCAGAGGTCATTGTCGGATCGTCAGAGGAGTGCGGTCGGATTTTAAATATTTTAAAGTTGTCTCAAAAATAGGTTCCGAGTTGGCGCGGTTTGTGGTGGGTCAGAATACATTCATTTCTGTACAAATAACAACTTCTCATCATCAGAGGTCATTGTCGGATCGTCAGAGAAGTGCGGTCGGATTTTAAATATTTTAAAGTGGTTTCAAAAATAGGTTCCGAGTTGGCGCGGTTTGTGGTGGGTCAGAATACATTCATTTCTGTACAAATTACAACTTCTCATCATCAGAGGTCATTGTCGGATTGTCATAGAAGTGCGGTCGGATTTTAAATATTTTAAAGTGGTCTCAAAAATAGGTTCCGAGTTGGCGCGGTTTGTGGTGGGTCAGAATACATTCTTTTCTGTCCAAGTAACAACTTCTCATCATCAGAGGTCATTGTCGGATCGTCAGAGAAATGCGGTCGGATTTTAAATATTTTAAAGTGGTCTCAAAAATAGGTTCCGAGTTGACGCGGTTTGTGGTGGGTCAGAATGCATTCTTTTCTGTCCAAATAACAACTACTCATCATCAGAGATCATTGTCGGATCGTCAGAGGAGTACGGTCGGATTTTAAATATTTTAAAGTGGTCTCAAAAATAGGTTCCGAGTTGACGCGGTTTGTGGTGGGTCAGAAAACTTTCATTTTTGTCCAAACAACAACTTCTCATCATCAGAGGTCATTGTCGGATCGTCAGAGAAGTGCGGTCGGATTTTAAATATTTTAAAGTGGTCTCAAAAATAGGTTCCGAGTTGGCGCGGTTTGTGGTGGGTCAGAATACATTCATTTCTGTCCAAATAACAACTTCTCATCATCAGAGGTCATTGTCGGATTGTCAAAGGAGTGCGGTCAAATTTTGAATATTTTAAAGTGGTCTCAAAAATAGGTTCCGAGTTGGCGCGGTTTGTGGTGGGTCAGAAAACTTTCATTTATGTCCAAACAACAACTTCTCATCATCAGAGGTCATTGTCGGATCGTCAGAGGAGTGCGGTCGGATTTTAAATATTTTAAAGTTGTCTCAAAATTAGGTTCCGAGTTGGCGCGGTTTGTGGTGGGTCAGAATACATTCATTTCTGTACAAATAACAACTTCTCATCATCAGAGGTCATTGTCGGATTGTCAGAGAAGTGCGGTCGGATTTTAAATATTTTAAAGTGGTCTCAAAAATAGGTTCCGAGTTGACGCGGTTTGTGGTGGGTCAGAATGCATTCTTTTCTGTCCAAATAACAACTACTCATCATCAGAGATCATTGTCGGATCGTCAGAGGAGTACGGTCGGATTTTAAATATTTTAAAGTGGTCTCAAAAATAGGTTCCGAGTTGACGCGGTTTGTGGTGGGTCAGAAAACTTTCATTTTTGTCCAAACAACAACTTCTCATCATCAGAGGTCATTGTCGGATCGTCAGAGGAGTGCGGTCGGATTTTAAATATTTTAAAGTGGTCTTAAAAATAGGTTCCGAGTTGGCGCGGTTTGTGGTGGGTCAGAATACATTATTTTCTGTCCAAATAACAACTACTCATCATCAGAGGTCATTGTCGGATCGTCAGAGAAGTGCGGTCGGATTTTAAATATTTTAAAGTGGTCTCAAAAATAAGTTCCGAGTTGGCGCGGTTTGTGGTGGGTCAGATTACATTCATTTCTGTCCAACTAACAACTTCTCATCATCAGAGGTCATTGTCGGATCGTCAGAGGAGTGCGGTCAGATTTTGAATATTTTAAAGTGGTCTCAAAAATAGGTTCCGAGTTGGCGCGGTTTGTGGTGGGTCAGAATACATTCATTTCTGTCCAAATAACAACTTCTCATCATCAGAGGTCATTGTCGGATCGTCAGAGGAGTGCGGTCGGATTTTAAATATTTTAAAGTGGTCTCAAAAATAGGTTCTGAGTTGGCGCGGTTTGTGGTGGGTCAGAAAAGTTTCATTTCTGTCCGAATAACAACTTCTCATCATCAGAGGTCATTGTTGGATTGTCAGAGGAGTGCGGTCGGATTTTAAATATTTTAAAGTGGTCTCAAAAATAGGTTCCGAGTTGGCGCGGTTTGTGGTGGGTCAGAATACATTATTTTCTGTCCAAATAACAACTTCTCATCATCAGAGGTCATTGTCGGATCGTCAGAGAAGTGCGGTCGGGTTTTAAATATTTTAAAGTGGTCTTAAAAATAGGTTCCGAGTTGGCGCGGTTTGTGGTGGGTCAGAATACATTCCTTTCTGTCCAAATAACAACTACTCATCATCAGAGGTCATTGTCGGATCGTCAGAGAAGTGCGGTCGGATTTTAAATATTTTAAAGTGGTCTCAAAAATAGGTTCCGAGTTGGCGCGGTTTGTGGTGGGTCAGAATACATTCATTTCTGTCCAAATAACAACTTCTCATCAGCAGAGGTCATTGTCGGAATGTCAGAGGAGTGCGGTCAAATTTTGAATATTTTAAAGTGGTCTCAAAAATAGGTTCCGAGTTGGCGCGGTTCGTGGTGGGTCAGAAAACTTTCATTTTTGTCCAAACAACAACTTCTCATCATCAGAGGTCATTGTCGGATCGTCAGAGGAGTGCGGTCGGATTTTAAATATTTTAAAGTGGTCTCAAAAATAGGTTCCGAGTTGGCGCGGTTTGTGGTGGGTCAGAATACATTCATTTCTGTACAAATAACAACTTCTCATCATCAGAGGTCATTGTCGGATTGTCAGAGGAGTGCGGTCAAATTTTGAATATTTTAAAGTGGTCTCCAAAATAGGTTCCGAGTTGGCGCGGTTTGTGGTGGGTCAGAATACATTCATTTCTGTCCAAATAATAACTTCTCATCATCAGAGGTCATTGTCGGATTGTCAGAGGAGTGCGGTCAAATTTTGAATATTTTAAAGTGGTCTCAAAAATAGGTTCCGAGTTGGCGCGGTTTGTGGTGGGTCAGAAAACTTTCATTTATGTCCAAACAACAACTTCTCATCATCAGAGGTCATTGTCGGATCGTCAGAGGAGTGCGGTCGGATTTTAAATATTTTAAAGTTGTCTCAAAAATAGGTTCCGAGTTGGCGCGGTTTGTGGTGGGTCAGAATACATTCATTTCTGTACAAATAACAACTTCTCATCATCAGAGGTCATTGTCGGATTGTCAGAGAAGTGCGGTCGGATTTTAAATATTTTAAAGTGGTTTCAAAAATAGGTTCCGAGTTGGCGCGGTTTGTGGTGGGTCAGAATACATTCATTTCTGTCCAAATAACAACTTCTCATCATCAGAGGTCATTGTCGGATCGTCAGAGGAGTGCGGTCGGATTTTAAATATTTTAAAGTGGTCTCAAAAATAGGTTCTGAGTTGGCGCGGTTTGTGGTGGGTCAGAAAAGTTTCGTTTCTGTCCGAATAACAACTTCTCATCATCAGAGGTCATTGTTGGATTGTCAGAGGAGTGCGGTCGGATTTTAAATATTTTAAAGTGGTCTCAAAAATAGGTTCCGAGTTGGCGCGGTTTGTGGTGGATCAGAATACATTCTTTTCTGTCCAAATAACAACTTCTCATCATCAGAGGTCATTGTCGGATCGTCAGAGAAGTGCGGTCGGGTTTTAAATATTTTAAAGTGGTCTTAAAAATAGGTTCCGAGATGGCGCGGTTTGTGGTGGGTCAGAATACATTCCTTTCTGTCCAAATAACAACTACTCATCATCAGAGGTCATTGTCGGATCGTCAGAGAAGTGCGGTCGGATTTTAAATATTTTAAAGTGGTCTCAAAAATAGGTTCCGAGTTGGCGCGGTTTGTGGTGGGTCAGAATACATTCATTTCTGTCCAAATAACAACTTCTCATCATCAGAGGTCATTGTCGGATTGTCAGAGGAGTGCGGTCAAATTTTGAATATTTTAAAGTGGTCTCAAAAATAGGTTCCGAGTTGGCGCGGTTTGTGGTGGATCAGAATACATTCTTTTCTGTCCAAATAACAACTTCTCATCATCAGAGGTCATTGTCGGATCGTCAGAGAAGTGCGGTCGGGTTTTAAATATTTTAAAGTGGTCTTAAAAGTAGGTTCCGAGATGGCGCGGTTTGTGGTGGGTCAGAATACATTCCTTTCTGTCCAAATAACAACTACTCATCATCAGAGGTCATTGTCGGATCGTCAGAGAAGTGCGGTAGGATTTTAAATATTTTAAAGTGGTCTCAAAAATAGGTTCCGAGTTGGCGCGGTTTGTGGTGGGTCAGAATACATTCATTTTTGTCCAAACAACAACTTCTCATCATCAGAGGTCATTGTCGGATCGTCAGAGGAGTGCGGTCGGATTTTAAATATTTTAAAGTGGTCTCAAAAATAGGTTCCGAGTTGGCGCGGTTTGTGGTGGGTCAGAATACATTCATTTCTGTCCAAATAACAACTTCTCTTCATCAGAGGTCATTGTCGGATCGTCAGAGGAGTGCGGTCGGATTTTAAATATTTTAAAGTGATCTCAAAAATAGGTTTCGAGTTGGCGCGGTTTGTGGTGGGTCGCAATACATTCATTTCTGTCCAAATAACAACTTCTTATCATTAGAGATCATTGTCGGATGGTCAGAGAAGAGCGGTCGGGTTTTAAATATTTTAAAGTGGTCTCAAAAATAGGTTCCGAGTTGGCGCGGTTTGTGGTGGGTCAGAATACATTCTTTTCTGTCCAAATATCAACTTCTCATCATCAGAGGTCATTGTCGGATCGTCAGAGAAGTGCGGTCGGGTTTTAAATATTTTAAAGTGGTCTTAAAAATAGGTTCCGAGTTGGCGCGGTTTGTGGTGGGTCAGAATACATTCAATTCTGTCCAAATAACAACTACTCATCATCAGAGGTCATTGTCGGATCGTCAGAGAAGTGCGGTCGGATTTTAAATATTTTAAAGTGGTCTCAAAAATAGGTTCCGAGTTGGCGCGGTTTGTGGTGGGTCAGAATACATTCATTTCTGTCCAAATAACAACTTCTCATCATCAGAGGTCATTGTCGGATCGTCAGAGGAGTGCGGTCAGACTTTGAATATTTTAAAGTGGTCTCAAAAATAGGTTCCGAGTTGGCGCGGTTTGTGGTGGGTCAGAATACTTTCATTTTTGTCCAAACAACAACTTCTCATCATCAGATGTCATTGTCGGATCGTCAGAGGAGTGCGGTCGGATTTTAAATATTTTAAAGTGGTCTCAAAAATAGGTTCCGAGTTGGCGCGGTTTGTGGTGGGTCAGAATACATTCATTTCTGTACAAATAACAACTTCTCATCATCAGAGGTCATTGTCGGATTGTCAGAGAAGTGCGGTCGGATTTTAAATATTTTAAAGTGGTTTCAAAAATAGGTTCCGAGTTGGCGCGGTTTGTGGTGGGTCAGAATACATTCATTTCTGTCCAAATAACAACTTCTCATCATCAGAGGTCATTGTCGGATCGTCAGAGAAGTGCGGTCGGATTTTAAATATTTTAAAGTGATCTCAAAAATAGGTTCCGAGTTGGCGCGGTTTGTGGTGGGTCAGAATACATTCTTTTCTGTCCAAATAACAACTTCTCATCATCAGAGGTCATTGTCGGATCGTCAGAGAAGTGCGGTCGGGTTTTAAATATTTTAAAGTGGTCTTAAAAATAGGTTCCGAGTTGGCGCGGTTTGTGGTGGGTCAGAATACATTCCTTTCTGTCCAAATAACAACTACTCATCATCAGAGGTCATTGTCGGATCGTCAGAGAAGTGCGGTCGGATTTTAAATATTTTAAAGTGGTCTCAAAAATAGGTTCCGAGTTGGCGCGGTTTGTGGTGGGTCAGAATACATTCATTTCTGTCCAAATAACAACTTCTCATCATCAGAGGTCATTGTCGGATTGTCAGAGGAGTGCGGTCAAATTTTGAATATTTTAAAGTGGTCTCAAAAATAGGTTCCGAGTTGGCGCGGTTTGTGGTGGGTCAGAAAACTTTCATTTTTGTCCAAACAACAACTTCTCATCATCAGAGGTCATTGTTGGATCGTCAGAGGAGTGCGGTCTGATTTTAAATATTTTAAAGTGGTCTCAAAAATAGGTTCCGAGTTGGCGCGGTTTGTGGTGGGTCAGAATACATTCTTTTCTGTCCAAATAACAACTTCTCATCATCAGAGGTCATTGTCGGATCGTCAGAGAAGTGCGGTCGGGTTTTAAATATTTTAAAGTGGTCTCAAAAATAGGTTCCGAGTTGGCGCGGTTTGTGGTGGGTCAGAATACATTCATTTCTGTCCAAATAACAACTTCTCATCATCAGAGGTCATTGTCGGATTGTCAAAGGAGTGCGGTCAAATTTTGAATATTTTAAAGTGGTCTCAAAAATAGGTTCCGAGTTGGCGCGGTTTGTGGTGGGTCAGAAAACTTTCATTTATGTCCAAACAACAACTTCTCATCATCAGAGGTCATTGTCGGATCGTCAGAGGAGTGCGGTCGGATTTTAAATATTTTAAAGTTGTCTCAAAATTAGGTTCCGAGTTGGCGCGGTTTGTGGTGGGTCAGAATACATTCATTTCTGTACAAATAACAACTTCTCATCATCAGAGGTCATTGTCGGATTGTCAGAGAAGTGCGGTCGGATTTTAAATATTTTAAAGTGGTCTCAAAAATAGGTTCCGAGTTGACGCGGTTTGTGGTGGGTCAGAATGCATTCTTTTCTGTCCAAATAACAACTACTCATCATCAGAGATCATTGTCGGATCGTCAGAGGAGTACGGTCGGATTTTAAATATTTTAAAGTGGTCTCAAAAATAGGTTCCGAGTTGACGCGGTTTGTGGTGGGTCAGAAAACTTTCATTTTTGTCCAAACAACAACTTCTCATCATCAGAGGTCATTGTCGGATCGTCAGAGGAGTGCGGTCGGATTTTAAATATTTCAAAGTGGTCTTAAAAATAGGTTCCGAGTTGGCGCGGTTTGTGGTGGGTCAGAATACATTATTTTCTGTCCAAATAACAACTACTCATCATCAGAGGTCATTGTCGGATCGTCAGAGAAGTGCGGTCGGATTTTAAATATTTTAAAGTGGTCTCAAAAATAAGTTCCGAGTTGGCGCGGTTTGTGGTGGGTCAGATTACATTCATTTCTGTCCAACTAACAACTTCTCATCATCAGAGGTCATTGTCGGATCGTCAGAGGAGTGCGGTCAGATTTTGAATATTTTAAAGTGGTCTCAAAAATAGGTTCCGAGTTGGCGCGGTTTGTGGTGGGTCAGAATACATTCATTTCTGTCCAAATAACAACTTCTCATCATCAGAGGTCATTGTCGGATCGTCAGAGGAGTGCGGTCGGATTTTAAATATTTTAAAGTGGTCTCAAAAATAGGTTCTGAGTTGGCGCGGTTTGTGGTGGGTCAGAAAAGTTTCATTTCTGTCCGAATAACAACTTCTCATCATCAGAGGTCATTGTTGGATTGTCAGAGGAGTGCGGTCGGATTTTAAATATTTTAAAGTGGTCTCAAAAATAGGTTCCGAGTTGGCGCGGTTTGTGGTGGGTCAGAATACATTATTTTCTGTCCAAATAACAACTTCTCATCATCAGAGGTCATTGTCGGATCGTCAGAGAAGTGCGGTCGGGTTTTAAATATTTTAAAGTGGTCTTAAAAATAGGTTCCGAGTTGGCGCGGTTTGTGGTGGGTCAGAATACATTCCTTTCTGTCCAAATAACAACTACTCATCATCAGAGGTCATTGTCGGATCGTCAGAGAAGTGCGGTCGGATTTTAAATATTTTAAAGTGGTCTCAAAAATAGGTTCCGAGTTGGCGCGGTTTTTGGTGGGTCAGAATACATTCATTTCTGTCCAAATAACAACTTCTCATCATCAGAGGTCATTGTCGGATTGTCAGAGGAGTGCGGTCAAATTTTGAATATTTTAAAGTGGTCTCAAAAATAGGTTCCGAGTTGGCGCGGTTCGTGGTGGGTCAGAAAACTTTCATTTTTGTCCAAACAACAACTTCTCATCATCAGAGGTCATTGTCGGATCGTCAGAGGAGTGCGGTCGGATTTTAAATATTTTAAAGTGGTCTCAAAAATAGGTTCCGAGTTGGCGCGGTTTGTGGTGGGTCAGAATACATTCATTTCTGTACAAATAACAACTTCTCATCATCAGAGGTCATTGTCGGATTGTCAGAGGAGTGCGGTCAAATTTTGAATATTTTAAAGTGGTCTCCAAAATAGGTTCCGAGTTGGCGCGGTTTGTGGTGGGTCAGAATACATTCATTTCTGTCCAAATAATAACTTCTCATCATCAGAGGTCATTGTCGGATTGTCAGAGGAGTGCGGTCAAATTTTGAATATTTTAAAGTGGTCTCAAAAATAGGTTCCGAGTTGGCGCGGTTTGTGGTGGGTCAGAAAACTTTCATTTATGTCCAAACAACAACTTCTCATCATCAGAGGTCATTGTCGGATCGTCAGAGGAGTGCGGTCGGATTTTAAATATTTTAAAGTTGTCTCAAAAATAGGTTCCGAGTTGGCGCGGTTTGTGGTGGGTCAGAATACATTCATTTCTGTACAAATAACAACTTCTCATCATCAGAGGTCATTGTCGGATTGTCAGAGAAGTGCGGTCGGATTTTAAATATTTTAAAGTGGTTTCAAAAATAGGTTCCGAGTTGGCGCGGTTTGTGGTGGGTCAGAATACATTCATTTCTGTCCAAATAACAACTTCTCAACATCAGAGGTCATTGTCGGATCGTCAGAGGAGTGCGGTCGGATTTTAAATATTTTAAAGTGGTCTCAAAAATAGGTTCTGAGTTGGCGCGGTTTGTGGTGGGTCAGAAAAGTTTCATTTCTGTCCGAATAACAACTTCTCATCATCAGAGGTCATTGTTGGATTGTCAGAGGAGTGCGGTCGGATTTTAAATATTTTAAAGTGGTCTCAAAAATAGGTTCCGAGTTGGCGCGGTTTGTGGTGGATCAGAATACATTCTTTTCTGTCCAAATAACAACTTCTCATCATCAGAGGTCATTGTCGGATCGTCAGAGAAGTGCGGTCGGGTTTTAAATATTTTAAAGTGGTCTTAAAAATAGGTTCCGAGATGGCGCGGTTTGTGGTGGGTCAGAATACATTCCTTTCTGTCCAAATAACAACTACTCATCATCAGAGGTCATTGTCGGATCGTCAGAGAAGTGCGGTCGGATTTTAAATATTTTAAAGTGGTCTCAAAAATAGGTTCCGAGTTGGCGCGGTTTGTGGTGGGTCAGAATACATTCATTTCTGTCCAAATAACAACTTCTCATCATCAGAGGTCATTGTCGGATTGTCAGAGGAGTGCGGTCAAATTTTGAATATTTTAAAGTGGTCTCAAAAATAGGTTCCGAGTTGGCGCGGTTTGTGGTGGATCAGAATACATTCTTTTCTGTCCAAATAACAACTTCTCATCATCAGAGGTCATTGTCGGATCGTCAGAGAAGTGCGGTTGGGTTTTAAATATTTTAAAGTGGTCTTAAAAATAGGTTCCGAGATGGCGCGGTTTGTGGTGGGTCAGAATACATTCCTTTCTGTCCAAATAACAACTACTCATCATCAGAGGTCATTGTCGGATCGTCAGAGAAGTGCGGTCGGATTTTAAATATTTTAAAGTGGTCTCAAAAATAGGTTCCGAGTTGGCGCGGTTTGTGGTGGGTCAGAATACATTCATTTTTGTCCAAACAACAACTTCTCATCATCAGAGGTCATTGTCGGATCGTCAGAGAAGTGCGGTCGGATTTTAAATATTTTAAAGTGGTCTCAAAAATAGGTTCCGAGTTGGCGCGGTTTGTGGTGGGTCAGAATACATTCATTTCTGTCCAAATAACAACTTCTCATCATCAGAGGTCATTGTCGGATCGTCAGAGAAGTGCGGTCGGGTTTTAAATATTTTAAAGTGGTCTTAAAAATAGGCTCCGAGTTGGCGCGGTTTGTGGTGGGTCAGAATACATTCCTTTCTGTCCAAATAACAACTACTCATCATCAGAGGTCATTGTCGGATCGTCAGAGAAGTGCGGACGGATTATAAATATTTTAAAGTGGTCTCAAAAATAGGTTCCGAGTTGGCGCGGTTTGTGGTGGGTCAGAATACATTCCTTTCTGTCCAAATAACAACTACTCATCATCAGAGGTCATTGTCGGATCGTCAGAGAAGTGCGGTCGGATTTTAAATATTTTAAAGTGGTCTCAAAAATAGGTTCCGAGTTGGCGCGGTTTTTGGTGGGTCAGAATACATTCATTTCTGTCCAAATAACAACTTCTCATCATCAGAGGTCATTGTCGGATTGTCAGAGGAGTGCGGTCAAATTTTGAATATTTTAAAGTGGTCTCAAAAATAGGTTCCGAGTTGGCGCGGTTCGTGGTGGGTCAGAAAACTTTCATTTTTGTCCAAACAACAACTTCTCATCATCAGAGGTCATTGTCGGATCGTCAGAGGAGTGCGGTCGGATTTTAAATATTTTAAAGTGGTCTCAAAAATAGGTTCCGAGTTGGCGCGGTTTGTGGTGGGTCAGAATACATTCATTTCTGTACAAATAACAACTTCTCATCATCAGAGGTCATTGTCGGATTGTCAGAGGAGTGCGGTCAAATTTTGAATATTTTAAAGTGGTCTCCAAAATAGGTTCCGAGTTGGCGCGGTTTGTGGTGGGTCAGAATACATTCATTTCTGTCCAAATAATAACTTCTCATCATCAGAGGTCATTGTCGGATTGTCAGAGGAGTGCGGTCAAATTTTGAATATTTTAAAGTGGTCTCAAAAATAGGTTCCGAGTTGGCGCGGTTTGTGGTGGGTCAGAAAACTTTCATTTATGTCCAAACAACAACTTCTCATCATCAGAGGTCATTGTCGGATCGTCAGAGGAGTGCGGTCGGATTTTAAATATTTTAAAGTTGTCTCAAAAATAGGTTCCGAGTTGGCGCGGTTTGTGGTGGGTCAGAATACATTCATTTCTGTACAAATAACAACTTCTCATCATCAGAGGTCATTGTCGGATTGTCAGAGAAGTGCGGTCGGATTTTAAATATTTTAAAGTGGTTTCAAAAATAGGTTCCGAGTTGGCGCGGTTTGTGGTGGGTCAGAATACATTCATTTCTGTCCAAATAACAACTTCTCAACATCAGAGGTCATTGTCGGATCGTCAGAGGAGTGCGGTCGGATTTTAAATATTTTAAAGTGGTCTCAAAAATAGGTTCTGAGTTGGCGCGGTTTGTGGTGGGTCAGAAAAGTTTCATTTCTGTCCGAATAACAACTTCTCATCATCAGAGGTCATTGTTGGATTGTCAGAGGAGTGCGGTCGGATTTTAAATATTTTAAAGTGGTCTCAAAAATAGGTTCCGAGTTGGCGCGGTTTGTGGTGGATCAGAATACATTCTTTTCTGTCCAAATAACAACTTCTCATCATCAGAGGTCATTGTCGGATCGTCAGAGAAGTGCGGTCGGGTTTTAAATATTTTAAAGTGGTCTTAAAAATAGGTTCCGAGATGGCGCGGTTTGTGGTGGGTCAGAATACATTCCTTTCTGTCCAAATAACAACTACTCATCATCAGAGGTCATTGTCGGATCGTCAGAGAAGTGCGGTCGGATTTTAAATATTTTAAAGTGGTCTCAAAAATAGGTTCCGAGTTGGCGCGGTTTGTGGTGGGTCAGAATACATTCATTTCTGTCCAAATAACAACTTCTCATCATCAGAGGTCATTGTCGGATTGTCAGAGGAGTGCGGTCAAATTTTGAATATTTTAAAGTGGTCTCAAAAATAGGTTCCGAGTTGGCGCGGTTTGTGGTGGATCAGAATACATTCTTTTCTGTCCAAATAACAACTTCTCATCATCAGAGGTCATTGTCGGATCGTCAGAGAAGTGCGGTTGGGTTTTAAATATTTTAAAGTGGTCTTAAAAATAGGTTCCGAGATGGCGCGGTTTGTGGTGGGTCAGAATACATTCCTTTCTGTCCAAATAACAACTACTCATCATCAGAGGTCATTGTCGGATCGTCAGAGAAGTGCGGTCGGATTTTAAATATTTTAAAGTGGTCTCAAAAATAGGTTCCGAGTTGGCGCGGTTTGTGGTGGGTCAGAATACATTCATTTTTGTCCAAACAACAACTTCTCATCATCAGAGGTCATTGTCGGATCGTCAGAGGAGTGCGGTCGGATTTTAAATATTTTAAAGTGGTCTCAAAAATAGGTTCCGAGTTGGCGCGGTTTGTGGTGGGTCAGAATACATTCATTTCTGTCCAAATAACAACTTCTCTTCATCAGAGGTCATTGTCGGATCGTCAGAGGAGTGCGGTCGGATTTTAAATATTTTAAAGTGGTCTCAAAAATAGGTTTCGAGTTGGCGCGGTTTGTGGTGGGTCGCAATACATTCATTTCTGTCCAAATAACAACTTCTTATCATTAGAGATCATTGTCGGATGGTCAGAGAAGAGCGGTCGGGTTTTAAATATTTTAAAGTGGTCTCAAAAATAGGTTCCGAGTTGGCGCGGTTTGTGGTGGGTCAGAATACATTCTTTTCTGTCCAAATATCAACTTCTCATCATCAGAGGTCATTGTCGGATCGTCAGAGAAGTGCGGTCGGGTTTTAAATATTTTAAAGTGGTCTTAAAAATAGGTTCCGAGTTGGCGCGGTTTGTGGTGGGTCAGAATACATTCAATTCTGTCCAAATAACAACTACTCATCATCAGAGGTCATTGTCGGATCGTCAGAGAAGTGCGGTCGGATTTTAAATATTTTAAAGTGGTCTCAAAAATAGGTTCCGAGTTGGCGCGGTTTGTGGTGGGTCAGAATACATTCATTTCTGTACAAATAACAACTTCTCATCATCAGAGGTCATTGTCGGATCGTCAGAGAAGTGCGGTCGGATTTTAAATATTTTAAAGTGGTTTCAAAAATAGGTTCCGAGTTGGCGCGGTTTGTGGTGGGTCAGAATACATTCATTTCTGTACAAATTACAACTTCTCATCATCAGAGGTCATTGTCGGATTGTCATAGAAGTGCGGTCGGATTTTAAATATTTTAAAGTGGTCTCAAAAATAGGTTCCGAGTTGGCGCGGTTTGTGGTGGGTCAGAATACATTCTTTTCTGTCCAAGTAACAACTTCTCATCATCAGAGGTCATTGTCGGATCGTCAGAGAAATGCGGTCGGATTTTAAATATTTTAAAGTGGTCTCAAAAATAGGTTCCGAGTTGACGCGGTTTGTGGTGGGTCAGAATGCATTCTTTTCTGTCCAAATAACAACTACTCATCATCATAGATCATTGTCGGATCGTCAGAGGAGTACGGTCGGATTTTAAATATTTTAAAGTGGTCTCAAAAATAGGTTCCGAGTTGACGCGGTTTGTGGTGGGTCAGAAAACTTTCATTTTTGTCCAAACAACAACTTCTCATCATCAGAGGTCATTGTCGGATCGTCAGAGAAGTGCGGTCGGATTTTAAATATTTTAAAGTGGTCTCAAAAATAGGTTCCGAGTTGGCGCGGTTTGTGGTGGGTCAGAATACATTCATTTCTGTCCAAATAACAACTTCTCATCATCAGAGGTCATTGTCGGATTGTCAAAGGAGTGCGGTCAAATTTTGAATATTTTAAAGTGGTCTCAAAAATAGGTTCCGAGTTGGCGCGGTTTGTGGTGGGTCAGAAAACTTTCATTTATGTCCAAACAACAACTTCTCATCATCAGAGGTCATTGTCGGATCGTCAGAGGAGTGCGGTCGGATTTTAAATATTTTAAAGTTGTCTCAAAAATAGGTTCCGAGTTGGCGCGGTTTGTGGTGGGTCAGAATACATTCATTTCTGTACAAATAACAACTTCTCATCATCAGAGGTCATTGTCGGATTGTCAGAGAAGTGCGGTCGGATTTTAAATATTTTAAAGTGGTTTCAAAAATAGGTTCCGAGTTGGCGCGGTTTGTGGTGGGTCAGAATACATTCATTTCTGTACAAATAACAACTTCTCATCATCAGAGGTCATTGTCGGATTGTCAGAGAAGTGCGGTCGGATTTTAAATATTTTAAAGTGGTCTCAAAAATAGGTTCCGAGTTGGCGCGGTTTGTGGTGGGTCAGAATACATTCTTTTCTGTCCAAATAACAACTTCTCATCATCAGAGGTCATTGTCGGATCGTCAGAGAAATGCGGTCGGATTTTAAATATTTTAAAGTGGTCTCAAAAATAGGTTCCGAGTTGACGCGGTTTGTGGTGGGTCAGAATGCATTCTTTTCTGTCCAAATAACAACTACTCATCATCAGAGATCATTGTCGGATCGTCAGAGGAGTACGGTCGGATTTTAAATATTTTAAAGTGGTCTCAAAAATAGGTTCCGAGTTGACGCGGTTTGTGGTGGGTCAGCAAACTTTCATTTTTATCCAAACAACAACTTCTCATCATCAGAGGTCATTGTCGGATCGTCAGAGGAGTGCGGTCGGATTTTAAATATTTTAAAGTGGTCTTAAAAATAGGTTCCGAGTTGGCGCGGTTTGTGGTGGGTCAGAATACATTATTTTCTGTCCAAATAACAACTACTCATCATCAGAGGTCATTGTCGGATCGTCAGAGAAGTGCGGTCGGATTTTAAATATTTTAAAGTGGTCTCAAAAATAGGTTCCGAGTTGGCGCGGTTTGTGGTGGGTCAGATTACATTCATTTCTGTCCAACTAACAACTTCTCATCATCAGAGGTCATTGTCGGATCGTCAGAGGAGTGCGGTCAGATTTTGAATATTTTAAAGTGGTCTCAAAAATAGGTTCCGAGTTGGCGCGGTTTGTGGTGGGTCAGAATACATTCATTTCTGTCCAAATAACAACTTCTCATCATCAGAGGTCATTGTCGGATCGTCAGAGGAGTGCGGTCGGATTTTAAATATTTTAAAGTGGTCTCGAAAATAGGTTCTGAGTTGGCGCGGTTTGTGGTGGGTCAGAAAAGTTTCATTTCTGTCCGAATAACAACTTCTCATCATCAGAGGTCATTGTTGGATTGTCAGAGGAGTGCGGTCGGATTTTAAATATTTTAAAGTGGTCTCAAAAATAGGTTCCGAGTTGGCGCGGTTTGTGGTGGGTCAGAATACATTATTTTCTGTCCAAATAACAACTTCTCATCATCAGAGGTCATTGTCGGATCGTCAGAGAAGTGCGGTCGGGTTTTAAATATTTTAAAGTGGTCTTAAAAATAGGTTCCGAGTTGGCGCGGTTTGTGGTGGGTCAGAATACATTCCTTTCTGTCCAAATAACAACTACTCATCATCAGAGGTCATTGTCGGATCGTCAGAGAAGTGCGGTCGGATTTTAAATATTTTAAAGTGGTCTCAAAAATAGGTTCCGAGTTGGCGCGGTTTGTGGTGGGTCAGAATACATTCATTTCTGTCCAAATAATAACTTCTCATCATCAGAGGTCATTGTCGGATTGTCAGAGGAGTGCGGTCAAATTTTGAATATTTTAAAGTGGTCTCAAAAATAGGTTCCGAGTTGGCGCGGTTTGTGGTGGGTCAGAAAACTTTCATTTATGTCCAAACAACAACTTCTCATCATCAGAGGTCATTGTCGGATCGTCAGAGGAGTGCGGTCGGATTTTAAATATTTTAAAGTTGTCTCAAAAATAGGTTCCGAGTTGGCGCGGTTTGTGGTGGGTCAGAATACATTCATTTCTGTACAAATAACAACTTCTCATCATCAGAGGTCATTGTCGGATTGTCAGAGAAGTGCGGTCGGATTTTAAATATTTTAAAGTGGTTTCAAAAATAGGTTCCGAGTTGGCGCGGTTTGTGGTGGGTCAGAATACATTCATTTCTGTCCAAATAACAACTTCTCATCATCAGAGGTCATTGTCGGATCGTCAGAGGAGTGCGGTCGGATTTTAAATATTTTAAAGTGGTCTCAAAAATAGGTTCTGAGTTGGCGCGGTTTGTGGTGGGTCAGAAAAGTTTCATTTCTGTCCGAATAACAACTTCTCATCATCAGAGGTCATTGTTGGATTGTCAGAGGAGTGCGGTCGGATTTTAAATATTTTAAAGTGGTCTCAAAAATAGGTTCCGAGTTGGCGCGGTTTGTGGTGGATCAGAATACATTCTTTTCTGTCCAAATAACAACTTCTCATCATCAGAGGTCATTGTCGGATCGTCAGAGAAGTGCGGTCGGGTTTTAAATATTTCAAAGTGGTCTTAAAAATAGGTTCCGAGTTGGCGCGGTTTGTGGTGGGTCAGAATACATTCCTTTCTGTCCAAATAACAACTACTCATCATCAGAGGTCATTGTCGGATCGTCAGAGAAGTGCGGTCGGATTTTAAATATTTTAAAGTGGTCTCAAAAATAGGTTCCGAGTTGGCGCGGTTTGTGGTGGGTCAGAATACATTCATTTCTGTCCAAATAACAACTTCTCATCATCAGAGGTCATTGTCGGATTATCAGAGGAGTGCGGTCAAATTTTGAATATTTTAAAGTGGTCTCAAAAATAGGTTCCGAGTTGGCGCGGTTCGTGGTGGGTCAGAAAACTTTCATTTTTGTCCAAACAACAACTTCTCATCATCAGAGGTCATTGTCGGATCGTCAGAGGAGTGCGGTCGGATTTTAAATATTTTAAAGTTGTCTCAAAAATAGGTTCCGAGTTGGCGCGGTTTGTGGTGGGTCAGAATACATTCATTTCTGTACAAATAACAACTTCTCATCATCAGAGGTCATTGTCGGATTGTCAGAGGAGTGCGGTCAAATTTTGAATATTTTAAAGTGGTCTCCAAAATAGGTTCCGAGTTGGCGCGGTTTGTGGTGGATCAGAATACATACTTTTCTGTCCAAATAACAACTTCTCATCATCAGAGGTCATTGTCGGATCGTCAGAGAAGTGCGGTCGGGTTTTAAATATTTTAAAGTGGTCTTAAAAATAGGTTCCGAGTTGGCGCGGTTTGTGGTGGGTCAGAATACATTCCTTTCTGTCCAAATAACAACTACTCATCATCAGAGGTCATTGTCGGATCGTCAGAGAAGTGCGGTCGGATTTTAAATATTTTAAAGTGGTCTCAAAAATAGGTTCCGAGTTGGCGCGGTTTGTGGTGGGTCAGAATACATTCATTTCTGTCCAAATAACAACTTCTCATCATCAGAGGTCATTGTCGGATTGTCAGAGGAGTGCGGTCAAATTTTGAATATTTTAAAGTGGTCTCAAAAATAGGTTCCGAGTTGGCGCGGTTCGTGGTGGGTCAGAAAACTTTCATTTTTGTCCAAACAACAACTTCTCATCATCAGAGGTCATTGTCGGATCGTCAGAGGAGTGCGGTCGGATTTTAAATATTTTAAAGTTGTCTCAAAAATAGGTTCCGAGTTGGCGCGGTTTGTGGTGGGTCAGAATACATTCATTTCTGTACAAATAACAACTTCTCATCATCAGAGGTCATTGTCGGATTGTCAGAGAAGTGCGGTCGGATTTTAAATATTTTAAAGTGGTCTCAAAAATAGGTTCCGAGTTGGCGCGGTTTGTGGTGGGTCAGAATACATTCTTTTCTGTCCAAATAACAACTTCTCATCATCAGAGGTCATTGTCGGATCGTCAGAGAAATGCGGTCGGATTTTAAATATTTTAAAGTGGTCTCAAAAATAGGTTCCGAGTTGACGCGGTTTGTGGTGATTCAGAATGCATTCTTTTCTGTCCAAATAACAACTACTCATCATCAGAGATCATTGTCGGATCGTCAGAGGAGTACGGTCGGATTTAAAATATTTTAAAGTGGTCTCAAAAATAGGTTCCGAGTTGACGCGGTTTGTGGTGGGTCAGAAAACTTTCATTTTTGTCCAAACAACCACTTCTCATCATCAGAGGTCATTGTCGGATCGTCAGAGAAGTGCGGTCGGATTTTAAATATTTTAAAGTGGTCTCAAAAATAGGTTCCGAGTTGGCGCGGTTTGTGGTGGGTCAGAATACATTCATTTCTGTCCAAATAACAACTTCTCATCATCAGAGGTCATTGTCGGATTGTCAGAGGAGTGCGGTCAAATTTTGAATATTTTAAAGTGGTCTCAAAAATAGGTTCCGAGTTGGCGCGGTTTGTGGTGGGTCAGAAAACTTTCATTTATGTCCAAACAACAACTTCTCATCATCAGAGGTCATTGTCGGATCGTCAGAGGAGTGCGGTCGTATTTTAAATATTTTAAAGTTGTCTCAAAAATAGGTTCCGAGTTGGCGCGGTTTGTGGTGGGTCAGAAAACTTTCATTTTTGTCCAAACAACCACTTCTCATCATCAGAGGTCATTGTCGGATCGTCAGAGAAGTGCGGTCGGATTTTAAATATTTTAAAGTGGTCTCAAAAATAGGTTTCGAGTTGGCGCGGTTTGTGGTGGGTCGCAATACATTCATTTCTGTCCAAATAACAACTTCTTATCATTAGAGATCATTGTCGGATGGTCAGAGAAGAGCGGTCGGGTTTTAAATATTTTAAAGTGGTCTCAAAAATAGGTTCCGAGTTGGCGCGGTTTGTGGTGGGTCAGAATACATTCTTTTCTGTCCAAATATCAACTTCTCATCATCAGAGGTCATTGTCGGATCGTCAGAGAAGTGCGGTCGGGTTTTAAATATTTTAAAGTGGTCTTAAAAATAGGTTCCGAGTTGGCGCGGTTTGTGGTGGGTCAGAATACATTCAATTCTGTCCAAATAACAACTACTCATCATCAGAGGTCATTGTCGGATCGTCAGAGAAGTGCGGTCGGATTTTAAATATTTTAAAGTGGTCTCAAAAATAGGTTCCGAGTTGGCGCGGTTTGTGGTGGGTCAGAATACATTCATTTCTGTCCAAATAACAACTTCTCATCATCAGAGGTCATTGTCGGATCGTCAGAGGAGTGCGGTCAGACTTTGAATATTTTAAAGTGGTCTCAAAAATAGGTTCCGAGTTGGCGCAGTTTGTGGTGGGTCAGAATACTTTCATTTTTGTCCAAACAACAACTTCTCATCATCAGATGTCATTGTCGGATCGTCAGAGGAGTGCGGTCGGATTTTAAATATTTTAAAGTGGTCTCAAAAATAGGTTCCGAGTTGGCGCGGTTTGTGGTGGGTCAGAATACATTCATTTCTGTACAAATAACAACTTCTCATCATCAGAGGTCATTGTCGGATTGTCAGAGAAGTGCGGTCGGATTTTAAATATTTTAAAGTGGTTTCAAAAATAGGTTCCGAGTTGGCGCGGTTTGTGGTGGGTCAGAATACATTCATTTCTGTCCAAATAACAACTTCTCATCATCAGAGGTCATTGTCGGATCGTCAGAGAAGTGCGGTCGGATTTTAAATATTTTAAAGTGGTCTCAAAAATAGGTTCCGAGTTGGCGCGGTTTGTGGTGGGTCAGAATACATTCTTTTCTGTCCAAATAACAACTTCTCATCATCAGAGGTCATTGTCGGATCGTCAGAGAAGTGCGGTCGGGTTTTAAATATTTTAAAGTGGTCTTAAAAATAGGTTCCGAGTTGGCGCGGTTTGTGGTGGGTCAGAATACATTCCTTTCTGTCCAAATAACAACTACTCATCATCAGAGGTCATTGTCGGATCGTCAGAGAAGTGCGGTCGGATTTTAAATATTTTAAAGTGGTCTCAAAAATAGGTTCCGAGTTGGCGCGGTTTGTGGTGGGTCAGAATACATTCATTTCTGTCCAAATAACAACTTCTCATCATCAGAGGTCATTGTCGGATTGTCAGAGGAGTGCGGTCAAATTTTGAATATTTTAAAGTGGTCTCAAAAATAGGTTCCGAGTTGGCGCGGTTTGTGGTGGGTCAGAAAACTTTCATTTTTGTCCAAACAACAACTTCTCATCATCAGAGGTCATTGTTGGATCGTCAGAGGAGTGCGGTCGGATTTTAAATATTTTAAAGTGGTCTCAAAAATAGGTTCCGAGTTGGCGCGGTTTGTGGTGGGTCAGAATACATTCTTTTCTGTCCAAATAACAACTTCTCATCATCAGAGGTCATTGTCGGATCGTCAGAGAAGTGCGGTCGGGTTTTAAATATTTTAAAGTGGTCTTAAAAATAGGCTCCGAGTTGGCGCGGTTTGTGGTGGGTCAGAATACATTCCTTTCTGTCCAAATAACAACTACTCATCATCAGAGGTCATTGTCGGATCGTCAGAGAAGTGCGGACGGATTATAAATATTTTAAAGTGGTCTCAAAAATAGGTTCCGAGTTGGCGCGGTTTGTGGTGGGTCAGAATACATTCATTTCTGTCCAAATAACAACTTCTCATCATCAGAGGTCATTGTCGGATTGTCAGAGGAGTGAGGTCAAATTTTGAATATTTTAAAGTGGTCTCAAAAATAGGTTCCTAGTTGGCGCGGTTTGTGGTGGGTCAGAAAACTTTCATTTTTGTCCAAACAACAACTTCTCATCATCAGAGGTCATTGTCGGATCGTCAGAGGAGTGCGGTCGGATTTTAAATATTTTAAAGTTGTCTAAAAAATAGGTTCCGAGTTGGCGCGGTTTGTGGTGGGTCAGAATACATTCATTTCTGTACAAATAACAACTTCTCATCATCAGAGGTCATTGTCGGATCGTCAGAGAAGTGCGGTCGGATTTTAAATATTTTAAAGTGGTTTCAAAAATAGGTTCCGAGTTGGCGCGGTTTGTGGTGGGTCAGAATACATTCATTTCTGTACAAATTACAACTTCTCATCATCAGAGGTCATTGTCAGATTGTCATAGAAGTGCGGTCGGATTTTAAATATTTTAAAGTGGTCTCAAAAATAGGTTCCGAGTTGGCGCGGTTTGTGGTGGGTCAGAATACATTCTTTTCTGTCCAAGTAACAACTTCTCATCATCAGAGGTCATTGTCGGATCGTCAGAGAAATGCGGTCGGATTTTAAATATTTTAAAGTGGTCTCAAAAATAGGTTCCGAGTTGACGCGGTTTGTGGTGGGTCAGAATGCATTCTTTTCTGTCCAAATAACAACTACTCATCATCATAGATCATTGTCGGATCGTCAGAGGAGTACGGTCGGATTTTAAATATTTTAAAGTGGTCTCAAAAATAGGTTCCGAGTTGACGCGGTTTGTGGTGGGTCAGAAAACTTTCATTTTTGTCCAAACAACAACTTCTCATCATCAGAGGTCATTGTCGGATCGTCAGAGAAGTGCGGTCGGATTTTAAATATTTTAAAGTGGTCTCAAAAATAGGTTCCGAGTTGGCGCGGTTTGTGGTGGGTCAGAATACATTCATTTCTGTCCAAATAACAACTTCTCATCATCAGAGGTCATTGTCGGATTGTCAAAGGAGTGCGGTCAAATTTTGAATATTTTAAAGTGGTCTCAAAAATAGGTTCCGAGTTGGCGCGGTTTGTGGTGGGTCAGAAAACTTTCATTTATGTCCAAACAACAACTTCTCATCATCAGAGGTCATTGTCGGATCGTCAGAGGAGTGCGGTCGGATTTTAAATATTTTAAAGTTGTCTCAAAAATAGGTTCCGAGTTGGCGCGGTTTGTGGTGGGTCAGAATACATTCATTTCTGTACAAATAACAACTTCTCATCATCAGAGGTCATTGTCGGATTGTCAGAGAAGTGCGGTCGGATTTTAAATATTTTAAAGTGGTTTCAAAAATAGGTTCCGAGTTGGCGCGGTTTGTGGTGGGTCAGAATACATTCATTTCTGTACAAATAACAACTTCTCATCATCAGAGGTCATTGTCGGATTGTCAGAGAAGTGCGGTCGGATTTTAAATATTTTAAAGTGGTCTCAAAAATAGGTTCCGAGTTGGCGCGGTTTGTGGTGGGTCAGAATACATTCTTTTCTGTCCAAATAACAACTTCTCATCATCAGAGGTCATTGTCGGATCGTCAGAGAAATGCGGTCGGATTTTAAATATTTTAAAGTGGTCTCAAAAATAGGTTCCGAGTTGACGCGGTTTGTGGTGGGTCAGAATGCATTCTTTTCTGTCCAAATAACAACTACTCATCATCAGAGATCATTGTCGGATCGTCAGAGGAGTACGGTCGGATTTTAAATATTTTAAAGTGGTCTCAAAAATAGGTTCCGAGTTGACGCGGTTTGTGGTGGGTCAGCAAACTTTCATTTTTATCCAAACAACAACTTCTCATCATCAGAGGTCATTGTCGGATCGTCAGAGGAGTGCGGTCGGATTTTAAATATTTTAAAGTGGTCTTAAAAATAGGTTCCGAGTTGGCGCGGTTTGTGGTGGGTCAGAATACATTATTTTCTGTCCAAATAACAACTACTCATCATCAGAGGTCATTGTCGGATCGTCAGAGAAGTGCGGTCGGATTTTAAATATTTTAAAGTGGTCTCAAAAATAGGTTCCGAGTTGGCGCGGTTTGTGGTGGGTCAGATTACATTCATTTCTGTCCAACTAACAACTTCTCATCATCAGAGGTCATTGTCGGATCGTCAGAGGAGTGCGGTCAGATTTTGAATATTTTAAAGTGGTCTCAAAAATAGGTTCCGAGTTGGCGCGGTTTGTGGTGGGTCAGAATACATTCATTTCTGTCCAAATAACAACTTCTCATCATCAGAGGTCATTGTCGGATCGTCAGAGGAGTGCGGTCGGATTTTAAATATTTTAAAGTGGTCTCAAAAATAGGTTCTGAGTTGGCGCGGTTTGTGGTGGGTCAGAAAAGTTTCATTTCTGTCCGAATAACAACTTCTCATCATCAGAGGTCATTGTTGGATTGTCAGAGGAGTGCGGTCGGATTTTAAATATTTTAAAGTGGTCTCAAAAATAGGTTCCGAGTTGGCGCGGTTTGTGGTGGGTCAGAATACATTATTTTCTGTCCAAATAACAACTTCTCATCATCAGAGGTCATTGTCGGATCGTCAGAGAAGTGCGGTCGGATTTTAAATATTTTAAAGTGGTCTCAAAAATAGGTTCCGAGTTGGCGCGGTTTGTGGTGGGTCAGAATACATTCATTTCTGTCCAAATAATAACTTCTCATCATCAGAGGTCATTGTCGGATTGTCAGAGGAGTGCGGTCAAATTTTGAATATTTTAAAGTGGTCTCAAAAATAGGTTCCGAGTTGGCGCGGTTTGTGGTGGGTCAGAAAACTTTCATTTATGTCCAAACAACAACTTCTCATCATCAGAGGTCATTGTCGGATCGTCAGAGGAGTGCGGTCGGATTTTAAATATTTTAAAGTTGTCTCAAAAATAGGTTCCGAGTTGGCGCGGTTTGTGGTGGGTCAGAATACATTCATTTCTGTACAAATAACAACTTCTCATCATCAGAGGTCATTGTCGGATTGTCAGAGAAGTGCGGTCGGATTTTAAATATTTTAAAGTGGTTTCAAAAATAGGTTCCGAGTTGGCGCGGTTTGTGGTGGGTCAGAATACATTCATTTCTGTCCAAATAACAACTTCTCATCATCAGAGGTCATTGTCGGATCGTCAGAGGAGTGCGGTCGGATTTTAAATTTTTTAAAGTGGTCTCAAAAATAGGTTCTGAGTTGGCGCGGTTTGTGGTGGGTCAGAAAAGTTTCATTTCTGTCCGAATAACAACTTCTCATCATCAGAGGTCATTGTTGGATTGTCAGAGGAGTGCGGTCGGATTTTAAATATTTTAAAGTGGTCTCAAAAATAGGTTCCGAGTTGGCGCGGTTTGTGGTGGATCAGAATACATTCTTTTCTGTCCAAATAACAACTTCTCATCATCAGAGGTCATTGTCGGATCGTCAGAGAAGTGCGGTCGGGTTTTAAATATTTCAAAGTGGTCTTAAAAATAGGTTCCGAGTTGGCGCGGTTTGTGGTGGGTCAGAATACATTCCTTTCTGTCCAAATAACAACTACTCATCATCAGAGGTCATTGTCGGATCGTCAGAGAAGTGCGGTCGGATTTTAAATATTTTAAAGTGGTCTCAAAAATAGGTTCCGAGTTGGCGCGGTTTGTGGTGGGTCAGAATACATTCATTTCTGTCCAAATAACAACTTCTCATCATCAGAGGTCATTGTCGGATTATCAGAGGAGTGCGGTCAAATTTTGAATATTTTAAAGTGGTCTCAAAAATAGGTTCCGAGTTGGCGCGGTTCGTGGTGGGTCAGAAAACTTTCATTTTTGTCCAAACAACAACTTCTCATCATCAGAGGTCATTGTCGGATCGTCAGAGGAGTGCGGTCGGATTTTAAATATTTTAAAGTTGTCTCAAAAATAGGTTCCGAGTTGGCGCGGTTTGTGGTGGGTCAGAATACATTCATTTCTGTACAAATAACAACTTCTCATCATCAGAGGTCATTGTCGGATTGTCAGAGGAGTGCGGTCAAATTTTGAATATTTTAAAGTGGTCTCCAAAATAGGTTCCGAGTTGGCGCGGTTTGTGGTGGATCAGAATACATACTTTTCTGTCCAAATAACAACTTCTCATCATCAGAGGTCATTGTCGGATCGTCAGAGAAGTGCGGTCGGGTTTTAAATATTTTAAAGTGGTCTTAAAAATAGGTTCCGAGTTGGCGCGGTTTGTGGTGGGTCAGAATACATTCCTTTCTGTCCAAATAACAACTACTCATCATCAGAGGTCATTGTCGGATCGTCAGAGAAGTGCGGTCGGATTTTAAATATTTTAAAGTGGTCTCAAAAATAGGTTCCGAGTTGGCGCGGTTTGTGGTGGGTCAGAATACATTCATTTCTGTCCAAATAACAACTTCTCATCATCAGAGGTCATTGTCGGATTGTCAGAGGAGTGCGGTCAAATTTTGAATATTTTAAAGTGGTCTCAAAAATAGGTTCCGAGTTGGCGCGGTTCGTGGTGGGTCAGAAAACTTTCATTTTTGTCCAAACAACAACTTCTCATCATCAGAGGTCATTGTCGGATCGTCAGAGGAGTGCGGTCGGATTTTAAATATTTTAAAGTTGTCTCAAAAATAGGTTCCGAGTTGGCGCGGTTTGTGGTGGGTCAGAATACATTCATTTCTGTACAAATAACAACTTCTCATCATCAGAGGTCATTGTCGGATTGTCAGAGAAGTGCGGTCGGATTTTAAATATTTTAAAGTGGTCTCAAAAATAGGTTCCGAGTTGGCGCGGTTAGTGGTGGGTCAGAATACATTCTTTTCTGTCCAAATAACAACTTCTCATCATCAGAGGTCATTGTCGGATCGTCAGAGAAATGCGGTCGGATTTTAAATATTTTAAAGTGGTCTCAAAAATAGGTTCCGAGTTGACGCGGTTTGTGGTGATTCAGAATGCATTCTTTTCTGTCCAAATAACAACTACTCATCATCAGAGATCATTGTCGGATCGTCAGAGGAGTACGGTCGGATTTTAAATATTTTAAAGTGGTCTCAAAAATAGGTTCCGAGTTGACGCGGTTTGTGGTGGGTCAGAAAACTTTCATTTTTGTCCAAACAACCACTTCTCATCATCAGAGGTCATTGTCGGATCGTCAGAGAAGTGCGGTCGGATTTTAAATATTTTAAAGTGGTCTCAAAAATAGGTTCCGAGTTGGCGCGGTTTGTGGTGGGTCAGAATACATTCATTTCTGTCCAAATAACAACTTCTCATCATCAGAGGTCATTGTCGGATTATCAGAGGAGTGCGGTCAAATTTTGAATATTTTAAAGTGGTCTCAAAAATAGGTTCCGAGTTGGCGCGGTTTGTGGTGGGTCAGAAAACTTTCATTTATGTCCAAACAACAACTTCTCATCATCAGAGGTCATTGTCGGATCGTCAGAGGAGTGCGGTCGTATTTTAAATATTTTAAAGTTGTCTCAAAAATAGGTTCCGAGTTGGCGCGGTTTGTGGTGGGTCAGAATACATTCATTTCTGTACAAATAACAACTTCTCATCATCAGAGTTCATTGTCGGATTGTCAGAGAAGTGCGGTCGGATTTTAAATATTTTAAAGTGGTTTCAAAAATAGGTTCCGAGTTGGCGCGGTTTGTGGTGGGTCAGAATACATTCATTTCTTTACAAATAACAACTTCTCATCATCAGAGTTCATTGTCGGATTGTCAGAGAAGTGCGGTCGGATTTTAAATATTTTAAAGTGGTCTCAAAAATAGGTTCCGAGTTGGCGCGGTTTGTGGTAGGTCAGAATACATTCTTTTCTGTCCAAATAACAACTTCTCATCATCAGAGGTCATTGTCGGATCGTCAGAGAAATGCGGTCGGATTTTAAATATTTTAAAGTGGTCTCAAAAATAGGTTCCGAGTTGACGCGGTTTGTGGTGGGTCAGAATGCATTCTTTTCTGTCCAAATAACAACTACTCATCATCAGAGATCATTGTCGGATCGTCAGAGGAGTACGGTCGGATTTTAAATATTTTAAAGTGGTCTCAAAAATAGGTTCCGAGTTGACGCGGTTTGTGGTGGGTCAGAAAACTTTCATTTTTGTCCAAACAACAACTTCTCATCATCAGAGGTCATTGTCGGATCGTCAGAGAAGTGCGGTCGGATTTTAAATATTTTAAAGTGGTCTCAAAAATAGGTTCCGAGTTGGCGCGGTTTGTGGTGGGTCAGAATACATTCATTTCTGTCCAAATAACAACTTCTCATCATCAGAGGTCATTGTCGGATTGTCAGAGGAGTGCGGTCAAATTTTGAATATTTTAAAGTGGTCTCAAAAATAGGTTCCGAGTTGGCGCGGTTTGTGGTGGGTCAGAAATCTTTCATTTATGTCAAAACAACAACTTCTCATCATCAGAGGTCATTGTCGGATCGTCAGAGGAGTGCGGTCGGATTTTAAATATTTTAAAGTTGTCTCAAAAATAGGTTCCGAGTTGGCGCGGTTTGTGGTGGGTCAGAATACATTCATTTCTGTACAAATAACAACTTCTCATCATCAGAGGTCATTGTCGGATTGTCAGAGAAGTGCGGTCGGATTTTAAATATTTTAAAGTGGTCTCAAAAATAGGTTCCGAGTTGGCGCGGTTTGTGGTGGGTCAGAATACATTCTTTTCTGTCCAAATAACAACTTCTCATCATCAGAGGTCATTGTCGGATCGTCAGAGAAATGCGGTCGGATTTTAAATATTTTAAAGTGGTCTCAAAAATAGGTTCCGAGTTGACGCGGTTTGTGGTGGGTCAGAATGCATTCTTTTCTGTCCAAATAACAACTACTCATCATCAGAGATCATTGTCGGATCGTCAGAGGAGTACGGTCGGATTTAAAATATTTTAAAGTGGTCTCAAAAATAGGTTCCGAGTTGGCGCGGTTTGTGGTGGGTCAGAATACATTCTTTTCTGTCCAAATAACAACTTCTCATCATCAGAGGTCATTGTCGGATCGTCAGAGAAATGCGGTCGGATTTTAAATATTTTAAAGTGGTCTCAAAAATAGGTTCCGAGTTGACGCGGTTTGTGGTGGGTCAGAATGCATTCTTTTCTGTCCAAATAACAACTACTCATCATCAGAGATCATTGTCGGATCGTCAGAGGAGTGCGGTCGGATTTTAAATATTTTAAAGTGGTCTCAAAAATAGGTTCCGAGTTGGCGCGGTTTGTGGTGGGTCAGAATACATTCATTTCTGTCCAAATAACAACTTCTCATCATCAGAGGTCATTGTCGGATCGTCAGAGAAGTGCGGTCGGATTTTAAATATTTTAAAGTGGTCTCAAAAATAGGTTCCGAGTTGGCGCGGTTTGTGGTGGGTCAGAAAACTTTCATTTTTGTCCAAACAACAACTTCTCATCATCAGAGGTCATTGTCGGATCGTCAGAGGAGTGCGGTCGGATTTTAAATATTTTAAAGTGGTCTCAAAAATAGGTTCCGAGTTGGCGCGGTTTGTGGTGGGTCAGAATACATTCATTTCTGTCCAAATAACAACTTCTCATCATCAGAGGTCATTGTCGGATCGTCAGAGAAGTGCGGTCGGATTTTAAATATTTTAAAGTGGTCTCAAATATAGGTTCCGAGTTGGCGCGGTTTGTGGTGGGTCAGAAAACTTTCATTTTTGTCCAAACAACAACTTCTCATCATCAGAGGTCATTGTCGGATCGTCAGAGGAGTGCGGTCGGATTTTAAATATTTTAAAGTGGTCTCAAAAATAGGTTCCGAGTTGGCGCGGTTTGTGGTGGGTCAGAATACATTCATTTCTGTCCAAATAACAACTTCTCTTCATCAGAGGTCATTGTCGGATCGTCAGAGGAGTGCGGTCGGATTTTAAATATTTTAAAGTGGTCTCAAAAATAGGTTTCGAGTTGGCGCGGTTTGTGGTGGGTCGCAATACATTCATTTCTGTCCAAATAACAACTTCTTATCATTAGAGATCATTGTCGGATGGTCAGAGGAGTGCGGTCGGATTTTAAATATTTTAAAGTGGACTCAAAAATAGGTTCCGAGTTGGCGCGGTTTGTGGTGGGTCAGAATACATTCATTTCAGTACAAATAACAACTTCTCATCATCAGAGGTCATTGTCGGATTGTCAGAGAAGAGCGGTCGGGTTTTAAATATTTTAAAGTGGTCTCAAAAATAGGTTCCGAGTTGGCGCGGTTTGTGGTGGGTCAGAATACATTCTTTTCTGTCCAAATATCAACTTCTCATCATCAGAGGTCATTGTCGGATCGTCAGAGAAGTGCGGTCGGGTTTTAAATATTTTAAAGTGGTCTTAAAAATAGGTTCCGAGTTGGCGCGGTTTGTGGTGGGTCAGAATACATTCCTTTCTGTCCAAATAACAACTACTCATCATCAGAGGTCATTGTCGGATCGTCAGAGAAGTGCGGTCGGATTTTAAATATTTTAAAGTGGTCTCAAAAATAGGTTCCGAGTTGGCGCGGTTTGTGGTGGGTCAGAATACATTCATTTCTGTCCAAATAACAACTTCTCATCATCAGAGGTCATTGTCGGATTGTCAGAGGAGTGCGGTCAAATTTTGAATATTTTAAAGTGGTCTCAAAAATAGGTTCCGAGTTGGCGCGGTTTGTGGTGGGTCAGAAAACTTTCATTTTTGTCCAAACAACAACTTCTCATCATCAGAGGTCATTGTTGGATCGTCAGAGGAGTGCGGTCGGATTTTAAATATTTTAAAGTGGTCTCAAAAATAGGTTCCGAGTTGGCGCGGTTTGTGGTGGGTCAGAAAACTTTCATTTTTGTCCAAACAACAACTTCTCATCATCAGAGGTCATTGTTGGATCGTCAGAGGAGTGCGGTCGGATTTTAAATATTTTAAAGTGGTCTCAAAAATAGGTTCCGAGTTGGCGCGGTTTGTGGTGGGTCAGAATACATTCTTTTCTGTCCAAATAACAACTTCTCATCATCAGAGGTCATTGTCGGATCGTCAGAGAAGTGCGGTCGGGTTTTAAATATTTTAAAGTGGTCTTAAAAATAGGTTCCGAGTTGGCGCGGTTTGTGGTGGGTCAGAATACATTCCTTTCTGTCCAAATAACAACTACTCATCATCAGAGGTCATTGTCGGATCGTCAGAGAAGTGCGGACGGATTATAAATATTTCAAAGTGGTCTCAAAAATAGGTTCCGAGTTGGCGCGGTTTGTGGTGGGTCAGAATACATTCATTTCTGTCCAAATAACAACTTCTCATCATCAGAGGTCATTGTCGGATTGTCAGAGGAGTGCGGTCAAATTTTGAATATTTTAAAGTGGTCTCAAAAATAGGTTCCTAGTTGGCGCGGTTTGTGGTGGGTCAGAAAACTTTCATTTTTGTCCAAACAACAACTTCTCATCATCAGAGGTCATTGTCGGATCGTCAGAGGAGTGCGGTCGGATTTTAAATATTTTAAAGTTGTCTCAAAAATAGGTTCCGAGTTGGCGCGGTTTGTGGTGGGTCAGAATACATTCATTTCTGTACAAATAACAACTTCTCATCATCAGAGGTCATTGTCGGATCGTCAGAGAAGTGCGGTCGGATTTTAAATATTTTAAAGTGGTTTCAAAAATAGGTTCCGAGTTGGCGCGGTTTGTGGTGGGTCAGAATACATTCATTTCTGTACAAATTACAACTTCTCATCATCAGAGGTCATTGTCGGATTGTCATAGAAGTGCGGTCGGATTTTAAATATTTTAAAGTGGTCTCAAAAATAGGTTCCGAGTTGGCGCGGTTTGTGGTGGGTCAGAATACATTCTTTTCTGTCCAAGTAACAACTTCTCATCATCAGAGGTCATTGTCGGATCGTCAGAGAAATGCGGTCGGATTTTAAATATTTTAAAGTGGTCTCAAAAATAGGTTCCGAGTTGACGCGGTTTGTGGTGGGTCAGAATGCATTCTTTTCTGTCCAAATAACAACTACTCATCATCAGAGATCATTGTCGGATCGTCAGAGAAGTGCGGTCGGATTTTAAATATTTTAAAGTGGTCTCAAAAATAGGTTCCGAGTTGGCGCGGTTTGTGGTGGGTCAGATTACATTCATTTCTGTCCAACTAACAACTTCTCATCATCAGAGGTCATTGTCGGATCGTCAGAGGAGTGCGGTCAGATTTTGAATATTTTAAAGTGGTCTCAAAAATAGGTTCCGAGTTGGCGCGGTTTGTGGTGGGTCAGAAAACTTTCTTTTCTGTCCAAATAACAACTACTCATCATCAGAGATCATTGTCGGATCGTCAGAGGAGTACGGTCGGATTTTAAATATTTTAAAGTGGTCTCAAAAATAGGTTCCGAGTTGACGCGGTTTGTGGTGGGTCAGAAAACTTTCATTTTTGTCCAAACAACAACTTCTCATCATCAGAGGTCATTGTCGGATCGTCAGAGGAGTGCGGTCGGATTTTAAATATTTTAAAGTGGTCTTAAAAATAGGTTCCGAGTTGGCGCGGTTTGTGGTGGGTCAGAATACATTATTTTCTGTCCAAATAACAACTACTCATCATCAGAGGTCATTGTCGGATCGTCAGAGAAGTGCGGTCGGATTTTAAATATTTTAAAGTGGTCTCAAAAATAGGTTCCGAGTTGGCGCGGTTTGTGGTGGGTCAGATTACATTCATTTCTGTCCAACTAACAACTTCTCATCATCAGAGGTCATTGTCGGATCGTCAGAGGAGTGCGGTCAGATTTTGAATATTTTAAAGTGGTCTCAAAAATAGGTTCCGAGTTGGCGCGGTTTGTGGTGGGTCAGAATACATTCATTTCTGTCCAAATAACAACTTCTCATCATCAGAGGTCATTGTCGGATCGTCAGAGGAGTGCGGTCGGATTTTAAATATTTTAAAGTGGTCTCAAAAATAGGTTCTGAGTTGGCGCGGTTTGTGGTGGGTCAGAAAAGTTTCATTTCTGTCCGAATAACAACTTCTCATCATCAGAGGTCATTGTTGGATTGTCAGAGGAGTGCGGTCGGATTTTAAATATTTTAAAGTGGTCTCAAAAATAGGTTCCGAGTTGGCGCGGTTTGTGGTGGGTCAGAATACATTATTTTCTGTCCAAATAACAACTTCTCATCATCAGAGGTCATTGTCGGATCGTCAGAGAAGTGCGGTCGGGTTTTAAATATTTTAAAGTGGTCTTAAAAATAGGTTCCGAGTTGGCGCCGTTTGTGGTGGGTCAGAATACATTCCTTTCTGTCCAAATAACAACTACTCATCATCAGAGGTCATTGTCGGATCGTCAGAGAAGTGCGGTCGGATTTTAAATATTTTAAAGTGGTCTCAAAAATAGGTTCCGAGTTGGCGCGGTTTGTGGTGGGTCAGAATACATTCATTTCTGTCCAAATAACAACTTCTCATCATCAGAGGTCATTGTCGGATTGTCAGAGGAGTGCGGTCAAATTTTGAATATTTTAAAGTGGTCTCAAAAATAGGTTCCGAGTTGGCGCGGTTTGTGGTGGGTCAGAATACATTCATTTCTGTCCAAATAACAACTTCTCATCATCAGAGGTCATTGTCGGATCGTCAGAGAAGTGCGGTCGGATTTTAAATATTTTAAAGTGGTCTCAAATATAGGTTCCGAGTTGGCGCGGTTTGTGGTGGGTCAGAAAACTTTCATTTTTGTCCAAACAACAACTTCTCATCTTCAGAGGTCATTGTCGGATCGTCAGAGGAGTGCGGTCGGATTTTAAATATTTTAAAGTGGTCTCAAAAATAGGTTCCGAGTTGGCGCGGTTTGTGGTGGGTCAGAATACATTCATTTCTGTCCAAATAACAACTTCTCTTCATCAGAGGTCATTGTCGGATCGTCAGAGGAGTGCGGTCGGATTTTAAATATTTTAAAGTGGTCTCAAAAATAGGTTTCGAGTTGGCGCGGTTTGTGGTGGGTCGCAATACATTCATTTCTGTCCAAATAACAACTTCTTATCATTAGAGATCATTGTCGGATGGTCAGAGGAGTGAGGTCGGATTTTAAATATTTTAAAGTGGACTCAAAAATAGGTTCCGAGTTGGCGCGGTTTGTGGTGGGTCAGAATACATTCATTTCAGTACAAATAACAACTTCTCATCATCAGAGGTCATTGTCGGATCGTCAGAGAAGTGCGGTCGGGTTTTAAATATTTTAAAGTGGTCTTAAAAATAGGTTCCGAGTTGGCGCGGTTTGTGGTGGGTCAGAATACATTCCTTTCTGTCCAAATAACAACTACTCATCATCAGAGGTCATTGTCGGATCGTCAGAGAAGTGCGGTCGGATTTTAAATATTTTAAAGTGGTCTCAAAAATAGGTTCCGAGTTGGCGCGGTTTGTGGTGGGTCAGAATACATTCATTTCTGTCCAAATAACAACTTCTCATCATCAGAGGTCATTGTCGGATTGTCAGAGGAGTGCGGTCAAATTTTGAATATTTTAAAGTGGTCTCAAAAATAGGTTCCGAGTTGGCGCGGTTTGTGGTGGGTCAGAAAACTTTCATTTTTGTCCAAACAACAACTTCTCATCATCAGAGGTCATTGTTGGATCGTCAGAGGAGTGCGGTCGGATTTTAAATATTTTAAAGTGGTCTCAAAAATAGGTTCCGAGTTGGCGCGGTTTGTGGTGGGTCAGAATACATTTTTTTCTGTCCAAATAACAACTTCTCATCATCAGAGGTCATTGTCGGATCGTCAGAGAAGTGCGGTCGGGTTTTAAATATTTTAAAGTGGTCTTAAAAATAGGTTCCGAGTTGGCGCGGTTTGTGGTGGGTCAGAATACATTCCTTTCTGTCCAAATAACAACTACTCATCATCAGAGGTCATTGTCGGATCGTCAGAGAAGTGCGGACGGATTATAAATATTTCAAAGTGGTCTCAAAAATAGGTTCCGAGTTGGCGCGGTTTGTGGTGGGTCAGAATACATTCATTTCTGTCCAAATAACAACTTCTCATCATCAGAGGTCATTGTCGGATTGTCAGAGGAGTGCGGTCAAATTTTGAATATTTTAAAGTGGTCTCAAAAATAGGTTCCTAGTTGGCGCGGTTTGTGGTGGGTCAGAAAACTTTCATTTTTGTCCAAACAACAACTTCTCATCATCAGAGGTCATTGTCGGATCGTCAGAGGAGTGCGGTCGGATTTTAAATATTTTAAAGTTGTCTCAAAAATAGGTTCCGAGTTGGCGCGGTTTGTGGTGGGTCAGAATACATTCATTTCTGTACAAATAACAACTTCTCATCATCAGAGGTCATTGTCGGATCGTCAGAGAAGTGCGGTCGGATTTTAAATATTTTAAAGTGGTTTCAAAAATAGGTTCCGAGTTGGCGCGGTTTGTGGTGGGTCAGAATACATTCATTTCTGTACAAATTACAACTTCTCATCATCAGAGGTCATTGTCGGATTGTCATAGAAGTGCGGTCGGATTTTAAATATTTTAAAGTGGTTTCAAAAATAGGTTCCGAGTTGGCGCGGTTTGTGGTGGGTCAGAATACATTCTTTTCTGTCCAAGTAACAACTTCTCATCATCAGAGGTCATTGTCGGATCGTCAGAGAAATGCGGTCGGATTTTAAATATTTTAAAGTGGTCTCAAAAATAGGTTCCGAGTTGACGCGGTTTGTGGTGGGTCAGAATGCATTCTTTTCTGTCCAAATAACAACTACTCATCATCAGAGATCATTGTCGGATCGTCAGAGAAGTGCGGTCGGATTTTAAATATTTTAAAGTGGTCTCAAAAATAGGTTCCGAGTTGGCGCGGTTTGTGGTGGGTCAGATTACATTCATTTCTGTCCAACTAACAACTTCTCATCATCAGAGGTCATTGTCGGATCGTCAGAGGAGTGCGGTCAGATTTTGAATATTTTAAAGTGGTCTCAAAAATAGGTTCCGAGTTGGCGCGGTTTGTGGTGGGTCAGAAAACTTTCTTTTCTGTCCAAATAACAACTACTCATCATCAGAGATCATTGTCGGATCGTCAGAGGAGTACGGTCGGATTTTAAATATTTTAAAGTGGTCTCAAAAATAGGTTCCGAGTTGACGCGGTTTGTGGTGGGTCAGAAAACTTTCATTTTTGTCCAAACAACAACTTCTCATCATCAGAGGTCATTGTCGGATCGTCAGAGGAGTGCGGTCGGATTTTAAATATTTTAAAGTGGTCTTAAAAATAGGTTCCGAGTTGGCGCGGTTTGTGGTGGGTCAGAATACATTATTTTCTGTCCAAATAACAACTACTCATCATCAGAGGTCATTGTCGGATCGTCAGAGAAGTGCGGTCGGATTTTAAATATTTTAAAGTGGTCTCAAAAATAGGTTCCGAGTTGGCGCGGTTTGTGGTGGGTCAGATTACATTCATTTCTGTCCAACTAACAACTTCTCATCATCAGAGGTCATTGTCGGATCGTCAGAGGAGTGCGGTCAGATTTTGAATATTTTAAAGTGGTCTCAAAAATAGGTTCCGAGTTGGCGCGGTTTGTGGTGGGTCAGAATACATTCATTTCTGTCCAAATAACAACTTCTCATCATCAGAGGTCATTGTCGGATCGTCAGAGGAGTGCGGTCGGATTTTAAATATTTTAAAGTGGTCTCAAAAATAGGTTCTGAGTTGGCGCGGTTTGTGGTGGGTCAGAAAAGTTTCATTTCTGTCCGAATAACAACTTCTCATCATCAGAGGTCATTGTTGGATTGTCAGAGGAGTGCGGTCGGATTTTAAATATTTTAAAGTGGTCTCAAAAATAGGTTCCGAGTTGGCGCGGTTTGTGGTGGGTCAGAATACATTATTTTCTGTCCAAATAACAACTTCTCATCATCAGAGGTCATTGTCGGATCGTCAGAGAAGTGCGGTCGGGTTTTAAATATTTTAAAGTGGTCTTAAAAATAGGTTCCGAGTTGGCGCGGTTTGTGGTGGGTCAGAATACATTCCTTTCTGTCCAAATAACAACTACTCATCATCAGAGGTCATTGTCGGATCGTCAGAGAAGTGCGGTCGGATTTTAAATATTTTAAAGTGGTCTCAAAAATAGGTTCCGAGTTGGCGCGGTTTGTGGTGGGTCAGAATACATTCATTTCTGTCCAAATAACAACTTCTCATCATCAGAGGTCATTGTCGGATTGTCAGAGGAGTGCGGTCAAATTTTGAATATTTTAAAGTGGTCTCAAAAATAGGTTCCGAGTTGGCGCGGTTCGTGGTGGGTCAGAAAACTTTCATTTTTGTCCAAACAACAACTTCTCATCATCAGAGGTCATTGTCGGATCGTCAGAGGAGTGCGGTCGGATTTTAAATATTTTAAAGTGGTCTCAAAAATAGGTTCCGAGTTGGCGCGGTTTGTGGTGGGTCAGAATACATTCATTTCTGTACAAATAACAACTTCTCATCATCAGAGGTCATTGTCGGATTGTCAGAGGAGTGCGGTCAAATTTTGAATATTTTAAAGTGGTCTCCAAAATAGGTTCCGAGTTGGCACGGTTTGTGGTGGGTCAGAATACATTCATTTCTGTCCAAATAATAACTTCTCATCATCAGAGGTCATTGTCGGATTGTCAGAGGAGTGCGGTCAAATTTTGAATATTTTAAAGTGGTCTCAAAAATAGGTTCCGAGTTGGCGCGGTTTGTGGTGGGTCAGAAAACTTTCATTTATGTCCAAACAACAACTTCTCATCATCAGAGGTCATTGTCGGATCGTCAGAGGAGTGCGGTCGGATTTTAAATATTTTAAAGTTGTCTCAAAAATAGGTTCCGAGTTGGCGCGGTTTGTGGTGGGTCAGAATACATTCATTTCTGTACAAATAACAACTTCTCATCATCAGAGGTCATTGTCGGATTGTCAGAGAAGTGCGGTCGGATTTTAAATATTTTAAAGTGGTTTCAAAAATAGGTTCCGAGTTGGCGCGGTTTGTGGTGGGTCAGAATACATTCATTTCTGTCCAAATAACAACTTCTCATCATCAGAGGTCATTGTCGGATCGTCAGAGGAGTGCGGTCGGATTTTAAATATTTTAAAGTGGTCTCAAAAATAGGTTCTGAGTTGGCGCGGTTTGTGGTGGGTCAGAAAAGTTTCATTTCTGTCCGAATAACAACTTCTCATCATCAGAGGTCATTGTTGGATTGTCAGAGGAGTGCGGTCGGATTTTAAATATTTTAAAGTGGTCTCAAAAATAGGTTCCGAGTTGGCGCGGTTTGTGGTGGATCAGAATACATTCTTTTCTGTCCAAATAACAACTTCTCATCATCAGAGGTCATTGTCGGATCGTCAGAGAAGTGCGGTCGGGTTTTAAATATTTTAAAGTGGTCTTAAAAATAGGTTCCGAGATGGCGCGGTTTGTGGTGGGTCAGAATACATTCCTTTCTGTCCAAATAACAACTACTCATCATCAGAGGTCATTGTCGGATCGTCAGAGAAGTGCGGTCGGATTTTAAATATTTTAAAGTGGTCTCAAAAATAGGTTCCGAGTTGGCGCGGTTTGTGGTGGGTCAGAATACATTCATTTCTGTCCAAATAACAACTTCTCATCATCAGAGGTCATTGTCGGATTGTCAGAGGAGTGCGGTCAAATTTTGAATATTTTAAAGTGGTCTCAAAAATAGGTTCCGAGTTGGCGCGGTTTGTGGTGGATCAGAATACATTCTTTTCTGTCCAAATAACAACTTCTCATCATCAGAGGTCATTGTCGGATCGTCAGAGAAGTGCGGTCGGGTTTTAAATATTTTAAAGTGGTCTTAAAAATAGGTTCCGAGATGGCGCGGTTTGTGGTGGGTCAGAATACATTCCTTTCTGTCCAAATAACAACTACTCATCATCAGAGGTCATTGTCGGATCGTCAGAGAAGTGCGGTCGGATTTTAAATATTTTAAAGTGGTCTCAAAAATAGGTTCCGAGTTGGCGCGGTTTGTGGTGGGTCAGAATACATTCATTTTTTTCCAAACAAAAACTTCTCATCATCAGAGGTCATTGTCGGATCGTCAGAGGAGTGCGGTCGGATTTTAAATATTTTAAAGTGGTCTCAAAAATAGGTTCCGAGTTGGCGCGGTTTGTGGTGGGTCAGAATACATTCATTTCTGTCCAAATAACAACTTCTCTTCATCAGAGGTCATTGTCGGATCGTCAGAGGAGTGCGGTCGGATTTTAAATATTTTAAAGTGGTCTCAAAAATAGGTTTCGAGTTGGCGCGGTTTGTGGTGGGTCGCAATACATTCATTTCTGTCCAAATAACAACTTCTTATCATTAGAGATCATTGTCGGATGGTCAGAGGAGTGCGGTCGGATTTTAAATATTTTAAAGTGGACTCAAAAATAGGTTCCGAGTTGGCGCGGTTTGTGGTGGGTCAGAATACATTCATTTCAGTACAAATAACAACTTCTCATCATCAGAGGTCATTGTCGGATTGTCAGAGAAGAGCGGTCGGGTTTTAAATATTTTAAAGTGGTCTCAAAAATAGGTTCCGAGTTGGCGCGGTTTGTGGTGGGTCAGAATACATTCTTTTCTGTCCAAATATCAACTTCTCATCATCAGAGGTCATTGTCGGATCGTCAGAGAAGTGCGGTCGGGTTTTAAATATTTTAAAGTGGTCTTAAAAATAGGTTCCGAGTTGGCGCGGTTTGTGGTGGGTCAGAATACATTCCTTTCTGTCCAAATAACAACTACTCATCATCAGAGGTCATTGTCGGATCGTCAGAGAAGTGCGGTCGGATTTTAAATATTTTAAAGTGGTCTCAAAAATAGGTTCCGAGTTGGCGCGGTTTGTGGTGGGTCAGAATACATTCATTTCTGTCCAAATAACAACTTCTCATCATCAGAGGTCATTGTCGGATTGTCAGAGGAGTGCGGTCAAATTTTGAATATTTTAAAGTGGTCTCAAAAATAGGTTCCGAGTTGGCGCGGTTTGTGGTGGGTCAGAAAACTTTCATTTTTGTCCAAACAACAACTTCTCATCATCAGAGGTCATTGTTGGATCGTCAGAGGAGTGCGGTCGGATTTTAAATATTTTAAAGTGGTCTCAAAAATAGGTTCCGAGTTGGCGCGGTTTGTGGTGGGTCAGAATACATTTTTTTCTGTCCAAATAACAACTTCTCATCATCAGAGGTCATTGTCGGATCGTCAGAGAAGTGCGGTCGGGTTTTAAATATTTTAAAGTGGTCTTAAAAATAGGTTCCGAGTTGGCGCGGTTTGTGGTGGGTCAGAATACATTCCTTTCTGTCCAAATAACAACTACTCATCATCAGAGGTCATTGTCGGATCGTCAGAGAAGTGCGGACGGATTATAAATATTTCAAAGTGGTCTCAAAAATAGGTTCCGAGTTGGCGCGGTTTGTGGTGGGTCAGAATACATTCATTTCTGTCCAAATAACAACTTCTCATCATCAGAGGTCATTGTCGGATTGTCAGAGGAGTGCGGTCAAATTTTGAATATTTTAAAGTGGTCTCAAAAATAGGTTCCTAGTTGGCGCGGTTTGTGGTGGGTCAGAAAACTTTCATTTTTGTCCAAACAACAACTTCTCATCATCAGAGGTCATTGTCGGATCGTCAGAGGAGTGCGGTCGGATTTTAAATATTTTAAAGTTGTCTCAAAAATAGGTTCCGAGTTGGCGCGGTTTGTGGTGGGTCAGAATACATTCATTTCTGTACAAATAACAACTTCTCATCATCAGAGGTCATTGTCGGATCGTCAGAGAAGTGCGGTCGGATTTTAAATATTTTAAAGTGGTTTCAAAAATAGGTTCCGAGTTGGCGCGGTTTGTGGTGGGTCAGAATACATTCATTTATGTACAAATTACAACTTCTCATCATCAGAGGTCATTGTCGGATTGTCATAGAAGTGCGGTCGGATTTTAAATATTTTAAAGTGGTCTCAAAAATAGGTTCCGAGTTGGCGCGGTTTGTGGTGGGTCAGAATACATTCTTTTCTGTCCAAGTAACAACTTCTCATCATCAGAGGTCATTGTCGGATCGTCAGAGAAATGCGGTCGGATTTTAAATATTTTAAAGTGGTCTCAAAAATAGGTTCCGAGTTGACGCGGTTTGTGGTGGGTCAGAATGCATTCTTTTCTGTCCAAATAACAACTACTCATCATCAGAGATCATTGTCGGATCGTCAGAGAAGTGCGGTCGGATTTTAAATATTTTAAAGTGGTCTCAAAAATAGGTTCCGAGTTGGCGCGGTTTGTGGTGGGTCAGATTACATTCATTTCTGTCCAACTAACAACTTCTCATCATCAGAGGTCATTGTCGGATCGTCAGAGGAGTGCGGTCAGATTTTGAATATTTTAAAGTGGTCTCAAAAATAGGTTCCGAGTTGGCGCGGTTTGTGGTGGGTCAGAAAACTTTCTTTTCTGTCCAAATAACAACTACTCATCATCAGAGATCATTGTCGGATCGTCAGAGGAGTACGGTCGGATTTTAAATATTTTAAAGTGGTCTCAAAAATAGGTTCCGAGTTGACGCGGTTTGTGGTGGGTCAGAAAACTTTCATTTTTGTCCAAACAACAACTTCTCATCATCAGAGGTCATTGTCGGATCGTCAGAGGAGTGCGGTCGGATTTTAAATATTTTAAAGTGGTCTTAAAAATAGGTTCCGAGTTGGCGCGGTTTGTGGTGGGTCAGAATACATTATTTTCTGTCCAAATAACAACTACTCATCATCAGAGGTCATTGTCGGATCGTCAGAGAAGTGCGGTCGGATTTTAAATATTTTAAAGTGGTCTCAAAAATAGGTTCCGAGTTGGCGCGGTTTGTGGTGGGTCAGATTACATTCATTTCTGTCCAACTAACAACTTCTCATCATCAGAGGTCATTGTCGGATCGTCAGAGGAGTGCGGTCAGATTTTGAATATTTTAAAGTGGTCTCAAAAATAGGTTCCGAGTTGGCGCGGTTTGTGGTGGGTCAGAATACATTCATTTCTGTCCAAATAACAACTTCTCATCATCAGAGGTCATTGTCGGATCGTCTGAGGAGTGCGGTCGGATTTTAAATATTTTAAAGTGGTCTCAAAAATAGGTTCTGAGTTGGCGCGGTTTGTGGTGGGTCAGAAAAGTTTCATTTCTGTCCGAATAACAACTTCTCATCATCAGAGGTCATTGTTGGATTGTCAGAGGAGTGCGGTCGGATTTTAAATATTTTAAAGTGGTCTCAAAAATAGGTTCCGAGTTGGCGCGGTTTGTGGTGGGTCAGAATACATTATTTTCTGTCCAAATAACAACTTCTCATCATCAGAGGTCATTGTCGGATCGTCAGAGAAGTGCGGTCGGGTTTTAAATATTTTAAAGTGGTCTTAAAAATAGGTTCCGAGTTGGCGCGGTTTGTGGTGGGTCAGAATACATTCCTTTCTGTCCAAATAACAACTACTCATCATCAGAGGTCATTGTCGGATCGTCAGAGAAGTGCGGTCGGATTTTAAATATTTTAAAGTGGTCTCAAAAATAGGTTCCGAGTTGGCGCGGTTTGTGGTGGGTCAGAATACATTCATTTCTGTCCAAATAACAACTTCTCATCATCAGAGGTCATTGTCGGATTGTCAGAGGAGTGCGGTCAAATTTTGAATATTTTAAAGTGGTCTCAAAAATAGGTTCCGAGTTGGCGCGGTTCGTGGTGGGTCAGAAAACTTTCATTTTTGTCCAAACAACAACTTCTCATCATCAGAGGTCATTGTCGGATCGTCAGAGGAGTGCGGTCGGATTTTAAATATTTTAAAGTGGTCTCAAAAATAGGTTCCGAGTTGGCGCGGTTTGTGGTGGGTCAGAATACATTCATTTCTGTACAAATAACAACTTCTCATCATCAGAGGTCATTGTCGGATTGTCAGAGGAGTGCGGTCAAATTTTGAATATTTTAAAGTGGTCTCCAAAATAGGTTCCGAGTTGGCGCGGTTTGTGGTGGGTCAGAATACATTCATTTCTGTCCAAATAATAACTTCTCATCATCAGAGGTCATTGTCGGATTGTCAGAGGAGTGCGGTCAAATTTTGAATATTTTAAAGTGGTCTCAAAAATAGGTTCCGAGTTGGCGCGGTTTGTGGTGGGTCAGAAAACTTTCATTTATGTCCAAACAACAACTTCTCATCATCAGAGGTCATTGTCGGATCGTCAGAGGAGTGCGGTCGGATTTTAAATATTTTAAAGTTGTCTCAAAAATAGGTTCCGAGTTGGCGCGGTTTGTGGTGGGTCAGAATACATTCATTTCTGTACAAATAACAACTTCTCATCATCAGAGGTCATTGTCGGATTGTCAGAGAAGTGCGGTCGGATTTTAAATATTTTAAAGTGGTTTCAAAAATAGGTTCCGAGTTGGCGCGGTTTGTGGTGGGTCAGAATACATTCATTTCTGTCCAAATAACAACTTCTCATCATCAGAGGTCATTGTCGGATCGTCAGAGGAGTGCGGTCGGATTTTAAATATTTTAAAGTGGTCTCAAAAATAGGTTCTGAGTTGGCGCGGTTTGTGGTGGGTCAGAAAAGTTTCATTTCTGTCCGAATAACAACTTCTCATCATCAGAGGTCATTGTTGGATTGTCAGAGGAGTGCGGTCGGATTTTAAATATTTTAAAGTGGTCTCAAAAATAGGTTCCGAGTTGGCGCGGTTTGTGGTGGATCAGAATACATTCTTTTCTGTCCAAATAACAACTTCTCATCATCAGAGGTCATTGTCGGATCGTCAGAGAAGTGCGGTCGGGTTTTAAATATTTTAAAGTGGTCTTAAAAATAGGTTCCGAGATGGCGCGGTTTGTGGTGGGTCAGAATACATTCCTTTCTGTCCAAATAACAACTACTCATCATCAGAGGTCATTGTCGGATCGTCAGAGAAGTGCGGTCGGATTTTAAATATTTTAAAGTGGTCTCAAAAATAGGTTCCGAGTTGGCGCGGTTTGTGGTGGGTCAGAATACATTCATTTCTGTCCAAATAACAACTTCTCATCATCAGAGGTCATTGTCGGATTGTCAGAGGAGTGCGGTCAAATTTTGAATATTTTAAAGTGGTCTCAAAAATAGGTTCCGAGTTGGCGCGGTTTGTGGTGGATCAGAATACATTCTTTTCTGTCCAAATAACAACTTCTCATCATCAGAGGTCATTGTCGGATCGTCAGACAAGTGCGGTCGGGTTTTAAATATTTTAAAGTGGTCTTAAAAATAGGTTCCGAGATGGCGCGGTTTGTGGTGGGTCAGAATACATTCCTTTCTGTCCAAATAACAACTACTCATCATCAGAGGTCATTGTCGGATCGTCAGAGAAGTGCGGTCGGATTTTAAATATTTTAAAGTGGTCTCAAAAATAGGTTCCGAGTTGGCGCGGTTTGTGGTGGGTCAGAATACATTCATTTTTTTCCAAACAAAAACTTCTCATCATCAGAGGTCATTGTCGGATCGTCAGAGGAGTGCGGTCGGATTTTAAATATTTTAAAGTGGTCTCAAAAATAGGTTCCGAGTTGGCGCGGTTTGTGGTGGGTCAGAATACATTCATTTCTGTCCAAATAACAACTTCTCTTCATCAGAGGTCATTGTCGGATCGTCAGAGGAGTGCGGTCGGATTTTAAATATTTTAAAGTGGTCTCAAAAATAGGTTTCGAGTTGGCGCGGTTTGTGGTGGGTCGCAATACATTCATTTCTGTCCAAATAATAACTTCTCATCATCAGAGGTCATTGTCGGATTGTCAGAGGAGTGCGGTCAAATTTTGAATATTTTAAAGTGGTCTCAAAAATAGGTTCCGAGTTGGCGCGGTTTGTGGTGGGTCAGAAAACTTTCATTTATGTCCAAACAACAACTTCTCATCATCAGAGGTCATTGTCGGATCGTCAGAGGAGTGCGGTCGGATTTTAAATATTTTAAAGTTGTCTCAAAAATAGGTTCCGAGTTGGCGCGGTTTGTGGTGGGTCAGAATACATTCATTTCTGTACAAATAACAACTTCTCATCATCAGAGGTCATTGTCGGATTGTCAGAGAAGTGCGGTCGGATTTTAAATATTTTAAAGTGGTTTCAAAAATAGGTTCCGAGTTGGCGCGGTTTGTGGTGGGTCAGAATACATTCATTTCTGTCCAAATAACAACTTCTCATCATCAGAGGTCATTGTCGGATCGTCAGAGGAGTGCGGTCGGATTTTAAATATTTTAAAGTGGTCTCAAAAATAGGTTCTGAGTTGGCGCGGTTTGTGGTGGGTCAGAAAAGTTTCATTTCTGTCCGAATAACAACTTCTCATCATCAGAGGTCATTGTTGGATTGTCAGAGGAGTGCGGTCGGATTTTAAATATTTTAAAGTGGTCTCAAAAATAGGTTCCGAGTTGGCGCGGTTTGTGGTGGATCAGAATACATTCTTTTCTGTCCAAATAACAACTTCTCATCATCAGAGGTCATTGTCGGATCGTCAGAGAAGTGCGGTCGGGTTTTAAATATTTTAAAGTGGTCTTAAAAATAGGTTCCGAGATGGCGCGGTTTGTGGTGGGTCAGAATACATTCCTTTCTGTCCAAATAACAACTACTCATCATCAGAGGTCATTGTCGGATCGTCAGAGAAGTGCGGTCGGATTTTAAATATTTTAAAGTGGTCTCAAAAATAGGTTCCGAGTTGGCGCGGTTTGTGGTGGGTCAGAATACATTCATTTCTGTCCAAATAACAACTTCTCATCATCAGAGGTCATTGTCGGATTGTCAGAGGAGTGCGGTCAAATTTTGAATATTTTAAAGTGGTCTCAAAAATAGGTTCCGAGTTGGCGCGGTTTGTGGTGGATCAGAATACATTCTTTTCTGTCCAAATAACAACTTCTCATCATCAGAGGTCATTGTCGGATCGTCAGAGAAGTGCGGTCGGGTTTTAAATATTTTAAAGTGGTCTTAAAAATAGGTTCCGAGATGGCGCGGTTTGTGGTGGGTCAGAATACATTCCTTTCTGTCCAAATAACAACTACTCATCATCAGAGGTCATTGTCGGATCGTCAGAGAAGTGCGGTCGGATTTTAAATATTTTAAAGTGGTCTCAAAAATAGGTTCCGAGTTGGCGCGGTTTGTGGTGGGTCAGAATACATTCATTTTTTTCCAAACAAAAACTTCTCATCATCAGAGGTCATTGTCGGATCGTCAGAGGAGTGCGGTCGGATTTTAAATATTTTAAAGTGGTCTCAAAAATAGGTTCCGAGTTGGCGCGGTTTGTGGTGGGTCAGAATACATTCATTTCTGTCCAAATAACAACTTCTCTTCATCAGAGGTCATTGTCGGATCGTCAGAGGAGTGCGGTCGGATTTTAAATATTTTAAAGTGGTCTCAAAAATAGGTTTCGAGTTGGCGCGGTTTGTGGTGGGTCGCAATACATTCATTTCTGTCCAAATAACAACTTCTTATCATTAGAGATCATTGTCGGATGGTCAGAGGAGTGCGGTCGGATTTTAAATATTTTAAAGTGGACTCAAAAATAGGTTCCGAGTTGGCGCGGTTTGTGGTGGGTCAGAATACATTCATTTCAGTACAAATAACAACTTCTCATCATCAGAGGTCATTGTCGGATTGTCAGAGAAGAGCGGTCGGGTTTTAAATATTTTAAAGTGGTCTCAAAAATAGGTTCCGAGTTGGCGCGGTTTGTGGTGGGTCAGAATACATTCTTTTCTGTCCAAATATCAACTTCTCATCATCAGAGGTCATTGTCGGATCGTCAGAGAAGTGCGGTCGGGTTTTAAATATTTTAAAGTGGTCTTAAAAATAGGTTCCGAGTTGGCGCGGTTTGTGGTGGGTCAGAATACATTCAATTCTGTCCAAATAACAACTACTCATCATCAGAGGTCATTGTCGGATCGTCAGAGAAGTGCGGTCGGATTTTAAATATTTTAAAGTGGTCTCAAAAATAGGTTCCGAGTTGGCGCGGTTTGTGGTGGGTCAGAATACATTCATTTCTGTCCAAATAACAACTTCTCATCATCAGAGGTCATTGTCGGATCGTCAGAGGAGTGCGGTCAGACTTTGAATATTTTAAAGTGGTCTCAAAAATAGGTTCCGAGTTGGCGCGGTTTGTGGTGGGTCAGAATACTTTCATTTTTGTCCAAACAACAACTTCTCATCATCAGATGTCATTGTCGGATCGTCAGAGGAGTGCGGTCGGATTTTAAATATTTTAAAGTGGTCTCAAAAATAGGTTCCGAGTTGGCGCGGTTTGTGGTGGGTCAGAATACATTAATTTCTGTACAAATAACAACTTCTCATCATCAGAGGTCATTGTCGGATTGTCAGAGAAGTGCGGTCGGATTTTAAATATTTTAAAGTGGTTTCAAAAATAGGTTCCGAGTTGGCGCGGTTTGTGGTGGGTCAGAATACATTCATTTCTGTCCAAATAACAACTTCTCATCATCAGAGGTCATTGTCGGATCGTCAGAAAAGTGCGGTCGGATTTTAAATATTTTAAAGTGGTCTCAAAAATAGGTTCCGAGTTGGCGCGGTTTGTGGTGGGTCAGAATACATTCTTTTCTGTCCAAATAACAACTTCTCATCATCAGAGGTCATTGTCGGATCGTCAGAGAAGTGCGGTCGGGTTTTAAATATTTTAAAGTGGTCTTAAAAATAGGTTCCGAGTTGGCGCGGTTTGTGGTGGGTCAGAATACATTCCTTTCTGTCCAAATAACAACTATTCATCATCAGAGGTCATTGTCGGATCGTCAGAGAAGTGCGGTCGGATTTTAAATATTTTAAAGTGGTCTCAAAAATAGGTTCCGAGTTGGCGCGGTTTGTGGTGGATCAGAATACATTCTTTTCTGTCCAAATAACAACTTCTCATCATCAGAGGTCATTGTCGGATCGTCAGAGAAGTGCGGTCGGGTTTTAAATATTTTAAAGTGGTCTTAAAAATAGGTTCCGAGATGGCGCGGTTTGTGGTGGGTGAGAATACATTCCTTTCTGTCCAAATAACAACTACTCATCATCAGAGGTCATTGTCGGATCGTCAGAGAAGTGCGGTCGGATTTTAAATATTTTAAAGTGGTCTCAAAAATAGGTTCCGAGTTGGCGCGGTTTGTGGTGGGTCAGAATACATTCTTTTCTGTCCAAATATCAACTTCTCATCATCAGAGGTCATTGTCGGATCGTCAGAGAAGTGCGGTCGGGTTTTAAATATTTTAAAGTGGTCTTAAAAATAGGTTCCGAGTTGGCGCGGTTTGTGGTGGGTCAGAATACATTCAATTCTGTCCAAATAACAACTACTCATCATCAGAGGTCATTGTCGGATCGTCAGAGAAGTGCGGTCGGATTTTAAATATTTTAAAGTGGTCTCAAAAATAGGTTCCGAGTTGGCGCGGTTTGTGGTGGGTCAGAATACATTCATTTCTGTCCAAATAACAACTTCTCATCATCAGAGGTCATTGTCGGATCGTCAGAGGAGTGCGGTCAGACTTTGAATATTTTAAAGTGGTCTCAAAAATAGGTTCCGAGTTGGCGCGGTTTGTGGTGGGTCAGAATACTTTCATTTTTGTCCAAACAACAACTTCTCATCATCAGATGTCATTGTCGGATCGTCAGAGGAGTGCGGTCGGATTTTAAATATTTTAAAGTGGTCTCAAAAATAGGTTCCGAGTTGGCGCGGTTTGTGGTGGGTCAGAATACATTAATTTCTGTACAAATAACAACTTCTCATCATCAGAGGTCATTGTCGGATTGTCAGAGAAGTGCGGTCGGATTTTAAATATTTTAAAGTGGTTTCAAAAATAGGTTCCGAGTTGGCGCGGTTTGTGGTGGGTCAGAATACATTCATTTCTGTCCAAATAACAACTTCTCATCATCAGAGGTCATTGTCGGATCGTCAGAAAAGTGCGGTCGGATTTTAAATATTTTAAAGTGGTCTCAAAAATAGGTTCCGAGTTGGCGCGGTTTGTGGTGGGTCAGAATACATTCTTTTCTGTCCAAATAACAACTTCTCATCATCAGAGGTCATTGTCGGATCGTCAGAGAAGTGCGGTCGGGTTTTAAATATTTTAAAGTGGTCTTAAAAATAGGTTCCGAGTTGGCGCGGTTTGTGGTGGGTCAGAATACATTCCTTTCTGTCCAAATAACAACTATTCATCATCAGAGGTCATTGTCGGATCGTCAGAGAAGTGCGGTCGGATTTTAAATATTTTAAAGTGGTCTCAAAAATAGGTTCCGAGTTGGCGCGGTTTGTGGTGGGTCAGAATACATTCATTTCTGTCCAAATAACAACTTCTCATCATCAGAGGTCATTGTCGGATTGTCAGAGGAGTGCGGTCAAATTTTGAATATTTTAAAGTGGTCTCAAAAATAGGTTCCGAGTTGGCGCGGTTTGTGGTGGGTCAGAAAACTTTCATTTTTGTCCAAACAACAACTTCTCATCATCAGAGGTCATTGTTGGATCGTCAGAGGAGTGCGGTCGGATTTTAAATATTTTAAAGTGGTCTCAAAAATAGGTTCCGAGTTGGCGCGGTTTGTGGTGGGTCAGAATACATTCTTTTCTGTCCAAATAACAACTTCTCATCATCAGAGGTCATTGTCGGATCGTCAGAGAAGTGCGGTCGGGTTTTAAATATTTTAAAGTGGTCTTAAAAATAGGTTCCGAGTTGGCGCGGTTTGTGGTGGGTCAGAATACATTCCTTTCTGTCCAAATAACAACTACTCATCATCAGAGGTCATTGTCGGATCGTCAGAGAAGTGCGGACGGATTATAAATATTTTAAAGTGGTCTCAAAAATAGGTTCCGACTTGGCGCGGTTTGTGGTGGGTCAGAATACATTCATTTCTGTCCAAATAACAACTTCTCATCATCAGAGGTCATTGTCGGATTGTCAGAGGAGTGAGGTCAAATTTTGAATATTTTAAAGTGGTCTCAAAAATAGGTTCCTAGTTGGCGCGGTTTGTGGTGGGTCAGAAAACTTTCATTTTTGTCCAAACAACAACTTCTCATCATCAGAGGTCATTGTCGGATCGTCAGAGGAGTGCGGTCGGATTTTAAATATTTTAAAGTTGTCTCAAAAATAGGTTCCGAGTTGGCGCGGTTTGTGGTGGGTCAGAATACATTCATTTCTGTACAAATAACAACTTCTCATCATCAGAGGTCATTGTCGGATCGTCAGAGAAGTGCGGTCGGATTTTAAATATTTTAAAGTGGTTTCAAAAATAGGTTCCGAGTTGGCGCGGTTTGTGGTGGGTCAGAATACATTCATTTCTGTACAAATTACAACTTCTCATCATCAGAGGTCATTGTCGGATTGTCATAGAAGTGCGGTCGGATTTTAAATATTTTAAAGTGGTCTCAAAAATAGGTTCCGAGTTGGCGCGGTTTGTGGTGGGTCAGAATACATTCTTTTCTGTCCAAGTAACAACTTCTCATCATCAGAGGTCATTGTCGGATCGTCAGAGAAATGCGGTCGGATTTTAAATATTTTAAAGTGGTCTCAAAAATAGGTTCCGAGTTGACGCGGTTTGTGGTGGGTCAGAATGCATTCTTTTCTGTCCAAATAACAACTACTCATCATCAGAGATCATTGTCGGATCGTCAGAGGAGTACGGTCGGATTTTAAATATTTTAAAGTGGTCTCAAAAATAGGTTCCGAGTTGACGCGGTTTGTGGTGGGTCAGAAAACTTTCATTTTTGTCCAAACAACAACTTCTCATCATCAGAGGTCATTGTCGGATCGTCAGAGAAGTGCGGTCGGATTTTAAATATTTTAAAGTGGTCTCAAAAATAGGTTCCGAGTTGGCGCGGTTTGTGGTGGGTCAGAATACATTCATTTCTGTCCAAATAACAACTTCTCATCATCAGAGGTCATTGTCGGATTGTCAAAGGAGTGCGGTCAAATTTTGAATATTTTAAAGTGGTCTCAAAAATAGGTTCCGAGTTGGCGCGGTTTGTGGTGGGTCAGAAAACTTTCATTTATGTCCAAACAACAACTTCTCATCATCATAGGTCATTGTCGGATCGTCAGAGGAGTGCGGTCGGATTTTAAATATTTTAAAGTTGTCTCAAAAATAGGTTCCGAGTTGGCGCGGTTTGTGGTGGGTCAGAATACATTCATTTCTGTACAAATAACAACTTCTCATCATCAGAGGTCATTGTCGGATTGTCAGAGAAGTGCGGTCGGATTTTAAATATTTTAAAGTGGTTTCAAAAATAGGTTCCGAGTTGGCGCGGTTTGTGGTGGGTCAGAATACATTCTTTTCTGTCCAAATAACAACTTCTCATCATCAGAGGTCATTGTCGGATCGTCAGAGAAATGCGGTCGGATTTTAAATATTTTAAAGTGGTCTCAAAAATAGGTTCCGAGTTGACGCGGTTTGTGGTGGGTCAGAATGCATTCTTTTCTGTCCAAATAACAACTACTCATCATCAGAGATCATTGTCGGATCGTCAGAGGAGTACGGTCGGATTTTAAATATTTTAAAGTGGTCTCAAAAATAGGTTCCGAGTTGACGCGGTTTGTGGTGGGTCAGAAAACTTTCATTTTTGTCCAAACAACAACTTCTCATCATCAGAGGTCATTGTCGGATCGTCAGAGGAGTGCGGTCGGATTTTAAATATTTTAAAGTGGTCTTAAAAATAGGTTCCGAGTTGGCGCGGTTTGTGGTGGGTCAGAATACATTATTTTCTGTCCAAATAACAACTACTCATCATCAGAGGTCATTGTCGGATCGTCAGAGAAGTGCGGTCGGATTTTAAATATTTTAAAGTGGTCTCAAAAATAGGTTCCGAGTTGGCGCGGTTTGTGGTGGGTCAGATTACATTCATTTCTGTCCAACTAACAACTTCTCATCATCAGAGGTCATTGTCGGATCGTCAGAGGAGTGCGGTCAGATTTTGAATATTTTAAAGTGGTCTCAAAAATAGGTTCCGAGTTGGCGCGGTTTGTGGTGGGTCAGAATACATTCATTTCTGTCCAAATAACAACTTCTCATCATCAGAGGTCATTGTCGGATCGTCAGAGGAGTGCGGTCGGATTTTAAATATTTTAAAGTGGTCTCAAAAATAGGTTCTGAGTTGGCGCGGTTTGTGGTGGGTCAGAAAAGTTTCATTTCTGTCCGAATAACAACTTCTCATCATCAGAGGTCATTGTTGGATTGTCAGAGGAGTGCGGTCGGATTTTAAATATTTTAAAGTGGTCTCAAAAATAGGTTCCGAGTTGGCGCGGTTTGTGGTGGTTCAGAATACATTATTTTCTGTCCAAATAACAACTTCTCATCATCAGAGGTCATTGTCGGATCGTCAGAGAAGTGCGGTCGGGTTTTAAATATTTTAAAGTGGTCTTAAAAATAGGTTCCGAGTTGGCGCGGTTTGTGGTGGGTCAGAATACATTCCTTTCTGTCCAAATAACAACTACTCATCATCAGAGGTCATTGTCGGATCGTCAGAGAAGTGCGGTCGGATTTTAAATATTTTAAAGTGGTCTCAAAAATAGGTTCCGAGTTGGCGCGGTTTGTGGTGGGTCAGAATACATTCATTTCTGTCCAAATAATAACTTCTCATCATCAGAGGTCATTGTCGGATTGTCAGAGGAGTGCGGTCAAATTTTGAATATTTTAAAGTGGTCTCAAAAATAGGTTCCGAGTTGGCGCGGTTTGTGGTGGGTCAGAAAACTTTCATTTATGTCCAAACAACAACTTCTCATCATCAGAGGTCATTGTCGGATCGTCAGAGGAGTGCGGTCGGATTTTAAATATTTTAAAGTTGTCTCAAAAATAGGTTCCGAGTTGGCGCGGTTTGTGGTGGGTCAGAATACATTCATTTCTGTACAAATAACAACTTCTCATCATCAGAGGTCATTGTCGGATTGTCAGAGAAGTGCGGTCGGATTTTAAATATTTTAAAGTGGTTTCAAAAATAGGTTCCGAGTTGGCGCGGTTTGTGGTGGGTCAGAATACATTCATTTCTGTCCAAATAACAACTTCTCATCATCAGAGGTCATTGTCGGATCGTCAGAGGAGTGCGGTCGGATTTTAAATATTTTAAAGTGGTCTCAAAAATAGGTTCTGAGTTGGCGCGGTTTTTGGTGGGTCAGAAAAGTTTCATTTCTGTCCGAATAACAACTTCTCATCATCAGAGGTCATTGTTGGATTGTCAGAGGAGTGCGGTCGGATTTTAAATATTTTAAAGTGGTCTCAAAAATAGGTTCCGAGTTGGCGCGGTTTGTGGTGGATCAGAATACATTTTTTTCTGTCCAAATAACAACTTCTCATCATCAGAGGTCATTGTCGGATCGTCAGAGAAGTGCGGTCGGGTTTTAAATATTTCAAAGTGGTCTTAAAAATAGGTTCCGAGTTGGCGCGGTTTGTGGTGGGTCAGAATACATTCCTTTCTGTCCAAATAACAACTACTCATCATCAGAGGTCATTGTCGGATCGTCAGAGAAGTGCGGTCGGATTTTAAATATTTTAAAGTGGTCTCAAAAATAGGTTCCGAGTTGGCGCGGTTTGTGGTGGGTCAGAATACATTCATTTCTGTCCAAATAACAACTTCTCATCATCAGAGGTCATTGTCGGATTATCAGAGGAGTGCGGTCAAATTTTGAATATTTTAAAGTGGTCTCAAAAATAGGTTCCGAGTTGGCGCGGTTCGTGGTGGGTCAGAAAACTTTCATTTTTGTCCAAACAACAACTTCTCATCATCAGAGGTCATTGTCGGATCGTCAGAGGCGTGCGGTCGGATTTTAAATATTTTAAAGTTGTCTCAAAAATAGGTTCCGAGTTGGCGCGGTTTGTGGTGGGTCAGAATACATTCATTTCTGTACAAATAACAACTTCTCATCATCAGAGGTCATTGTCGGATTGTCAGAGAAGTGCGGTCGGATTTTAAATATTTTAAAGTGGTCTCAAAAATAGGTTCCGAGTTGGCGCGGTTTGTGGTGGGTCAGAATACATTCTTTTCTGTCCAAATAACAACTTCTCATCATCAGAGGTCATTGTCGGATCGTCAGAGAAATGCGGTCGGATTTTAAATATTTTAAAGTGGTCTCAAAAATAGGTTCCGAGTTGACGCGGTTTGTGGTGAGTCAGAATGCATTCTTTTCTGTCCAAATAACAACTACTCATCATCAGAGATCATTGTCGGATCGTCAGAGGAGTACGGTCGGATTTTAAATATTTTAAAGTGGTCTCAAATATAGGTTCCGAGTTGACGCGGTTTGTGGTGGGTCAGAAAACTTTCATTTTTGTCCAAACAACCACTTCTCATCATCAGAGGTCATTGTCGGATCGTCAGAGAAGTGCGGTCGGATTTTAAATATTTTAAAGTTGTCTCAAAAATAGGTTCCGAGTTGGCGCGGTTTGTGGTGGGTCAGAATACATTCATTTCTGTACAAATAACAACTTCTCATCATCAGAGTTCATTGTCGGATCGTCAGAGGAGTGCGGTCGGATTTTAAATATTTTAAAGTGGTCTCAAAAATAGGTTCCGAGTTGGCGCGGTTTGTGGTGGGTCAGAATACATTCATTTCTGTCCAAATAACAACTTCTTTTCATCAGAGGTCATTGTCGGATCGTCAGAGGAGTGCGGTCGGATTTTAAATATTTTAAAGTGGTCTCAAAAATAGGTTTCGAGTTGGCGCGGTTTGTGGTGGGTCGCAATACATTCATTTCTGTCCAAATAACAACTTCTTATCATTAGAGATCATTGTCGGATGGTCAGAGGAGTGCGGTCGGATTTTAAATATTTTAAAGTGGACTCAAAAATAGGTTCCGAGTTGGCGCGGTTTGTGGTGGGTCAGAATACATTCATTTCAGTACAAATAACAACTTCTCATCATCAGAGGTCATTGTCGGATTGTCAGAGAAGAGCGGTCGGGTTTTAAATATTTTAAAGTGGTCTCAAAAATAGGTTCCGAGTTGGCGCGGTTTGTGGTGGGTCAGAATACATTCTTTTCTGTCCAAATATCAACTTCTCATCATCAGAGGTCATTGTCGGATCGTCAGAGAAGTGCGGTCGGGTTTTAAATATTTTAAAGTGGTCTTAAAAATAGGTTCCGAGTTAAAGCGGTTTGTGGTGGGTCAGAATACATTCAATTCTGTCCAAATAACAACTACTCATCATCAGAGGTCATTGTCGGATCGTCAGAGAAGTGCGGTCGGATTTTAAATATTTTAAAGTGGTCTCAAAAATAGGTTCCGAGTTGGCGCGGTTTGTGGTCGGTCAGAATACATTCATTTCTGTCCAAATAACAACTTCTCATCATCAGAGTTCATTGTCGGATCGTCAGAGGAGTGCGGTCGGATTTTAAATATTTTAAAGTGGTCTCAAAAATAGGTTCCGAGTTGGCGCGGTTTGTGGTGGGTCAGAATACATTCATTTCTGTACAAATAACAACTTCTCATCATCAGAGTTCATTGTCGGATCGTCAGAGGAGTGCGGTCGGATTTTAAATATTTTAAAGTGGTCTCAAAAATAGGTTCCGAGTTGGCGCGGTTTGTGGTGGGTCAGAATACATTCATTTCTGTCCAAATAACAACTTCTTTTCATCAGAGGTCATTGTCGGATCGTCAGAGGAGTGCGGTCGGATTTTAAATATTTTAAAGTGGTCTCAAAAATAGGTTTCGAGTTGGCGCGGTTTGTGATGGGTCGCAATACATTCATTTCTGTCCAAATAACAACTTCTTATCATTAGAGATCATTGTCGGATGGTCAGAGGAGTGCGGTCGGATTTTAAATATTTTAAAGTGGACTCAAAAATAGGTTCCGAGTTGGCGCGGTTTGTGGTGGGTCAGAATACATTCATTTCAGTACAAATAACAACTTCTCATCATCAGAGGTCATTGTCGGATTGTCAGAGAAGAGCGGTCGGGTTTTAAATATTTTAAAGTGGTCTCAAAAATAGGTTCCGAGTTGGCGCGGTTTGTGGTGGGTCAGAATACATTCTTTTCTGTCCAAATATCAACTTCTCATCATCAGAGGTCATTGTCGGATCGTCAGAGAAGTGCGGTCGGGTTTTAAATATTTTAAAGTGGTCTTAAAAATAGGTTCCGAGTTGGCGCGGTTTGTGGTGGGTCAGAATACATTCAATTCTGTCCAAATAACAACTACTCATCATCAGAGGTCATTGTCGGATCGTCAGAGAAGTGCGGTCGGATTTTAAATATTTTAAAGTGGTCTCAAAAATAGGTTCCGAGTTGGCGCGGTTTGTGGTGGGTCAGAATACATTCATTTCTGTCCAAATAACAACTTCTCATCATCAGAGGTCATTGTCGGATCGTCAGAGGAGTGCGGTCAGACTTTGAATATTTTAAAGTGGTCTCAAAAATAGGTTCCGAGTTAGCGCGGTTTGTGGTGGGTCAGAATACTTTCATTTTTGTCCAAACAACAACTTCTCATCATCAGATGTCATTGTCGGATCGTCAGAGGAGTGCGGTCGGATTTTAAATATTTTAAAGTGGTCTCAAAAATAGGTTCCGAGTTGGCGCGGTTTGTGGTGGGTCAGAATACATTCATTTCTGTACAAATAACAACTTCTCATCATCAGAGGTCATTGTCGGATTGTCAGAGAAGTGCGGTCGGATTTTAAATATTTTAAAGTGGTTTCAAAAATAGGTTCCGAGTTGGCGCGGTTTGTGGTGGGTCAGAATACATTCATTTCTGTCCAAATAACAACTTCTCATCATCAGAGGTCATTGTCGGATCGTCAGAGAAGTGCGGTCGAATTTTAAATATTTTAAAGTGGTCTCAAAAATAGGTTCTGAGTTGGCGCGGTTTGTGGTGGGTCAGAAAACTTTCATTTTTGTCCAAACAACAACTTCTCATCATCAGAGGTCATTGTTGGATCGTCAGAGGAGTGCGGTCGGATTTTAAATATTTTAAAGTGGTCTCAAAAATAGGTTCCGAGTTGGCGCGGTTTGTGGTGGGTCAGAATACATTCTTTTCTGTCCAAATAACAACTTCTCATCATCAGAGGTCATTGTCGGATCGTCAGAGAAGTGCGGTCGGGTTTTAAATAATTTAAAGTGGTCTTAAAAATAGGTTCCGAGTTGGCGCGGTTTGTGGTGGGTCAGAATACATTCCTTTCTGTCCAAATAACAACTACTCATCATCAGAGGTCATTGTCGGATCGTCAGAGAAGTGCGGTCGGATTTTAAATATTTTAAAGTGGTCTCAAAAATAGGTTCCGAGTTGGCGCGGTTTGTGGTGGGTCAGAATACATTCATTTCTGTCCAAATAACAACTTCTCATCATCAGAGGTCATTGTCGGATTGTCAGAGGAGTGCGGTCAAATTTTGAATATTTTAAAGTGGTCTCAAAAATAGGTTCCGAGTTGGCGCGGTTTGTGGTGGGTCAGAAAACTTTCATTTTTGTCCAAACAACAACTTCTCATCATCAGAGGTCATTGTTGGATCGTCAGAGGAGTGCGGTCGGATTTTAAATATTTTAAAGTGGTCTCAAAAATAGGTTCCGAGTTGGCGCGGTTTGTGGTGGGTCAGAATACATTCTTTTCTGTCCAAATAACAACTTCTCATCATCAGAGGTCATTGTCGGATCGTCAGAGAAGTGCGGTCGGGTTTTAAATATTTTAAAGTGGTCTTAAAAATAGGTTCCGAGTTGGCGCGGTTTGTGGTGGGTCAGAATACATTCCTTTCTGTCCAAATAACAACTACTCATCATCAGAGGTCATTGTCGGATCGTCAGAGAAGTGCGGACGGATTATAAATATTTTAAAGTGGTCTCAAAAATAGGTTCTGAGTTGGCGCGGTTTGTGGTGGGTCAGAATACATTCATTTCTGTCCAAATAACAACTTCTCATCATCAGAGGTCATTGTCGGATTGTCAGAGGAGTGCGGTCAAATTTTGAATATTTTAAAGTGGTCTCAAAAATAGGTTCCTAGTTGGCGCGGTTTGTGGTGGGTCAGAAAACTTTCATTTTTGTCCAAACAACAACTTCTCATCATCAGAGGTCATTGTCGGATCGTCAGAGGAGTGCGGTCAGATTTTAAATATTTTAAAGTTGTCTCAAAAATAGGTTCCGAGTTGGCGCGGTTTGTGGTGGGTCAGAATACATTCATTTCTGTACAAATAACAACTTCTCATCATCAGAGGTCATTGTCGGATCGTCAGAGAAGTGCGGTCGGATTTTAAATATTTTAAAGTGGTTTCAAAAATAGGTTCCGAGTTGGCGCGGTTTGTGGTGGGTCAGAATACATTCATTTCTGTACAAATTACAACTTCTCATCATCAGAGGTCATTGTCGGATTGTCATAGAAGTGCGGTCGGATTTTAAATATTTTAAAGTGGTCTCAAAAATAGGTTCCGAGTTGGCGCGGTTTGTGGTGGGTCAGAATACATTCTTTTCTGTCCAAGTAACAACTTCTCATCATCAGAGGTCATTGTCGGATCGTCAGAGAAATGCGGTCGGATTTTAAATATTTTAAAGTGGTCTCAAAAATAGGTTCCGAGTTGACGCGGTTTGTGGTGGGTCAGAATGCATTCTTTTCTGTCCAAATAACAACTACTCATCATCAGAGATCATTGTCGGATCGTCAGAGGAGTACGGTCGGATTTTAAATATTTTAAAGTGGTCTCAAAAATAGGTTCCGAGTTGACGCGGTTTGTGGTGGGTCAGAAAACTTTCATTTTTGTCCAAACAACAACTTCTCATCATCAGAGGTCATTGTCGGATCGTCAGAGAAGTGCGGTCGGATTTTAAATATTTTAAAGTGGTCTCAAAAATAGGTTCCGAGTTGGCGCGGTTTGTGGTGGGTCAGAATACATTCATTTCTGTCCAAATAACAACTTCTCATCATCAGAGGTCATTGTCGGATTGTCAAAGGAGTGCGGTCAAATTTTGAATATTTTAAAGTGGTCTCAAAAATAGGTTCCGAGTTGGCGCGGTTTGTGGTGGGTCAGAAAACTTTCATTTATGTCCAAACAACAACTTCTCATCATCAGAGGTCATTGTCGGATCGTCAGAGGAGTGCGGTCGGATTTTAAATATTTTAAAGTTGTCTCAAAAATAGGTTCCGAGTTGGCGCGGTTTGTGGTGGGTCAGAATACATTCATTTCTGTACAAATAACAACTTCTCATCATCAGAGGTCATTGTCGGATTGTCAGAGAAGTGCGGTCGGATTTTAAATATTTTAAAGTGGTTTCAAAAATAGGTTCCGAGTTGGCGCGGTTTGTGGTGGGTCAGAATACATTCATTTCTGTACAAATAACAACTTCTCATCATCAGAGGTCATTGTCGGATTGTCAGAGAAGTGCGGTCGGATTTTAAATATTTTAAAGTGGTCTCAAAAATAGGTTCCGAGTTGGCGCGGTTTGTGGTGGGTCAGAATACATTCTTTTCTGTCCAAATAACAACTTCTCATCATCAGAGGTCATTGTCGGATCGTCAGAGAAATGCGGTCGGATTTTAAATATTTTAAAGTGGTCTCAAAAATAGGTTCCGAGTTGACGCGGTTTGTGGTGGGTCAGAATGCATTCTTTTCTGTCCAAATAACAACTACTCATCATCAGAGATCATTGTCGGATCGTCAGAGGAGTACGGTCGGATTTTAAATATTTTAAAGTGGTCTCAAAAATAGGTTCCGAGTTGACGCGGTTTGTGGTGGGTCAGAAAACTTTCATTTTTGTCCAAACAACAACTTCTCATCATCAGAGGTCATTGTCGGATCGTCAGAGGAGTGCGGTCGGATTTTAAATATTTTAAAGTGGTCTTAAAAATAGGTTCCGAGTTGGCGCGGTTTGTGGTGGGTCAGAATACATTATTTTCTGTCCAAATAACAACTACTCATCATCAGAGGTCATTGTCGGATCGTCAGAGAAGTGCGGTCGGATTTTAAATATTTTAAAGTGGTCTCAAAAATAGGTTCCGAGTTGGCGCGGTTTGTGGTGGGTCAGATTACATTCATTTCTGTCCAACTAACAACTTCTCATCATCAGAGGTCATTGTCGGATCGTCAGAGGAGTGCGGTCAGATTTTGAATATTTTAAAGTGGTCTCAAAAATAGGTTCCGAGTTGGCGCGGCTTGTGGTGGGTCAGAAAACTTTCATTTTTGTCCAAACAACAACTTCTCATCATCAGAGGTCATTGTCGGATCGTCAGAGAAGTGCGGTCGGGTTTTAAATATCTTAAAGTGGTCTTAAAAATAGGTTCCGAGTTGGCGCGGTTTGTGGTGGGTCAGAATACATTCATTTCAGTCCAAATATCAACTTTTCATCATCAGAGGTCATTGTCGGATCGTCAGAGAAGTGCGGTCGGATTTTAAATATTTTAAAGTGGTCTCAAAAATAGGTTCCGAGTTGACGCGGTTTGTGGTGGGTCAGAATACATTCTTTTCTGTCCAAATAACAACTACTCATCATCAGAGATCATTGTCGGATCGTTAGAGGAGTACGGTCGGGTTTTAAATATTTTAAAGTGGTCTCAAAAATAGGTTCCGAGTTGACGCGGTTTGTGGTGGGTCAGAATACATTCTTTTCTGTCCAAATAACAACTACTCATCATCAGAGATCATTGTCGGATCGTCAGAGGAGTGCGGTGGATTTTAAATATTTTGAAGTGGTCTCAAAAATAGGTTTCGAGGTGGCGCGGTTTGTGGTGGGTCAGAATACATTCTTTTCTGTCCAAATAACAACTACTCATCATCAGAGATCATTGTCGGATCGTCAGAGGAGTACGGTCGGATTTTAAATATTTTAAAGTGGTCTCAAAAATAGGTTCCGAGTTAGGTTTGTGGTGGGTCAGAAAACTTTCATTTTTGTCCAAACAACAACTTCTCATCATCAGAGGTCATTGTCGGATCGTCAGAGGAGTGCGGTCGGATTTTAAATATTTTAAAGAGGTCTCAAAGATAGGTTCCGAGTTGACGCGGTTTGTGGTGGGTCAGAATACATTCTTTTCTGTCCAAATAACAACTACTCATCATCAGAGATCATTGTCGTATCGTCAGAGGAGTGCGGTGGATTTTAAATATTTTGAAGTGGTCTCAAAAATATGTTTCGAGGTGGCGCGGTTTGTGGTGGGTCAGAATACATTCATTTCAGTCCAAATAACAACTTTTCATCATCAGAGGTCATTGTCGGATCGTCAGAGAAGTGCGGTCGGATTTTAAATATTTTAAAGTGGTCTCAAAAATAGGTTCCGAGTTGACGCGGTTTGTGGTGGGTCAGAATACATTCTTTTCTGTCCAAATAACAACTACTCATCATCAGAGATCATTGTCGGATCGATAGAGGAGTACGGTCGGATTTTAAATATTTTAAAGTGGTCTCAAAAATAGGTTCCGAGTTGACGCGGTTTGTGGTGGGTCAGAATACATTCTTTTCTGTCCAAATAACAACTACTCATCATCAGAGATCATTGTCGGATCGTCAGAGGAGTGCGGTGGATTTTAAATATTTTGAAGTGGTCTCAAAAATAGGTTTCGAGGTGGCGCGGTTTGTGGTGGGTCAGAATACATTCTTTTCTGTTCAAATAACAACTACTCATCATCAGAGATCATTGTCGGATCGTCAGAGGAGTACGGTCGGATTTTAAATATTTCAAAGTGGTCTCAAAAATAGGTTCCGAGTTGACGCGGTTTGTGGTGGGTCAGAATACATTCTTTTCTGTCCAAATAACAACTTCTCATCATCAGAGGTCATTGTCGGATCGTCAGAGAAGTGCGGTCGGATTTTAAATATTTTGAAGTGGTCTCAAAAATAGGATTCGCGTTGGCGCGGTTTGTAGTGGGTCAGAAAACAATAATTTTTGTCCAAATAACAACTTCTTGCCATCGATAAATTAGTCGTAATGAGTTTATGGGAATCTGAACTAAAAGTTGTGTAACAAACTAGAGACGAAATCGTCGTTCGTCTTCGCTCCGAAGCTGTTTTATACTCACTACAGAACGAACGCCGAAAACTATCTCGGTCGATAATAATGACCGAAAGAAGTGTTTCGAATAACGAGCGTAATCAGAGCTGTGGATACGCTAACCGAGAAGACGGTTGAAATTTCACTCGATTTATCCTGTCTTGAGCGACTAATTCGGCAGATGTTGATTGCGAGAGAAACGCTGCGCCGCTGATGGCGGCCTCAGGTGCTCTGCGGCGGCTCCCCCTCACCGCCCAAGGCAGACCGGTAGCGTGTCATTCGCTAAGAGTAACGAACTAATAATATTAATAATAACGTACGCAATACGTTCGCCTAAGTGGATTGGAAGTTACACTTTATCTTCGCAAAGAGTTGAAATGGTAAAAGGGCGGGTTAGGGTAGGTTAGGAAAGGTTGAAGGATGTTTGAGGTGCGTGACTGTCCAAATTCCGTGGCTGCGATTTGTAAACTTTTTATGTGAGGGAGCCTCCCAGCAAAAAAATCAAGAGTAGTTGGGCAACATCGTTTATTTTTTTGGTTGAAGATGTCTCAAAGTTTCTTATGTTTCAACTCCTTTGCTTACTTTTATCATATATTTCACCAATAAGTTTAAATCTAGCGGTAAAATGAGACCGGGCATTGGGAATTATAATTACAAGGCATATCTGAAACTTCAAAAACTTCTCTATTGCTCCTTCTCTCTCTCCCTCGCTATCTCTCTCTCTCTCTCTCTCTCCCTCGCTCTCTCTCCCTTTATCTCTCGCTCCCTTTCTCCTCTCTCGCTCTCTTCCTCTCACTCCCTCCCATCCTCTCTCTGTATCTCTTACTCTCGCTTCTTCCCTCTCTCTTTGGCTCCTTCCCTCTCTCTTTCGCTCCTTTTCTCTCTTTCGCGCGCTCTTTCCCTCTCTCTCGCTTCCTCCTTCTCTCTCTATCTCGCTCCTACCCCCTCTCTCGCTCCGCCTCTCTCTCTCTCGCTCCCTCTCGGTCGCTCCCTTCCTCTCGTTTCCTCTCTGTCACTACCTCCCACTCTTCCGCTCCATTACTCTCGTTTCCTCTCTCTCTCTCTCTCTCTTTACAGTACGGTCTATGAGTCTGGAATAAATTCATTTTCAGCGATAAGTATTTGTGAAAAGAATTAAGAATTTTGATTCTCAATTTGACAATTTACAGTAACAAAACATTACCCCCTTCTTGAACCTCCTCAAAAATTTTTAACGAGAAGGTGGTTGTGTAGCATCTTGTTCGTACTAGAAGCTTCGCCGAGAAGTCGAGTGGGGTTTTGCCCTAAGCAATTCTCCAACCAAAAAAAACTCGTATTTTTTCATATTGTATTGTACACTCACACACGGGGCATCCTCGTGCCATTTTTTGTAACCACATGAAAATAAGTGTCCGATCGCTGCCTCTGTCGGAACTTCGAAAGTTATCTAATCAAACTCATTCGACGATTCTGCATTGAACTGCCATTACATAATCCATAATCCATACTACATTCAAAATTGATGCAGTAAATCGAGGCCAGGTATCGGCTAAATGAAAGAGAAAATTATTCATGAGATAACAATGGCTGTAGTCCAAGGACATTATGTACTGTGGTGAAAATTCCATTATATTACGAAAAGGGTCGGTCTTCTCATGATATACAACTATATAAATAGTCCAATCATGTGGTGATTTTTCCAGGAGAAAATCCGGAAGTTTTATTCTCGATGGTTTTTTTATGTGTATTTTTGGTGGCTGAATCAGAATTTCAACTCCTCGACCTTGGTAGAGGTTAGCTAACTTGGTCATCCCAAAAAAAAAGGGGTTTTTTGGAAATTTTTCTTACTTTTCGCAAGCTTCTCTCTCTATTGACTGTCTGATCTACCAAAACATCCTGTATTAGCCAGTATTCTTGTTGCCTGTTTATCTTGATTTGCTTCATCCCATCCATTTTCCTGTTCCTGTAATGCTCACTGCAACTGGTCCTGCTGTCCAGGAATATTTCAGTCCTCTGTTTGATTCCGACGGAGGTCTTTTTAATGTTTTAATCTCTTTCTCGTTGTTCTTTCAACGTTTTCCAACTTCCCTCCTCAGTTACTCTGTGAGTAACTCTTCCTTCCTCTTTCTTTTGCATTTATCTGTTTAGCTTTCTTCCTTTTTCGTTCGCCTTTCTTTAGCTCTTTGTCTCTGTTCCCATTTCTTTCTTTTCCTTGTTCGACGTTTCTACTTGATTTGTTTTTCTCTAGTTCTTTCTTTTTCGTCCTACTGTTGTCCTTTTCTCTTCCTCTTTAAGGGCTTTTCTAAATTTTTCAGTTGGGAAAAAATGGAACTCCAGAAGTCAACTTTCTAAGGGTATAACCATTTTCGAGAATTCCCTTCAAATCTCTATATAATTTTCCCTGGAATCCAAGATTCGCAATATTTCTGAAAATATCACCAAAATTGCTTTTAGTGTATTTTCATTCATCCATTCTTTACTCATTTCATCTAAATGTTAGAAGAAATGATATCAAGGATAAATGTGAATTAATATTATCCTAAAATTAACATATAATTCATCATTTTCAATACTAGGCTTTTTTCAGCTTCCAGTGCTCGTTTCAGCAAATAAACCGAGAATCTGTGATTTGTGTCGACAGGTGGTGCAATGTGTCACTGAAAGGGACTTTGTGATGGAATTTCTGTGAGATTATAAGAGGTGTACCACAATGTTCAGTGCTGGGCCATGTACTATACAATTATACTATACACTGATAATGTGCCCAAAGTTGTTGACGAATACATGGTCATTATGATGATGAATGCTCTGGAAATGCAGTTTTCATTTCAACTGTTCGCCACTTCAATATCTTGCCCAAATTGAATCGAGACCCAAATTATATCTTTTGTCCTAAATGGCACTATCAATAGTATGAGTATTGGTATAATCACTTTGGAACCAGTATATTAACTTTATTTTCTTGTTTTCTTCGTCTTACAGTCAACTCACAACTGATTTATGAATTGCAATACATATGCTCTCCAAATAATATCACAGATTATTTCTTTCGTCTATTAAATATTGGTCATCAACCAATCATACGTTTGTTTCCTATTTGACAGGACCAATCAACACGCTCTATTAGCGACTATTTGCATGGTACACAATGTCACCCACTATTTAGCATGATACCTATACATCAAGGAACCTGTGCATTTGACAGTACGCTGAATAAGTACATCTTTAACGTCAAATAGAATCATTCGTGTTGGAGCTGTATGAGTATTTGATAATGAATCGGTTTGGAGAAACCAAAAACGAAGAGATAGATAAGGTAATCGAGGCTACAATCCCTGACAATACAGTGTCATTCATATGACTGATAAAGAGAATTGGATTCAAGAAATAATCTTCATGAATATAACACGACCTTGATTAAGTGTCGACTATTTTATTGCTGCTAAATTTCTCTTGGTATTTTTCCTTAATTTAACGAGACATTATTTTGGCATTAATAATCAGAGATGAAAGCCGTCGAGCTTCGCTCTCGGGTTATCATCAGATTATTAATGCCAAAATAATGTCTCGTTAAATTATTATAAAATACATTCGAAATTCAGATGCAATAAAAATAGTCGACTATTTATCAAGGTCTTGTTATATCACCCTTGAATATTTAACTGAGCTGGATAAATACAGAGTCCTATTCTTTGGGGAATGTTTGGTAAAACGAAAATTTAGAAATTTCACAAAAACGATACCTGAGAAAAATTATCAATCTTTCTCGGAGTGAAATCTGAATGAACGAGTAATTCTAAATGGTATGAATTGAAAAAAATATCATAATCATCGTTTAGCTTTCAATTTTATTGATTTCCAGGGCCATTCTATGATATCGAGAAGTTGTTGGTTCACATAATATCACCTTTCGTCTCATAGTCTCGTCCCAGATAACTTTCCTCGGAACTTATCTCAGAAGGCCGAGCATATATTCCCGCGGATAATGCAGCGTATAGTTGGTCTTGTCAAGAGAAATATACATGTGCAATTTAATGCATCGTTAACTGGCATGCATTCGAGTCAAAGTGCACTTTTCTGTATCGTTGCTCATACTCTGATTGGATGTAAATTTATGTGGACTCGATGTAGGTCGCCGTTTGGATTTGTAAGTGAGAGTAGACGTTTCAATCATTCTTAAATGGGACCCCGATAGCGTTAAAGAATGCTTGTTGTTCAGAGAAGAGATTGTGAGATGTAAAGAATTAAGTATAGTATAAGATAATTATGATTTACTGAATCTGTAGTATCGTTACTATATGCGAATACAGGAAATGCTTCAAATGAAATCAAGCTTAATCTGAAAATTTCCCTCATGTGTTAAAATGTCCATTAGAGATGTGGAATTATCGCTGAATAGCGGTAATCCACCTACTATGTGGAATAATATTTAAATATAAAAAATTCCAAAAGTTCGCTATTAAAAAATGCAGGGAAAATTGATGATTATTCATGTATCCAGGAAATAATGGAAACCGATAACAATGGCCAGTACACAAACACTAATGAAATTTCAACTGTGTGTCATATTAAAGAAACTAGACCATATTTGATACATTTTACAAAACAGAGGGGTGGAATAACAGATTTTCCACAACTAAACAAATCTTTGCTACCAGAGTTCTCAAAGATACTGCATTATCTCCTTACACACATAGAAACGGTACAAACTACTTGATAATGTTATCTAACGCAATGGACCAATCAGAGGTAAGAACGCCAACTCACTGACACCCATTGCAACAACGAATGTCAAATGTAAAGCAATCGACAGTGAATTGAGCAGCTGTCAAATACGAAACTCTCTCTAGAGAATGCCAACCACTCGTGTTGGCGAAACGTCGAGTCAAACTCGTATTCAACTTCGGTCTCACAACCCGAAATATCATCATGTAAGTAACGATGGCCCCGAAAGCCTTTCACAATATATGAGAGATGATTATTTTATTATTATTTTTCCTTTCTAAACAAAAATTTTTATATGTCAATTTTCCCGGAGCTGCGGAAGATATGTTTCACGTTTTGAACAGTTTCAATCCTGGACCCCGCCTATGTCGTATCATACGCTGCTCTTCGAGGAACAGGTTCTCAATTCGCAAATGAATTTGAAATATCGCTAACTGGCATTATTGAAAGTTGTTTCGTGGCGTGACATAACGAAGTAATTTATGCTACATGTTTCTCTCGCTTGTATTTGATACGGCATCCCAAAAGGCACGAACGGGGCTGTCATTTATTGTCGACAATCATCTGAAGGAATTTCAGAACAGTGTTTTGTTCCTTCCCCCCTGTCAGATATGAAACTTCGAGCTTGAAATATGGAGAAATTAATAATAATGAGTGAAAGGTAAATTTAACGTCTGCTCCTTGTGTTTGAGTTGATTTAAGGAATACGAGGATATATTGAAAAATTCTTAGCCTACTATAGAACCAAACAAAATTTCAATGTCAAAATATTTTAGTACTCAACATATTCTCCTCTTAATTGGATACATTTATTACAGCGAACCTGCAACATCTCTTACCTTTCAAAAAAAATTGTTCTTCTTGCTCTGCAAACCAGACCTCCACAGCTTTTATTACCTCCTCGTTGGAAGAAAATTTACGACCTTTTAAACTTTTTTTCAGTTGAGGAAAGAGATGATAGTCGGACGGAGCCAAATCTGGTGAATAATGGGGGTGTTCTAGTAATTCAAACCCTGAATCACGAGTTTTTTGCATGGCAACAGGATATTTGTGTGCAGGGGCGTTGTCCTGCAAAAACAAAACACCTTTGGATAGCTTTCCGCGTCTTGTCTCTTTAATTTTTCCCGTAGAGTGGTCAGTAATGTCGAATAGTAATCTCCAGTTATTGTTCTACCCTTATCCAAAAAATCAATCATGATTACTCCATGGCAATCCCAAAAAACTGAAGCAAGAACTTTTCCAGCTGATTTTTGGACACGAAACTTCTTAGGTCTTGGAGAACCAGAGTGTCGCCATTCCATCGATTGTTGCTTTGTTTCTGGATCGTAGAAATGTACCCAAGTCACATCCATAGTATCATGCAATTCGGTTTAAGAAGTCTACATCGTTTTCAAATCGAGCACAGATCGAACGCGATGCTACTACCCCTGCACGCTTTTGGTCAACATTCAAACATTTGGGGATCCATTTTGCAGCAATTTTTCTCATGTCCAAATTGACGTGAACTATATGAAGAACGTGTTCGTATGAAATATTCAGTGCTTCAGATATCCGTTTTAGCCCAATTCGACGGTCTGTTAAAATCATGTCATGAACTGCATCGATATTTTCGGGGGCGGACACAGAAACTGGCCGTCCCGATCGGTCATCATCTTCAATGGGAAATTTACATCTTATGAAGCTTGCAGTCCAATTTTTCACGGTCGCATACGAAGGACATTGATCACCAAGGGTATTAAGCATATCTTCGTAAATCTGCTTAACTCTTTAATGGTTTACTTTTTTGACGTCAAACTTTACACTGACACTTCTAATAAGTTATTGTTCGTTGCTATGGTAACGCAATATTTTGTTTATGCAGGGAACTGGTCTAGGATAACTATATATCAATAAATCCTCGTACCTTTCAAAGAAGCGAATTTTTCAGAGTACGTACATGCGTCTACATCATTCAGTTTACTTCCCAGTACCTTTTCAGCAATCATGCGATCTGGCCCGGGGAACAATTATCTGCGGTTATTAGGGCTCATTAATTTCCATGGTACATAGGTAATTTTATTTCTAACCGATTTCAATAAAAGTGTGTTTATTTTCAAAACGGAATAAATGTAGCAATTCATTACCTTCCCGCTATATTTGAATGAATTACCGTTAATAATAGGTCGTACACCAAAAATAATACAAGATATATCTGGATTGGCTGACACGGAAAAATGTTATACCAAAAGATACCACTTAAAGTGTATTTCTGACATATTCTCAAGAACTAATAAGGTATTCTCTATGTTTTTCAGTAGATTTAGGAGTGATTTTCTTTATTCGTTGCAGTCAGAAACATATCGTCCGAATTCCTTATGGACGTAATAAATGGTCAATGCTGAAATCGAAGGTGACTGTACATGAAAAACGGGATATCACCAAGTTCAATGGATTGGAGCCTTTTTTGAAACGGAAGAAATAAAACAATTAATTTTCTAGTTTCACTGGATCATTATGACCGATTAAAAATTGAGTAGCTTCAGTAACAACCACTTAAGTGGATCGCTAAGTTATGTAGTTGAATACGCTGACCCAAATCAAATATTCATCGGAAAACTCTACGAACAATCTTTTGATATAAAAAGCATATATAATAAATAGAGGCAAACTGACATGGCAATTAATACGGTCCAAATCCACAGAAGACATTACCGTTTCGAATAGTTATCAATTGGAGTTAACTTTTGAACAGTTCAACGTACAAAATTGAAAAAAAAAACGTTTGAAGGGTATAACCGATACTACGTTTTGAAATGAAACACATTGTAAATGCTTCACAGATGGGCCCTCACGCGCCAACTCAACTTAAAAATTTAAATAATCATGGGGGATCAAGTATCACGGAAATTTTCAACGATGTGACACATGACCCCCCCATGCCATTTAAAAATTTTTTAGTTGATGTGTTCTTCCGCGCCATCTATCGAGCCATCACAATATGTTTTATTTCAAAAATTAGTATCGGTGATATCCTCCGAATGTTTTTTTAAAAGTTAACAGGGTGAGGCCTATTGAAAGCCGCACTGTATGTGTATAACATTTCTCCTTATATTATTAGGGCTAACGAGTTCATCATCCTTTCCTTCTACGCAGCGAGGCGAAGCTAAACCGCTTTTTACTCTATCAGGAGTAATCACGATTGCGTTTTCCAGATAGCGAGGACGGCATTCTGATCGAATAGGATATTTCTGCGTGGTCAGCGTCGAAGGAGCGTGCTATATCGAGAATAAAAGTGAACGCGATTTAATGGCCGGATTATCTTTCAAGAGTTCAGCGGAAGAAAATCTCGTTTGGCGTTTCCTCAACGATGAGGTTGTTCGAGACGACGACGACGGCGTTAAATTTCATGAAGGGGCAATACACGAATTGACAATGTATCGTTTTACATTACTTTTGCGTCGTTTAGTTCAGAGATGTTTTGTAATTCTCCACTTTGTGCCGCATGAATAAACCAATTACAACACTGCTACTATAATTAAAAGTCTGCTCGTCCCACCATTAAACTTCAATCAAAGAAGATTTGGGTTACTGAACTTAAAGAACACTACGCATATAGCATATAACTTTCCTGACGGTGGCTAGTGTTACAAAACTGGTAAACCTCAGGGACGTTAATAATAATAATATGCTCCTATTTTGTTACGAATTGGCGCCCAACATGGGGCGCCAAGTTGTTGCAAAACAGGTTATTATTTAAACCTCAGGGACGTTAATGAAAATGATATGCTCCTATTTTGTTACGAATTGAATTACCAAATATCAATTCATTAACTTAATCTTCAGATAACTTCTCACTAAAATATAAGAAACTTTTAATACACGAAAAACTTTCCAGAGTGAAACGAATTCCTCGATCATGCGCCTTAACTTACCTAAATGCAGGTACAAAGTATATTAAGAATAAACAGGGCGAGACCAGAAAGCTTTTAGTGAGAAGAATGTGTTGACAGACAATGACTGAGAAATTTATTGTAATTTCGCACCTCTTTATCATGCTGCACATGTTATAATAAATGGTGGAGGTGCCTCACTAGTATTGATTTTTTTATCCTTTATAATTGAAGTTTTATCCACAAACTTATGAATAAAGTACCACTTCATACACTAGTGAAACAATGAAATTTTCAATCTTGAATCAATCATATTTCACTTATTTATTATCAAAATTAACATTAATATCGATATTAATAGACATTTCTTTCTTTGTTTCATCATATTCCATTTCGTTTCCATTAATACGAAGCTTGTAGTTGCCATCGATTTCAAAAGTGCCTGTCGAAGTTTTTGATAAATCTTTAGAATCAATGAATTCTACTCTTGTAGATTAGATTAGTAAGGGGCTTTCGTGCTACAAGCCTTATACACCCAGATCTTTTCAGATCTATTGTGTGTGCCCTCGAAATCGCTTAGAATTATTCCACCATTCTTGATATTTGTGTTGGATCCATGATTTGGTGTTCGTTTTTAGTACAGCTTTTGCCTTACCACAGAACTGTTCTGGCCTTACTTGATCATTCACAGGCTAGTGAATCGCCCTCTTCTTTGCCTCTATAACCTACCTGTATGTGCTGGCACCCAGTATTTCTCGCAGCTTGCCTGTCAATAAACGACAAATGGTTTTTCCTGAAAACTCATGCCTTATAAGCTTCTTGAGCGAAGATTTTTGTTTGAAATATCATCGCGTCTATACCTGAGTAACTTCGTCAAGATGAAACTGTAACATGTCATTTTCATCATTCGACAGAATAAAAGTTAAAACGCCCGCAGAGAGGACCTATTTAAACTACTGCACAAGTTATTAACATGGACGATAAATAAGGGAGGGCCCAAAACGGACCCTTGTGGGACGCCATGCTTGATAAAATGTTAGTTTGAGACGCAGCCGAACGCTTTCGACAGGTTATAAACCATCAATGCAGTATGATTGCCAAGCTCAACCTACATCTGATTTCAGAGCTAGAATGACGAATATTTTCCTTCTCTTGGATTTGAACTCAAAAACATCTTACCGAAGTGTAAATACTCATCAAACAGATGTCTTACCTGAAACAAAAAATTATAGTAAACATCATCACGTCCTCAAAAGGCATATTACATGAAACGACAAATGAGTTGTTTTCCAATAAAAGCAGTTAAAACGATTGAGAAGTTGTAATTTTAACTTCCACAAAAATGTATTCACCATCTACTTTTGCTTTATTATTCCAACGTACCCAGGGGTTGCTATGCTAATTAGCATGCGAACAAGGGAGACAGACTCATATATATCGTGTGTATTAGTATGAGACACATAATCTAATTCGCGTACGAAATGATGAAGAAAATAGGACTCTAGGCTCTACACAAATCCTCTGTAAAGCCCATTCACATACATGAAGAACAACAGTGGCCCAAGAATTGAACTCTGTGGAACTCTCTATCTTATATCGATTATTCGTGCACACTTTATTTCGTATTCACGTAAAATTTTCATTATTTGATAATCTAAAGTTTCAAAGGCTTTGAAACATAAAACAAGGTTCTTGAACTTGAACCAAACCGAAAGGCATACTCGAAATGATAAAAAAACTTGCTCTTCCACTGCCCATATCATCTTTGACCAGACATTCTGTAATCTTCAGAAGTAGACAAATATATAAACATTTGCCAAAACAAATAATGACAACCACTGACAAAAAGCAATTCGGATAATCAATGAAAAACTATTTGAAAGGGAAGTGTTTTCACAATTTAGAAGAGTATTTTGAATATCATTTCTAGTATTTCTAGAAGTATACTACGTTTTATATTAATAAATTTCAAAAAGTATTTTTTCTCTTTCAGTTCATGTTTTTGTTTTGTTGTATACTTATGTATATATTTTTTTACACATTGTCAACACAATGTATAATATTTAAGACAATAAAGCATTTATCTACCTATCTATCTTATGTTTTATTTCGCAAACCTCATTTTTCAGAAATTCACAAACAAAATCTACGGGTGCGATGTCTGGTGAACGAGAAGGCCACATAACAGGACCATTTCTAGAAATCTATCTGTTTTCATAACAGCGCCGAAACATCATGTGCTGGTGCTCCATCAAAAACTCTTCCAACAACAATATGGTAGAAAAATGGAACCATAATTCTGCCTCTGCATGGACCACACCAAACATTCATACTAAATCGTTTTCGCGGATTGTGTGAATGGACTACTCCAATTATGAAAATTATTTCTATCATACATTCCACGAATTAAAAAAATTGCCGCATCGCTCCATATAATATTTCTGTAGAAGTTTGGATCTTGTCTGCAGTCAATTGCCAAGTTCTGGTGTTTGCGCTGGCCATAACTTATATGAGGAGATTTTTTTTTCTGAATTTGTAAGTATAACAGGCAGTGGAAAAGCTATTTCTCTTGATAAGTCTGTGATGGAATTATTTGGATTAGCTTCAAAATTGCCCAAAACGGTAATTTTTGTATCCTCGGATATTACAAAAGGTTGTTCAGTTATCCTCTTCTCAAAAACTTTTTACCTGTTCCTAAATCGTCAATGGAGGACAGCAAAAAACCGCCGATTAGGTAATTCACAATCGGGAAACGAATTGCTCCAGTGTTGGAGGGCTCTCAAGCTATTTTTCTGTCAAACCAAGTAGGATTCTAAATGGTGCCGACTCAATTCGGAACACCCTGAATATGGCCCTTGGCAAGACCGTTGACGCTGAGCTGCAATGAGATCGGTCTAAGATAGAAAATATCAAGTAATTCCTCCAGGTTGACATGGCGGGAGACCCTCAAGTAATCTGACAAGCGTGATAACAAAAAAATTTGCGCTGAACCACGTTCGCATCAGCATATCTCCCGCAGGATTCCAGCCGGCTTACTTATCTCGGCAACGACCTCGTGCGGAATCCCAAATGTATCAAATTAATGCGAAATGAAGCGATCCTAACAAGACAGCATCGCGAGGGGCGCGCACACATCTGAGGAGTACGTGTCTCCCACACCTGAATTGCGAATCTGATTTCAATTTACAAGCGCATTAATCCACACATGACGAGTGGCGTCACGCAACCCGCACGCTGATCACCGGGATAGACTATTCATAGAGCATTAAATTTCAACTAGAGCGCCAAGGATAATAGGCGGCGAACAAGAGACGCGGCCCAAGAACAGAAGTTACAAAACGTCTGTAGAAGTTACATCAATCGGTTGGGATATGACACTTTTTGTGCAGTTGTAACAAACTCTTTCTTTAATAATAGTTTCCGACCAAAAAAGAATCGAACAGAGCTCTTAGTAAATTATTTACTATAATTTGTCAATTTGGTCAAGAACATTACTCAATCGTTTCATAAAAGAGCAGGACCTTTTGAAAAATAAACGTAAAAATAAACATGAAAAAATAATCAAATGCTATGGAAAGAAAATAATCTTTGAGGAAATCACACTCATGATTTTGTTATATTACAAAACGTATATGAGATATAAAAAAGTACCGATCTTTTCGATCGGAGCGCAGCTGAGGAAGCTATGATGTCGCAGTCTCGAAACGTCGAGGCAACCTAGAAAAAATATCCAGTAATTCCTAAGTTGTATTCCGACCAAAGATATCACCACTTTTTTGGATTCAGCAGGTATTTTTACGTAAGGAAGATATATTTTCCAGAGTGCTGTTTGTCGTTTCAGATTTTGACACGTGTCAAAGTCGGCACATGCGCCTTCTATGATTTCTCTCGGTATTATCTCGGTTTTTTGACGATTTACGGTAAATCTGCTACCACGTTTGCTATATTTTTGGAATTTATATGAAAGTTCGAACGTTTTGGTGAACACCGGAAATCGATATGATCAGTTTCGCTTTTCTTAGGATTTTTTCCAGTATTTTTTAATTTCTTCGACTGATTTGAAATTCACATAGTATGCTAATTTTATCATCGATTAGCGTTCGCAGAACTGCTCTATCTTCTACGGTTTTCGAGTTGAAAAGTTTACCTGAAGTTGAGAGGCGTCATTTTGATCAATAATTTTTTTCATCATTTTTTTAACGGTTAAATTCCACGTTTTTCAATATGTTACAAAATTTGTCGTCGATTCCGATTCAATTGAAGACTCCATTGGCTTCTTACAGAACATCTGCATTTTCGAGGAAAAAATTTTTCAGCTGACATTTTCATTTCAAACCCACAATATTTACACACATTAAACACATGGAGTATACTAATTTCATCATTCTGAATCGATTGTCGTTCGCAAAATTGCTCTATCTTCAACCGTTCTCGAGTTGAAAAGTTCATCACAAATATTTTCAATTTCATTTTCTACACATATTCGTAAACTTCAATCTTTTCTGAATATGCACACCGAATTCAAAGTCGATTCCGGGTCAGCTAACGATTTCCCAGGCTTCTAACGAAACCTAATTTTCGTGTAGTAAAAGTATCACACCACGAAAATGATCAAGAAGGCAAACTGACGTCAGCCCTGACGGGCGGTTGCTCAATTTATTTTAATAGGAAACAAATATAGAAGGTCCATGACATTGCCCTCTGTAATTGCTGCCCATTAACTACAATGGTGCAATTGTAAACGGGCTGCTGTCTGCAGTTCCAAGAACATTTCCACACCAACTCGCAGCTGTACCGCTTGTTTACTATTGCCGCATTAAAAATAATTATGAAAACATCTCGAATTACTTGACTGGATCTAGGAAACACTTCCAAATGTGCTCGTTTGTTTTCTAGTAGATTAGTTACCTACAAACGAATGTGTGTCTTGAGTTTTGTTGTTAATAATCAAAAACAATATTTCCCACAAGCGCTACACGAAAAACTGGTACCTATTTGAAACTATAGAGCCGTATCAGTTTTCAGCAACTTTACTAACGTCTGCCATCAATATTTTTGGTATAATTATAATAAAAATTGGTAAATTAATTATTGGCAGACGTTTCCATACCTAATTAGTCCACGATGTATAAGCCTTTTTTTATTGACCTTGGTAGATTTGCGAAATGCAGGGATTCTGTAAAAAGCCTATGAAATCTTCAATTAAATCGGAATCCACTTCAAATTCGATGAGTAGGTAAATTGAAGAAAAAAGATTGAATTTTCGGAAAATTGATAGGAAGATGGAAACAATATTTTGGCTGGAAATTACTGATCTCAATTCCAGATGAACTTTTTAACTCGAGAACAGTTGAAGATGGAGCAAAAAATCAACAGACAAATTTGTGCTTACATACCTTGGCAGATTTTCGAAAATTTTTGACTCGAAAATGCAGAGGTTCTGTAAAAAGCCTATGAAATATTTAATCAAATCGGAATCGACTTCAAATTCGGTGAGCATATTCAAAAAACCTTGAATATTAGGAATATTAATAAAAAAGTTGTGAAAACAAAATCTGACAGATGAACTTTAAAACTCGGAAACGGTTGAAGATAGAGCAATTCTGCGAACGCCAGTCGATTCAGAATGATCAAATTAGTATAATCTGTCAATTTATAGTCAATCGATGTAAAACAAAATTATTCAAAAAATGAAAAAAAAATCCAAAGGGGTAGACCCCTAAAAATTATGAAAAATAAAAAATCGGCAGATTCACTTGAAATGCGCAAAATTTCATGCAGATTACGAAAATATATATTTTGTATGTGCTCAGATAAGGTTTTGCATATAAAAGGAATACAGCGTCAAAAATGTAAAAAATAGAAGTAGAAAAAGATCCAAATAAACTTTAAAACTCGGAAACGGTTGAAGATAGAGCAATTCTGCGAACGCCAATCGATTCAGAATGATCAAATTAGTATAATCTGTCAATTTATAGTCAATCGATGTGAAACAAAATTATTCAAAAAATCAAAAAAATCCAAAGGGGTAGACCCCTAAAAATTATGAAAAATAAAAAATCGGAAGATTCACTTGAAATACGCAAAATTTCATGCAGATTACGAAAATATATATTTTGTATGTGCTCACATGAGGTTTTGCATATAAAAGGAATACAACGTCAAAAATGTAAAAAATAGAAGTAGAAAAAGATCCAAAACTTTAAAACTCGGAAACGTTTGAAGATAGAGCAATTCTGCGAACGCCAATCGATTCAGAATGATCAAATTAGTACAATCTGTTAATTTCGAGTCAATAGATGTAAAACAAAATTATTCGAAAAATCGAAAAAATCCAAAAAATCATGAAAAATAAAATTATGAAATTCTCTTGAAATTCGCACTATATACGCAAAATTTCATGCTGATTCTGAAAATCTATAATTTGGATATGCTCAGATACAAGGTGTACCATAAAATAGCGATAAAACGTCAAAATTTCTATCACACCATCAAATTTTCTTTTTTCTTTTAATTTTCATTTTTGAGAAAATCCCTAGAAGACCTCAAACGTATTTTGTTGAGCTGAATCCAAATATGTCATTTAAAAATAAATTGGAAGAAGGATTAACCAAAATAGAACCATCACTTTGTCGAAATCGCAAAAATGGTGGCTATTTTGTATTTTGTAATCCTTGGCCAAAATCACTTTCCGATAACGCTTTCTGCGAACGCGGATTCAGAATGATCCAATTAATATGACCTGTGAATTTCGAGTCAATCGATGTGAAACAAAATTAATCGAAAAATCGAAAAAAGTTGTCCTGAATTTATGACATTGACAAGAGTTGCTTAACCTACAATAAATGTTCGAATGTTTGGATACAAGCATTCAATCTTCTCTTCATGAACTGCCGAACTCTTCCACGCCAATGGAGTAACGTAAACTAATGACTTCAGATATCCACAGAAGAAATAATCCAGGGGGTTCAAGTCCGGAGATCGAGCAGTATGTTGCTGTTAAAGAATCAAATTTATTGTACTTGATAACCTCATAACGTACACCCTACATTAATTATTTCAACAAATATCGAATACGATTGTCGCAAGTTTTGTTCGCCCCGTATCTTCGAAACAAAGGGGTTTTTCAAAAATCATCACAGGACAAAATATTCCAAGAATAGGTCACGAAATAACTGCTCGAATGTTTGCCGCATGTTTACCTAACAGCCTGTATAGTAAGTATTCTAGTAATGAATCAAATTGGATCCCCGAACATCTCGGAACTCATCCGCCGTCTTCCGATTCTTCCGAATTGGATTGATAAAAGTACGTCGGAGATTTCAGCCGATAAATCGCATTGCATTGTGTGCGATTCCAAAGAACCAACTCGAGTGCATTATATTCCTGTCGTTTCCTACCCGAAAATCTACCTGTTGCTGTCGACAGGAGCGTTATTCAGCCGTCTGAGATGAAGCAACCAGCCGGGATCGGTCCCGTCTAGCTTTCAATGGAGCTTTCGAGACGCTAGGGATCCATTGACGTCGTAAATCTGGGCTTATCTCTCTTGGTATAATGATTTCTTTGTGAGTATCGATGTAATTTACTTGAAGTAAGATTGGATTTTTTCTGTTTTTTGTTCTATCAGCTCTTTCGACGGTATTTTTGATGAATGAATTGAATTTCGTATGGCATCAAGTAGTGTTACATTATTCAAGGTTTTATTTCAAGTACAGATCAAGGCCTAGATTACATATACCGGGTGGCTACGGAAGTATTGCGTACGGAATATCTCAGTTATTGTATGAAGTAGGTTTGTGAAATTTGGAGCGTCGATATAATGAATTTGAGCATATTGACATGTAGAAGTTAACTTCCGGCCTGACCGGAAGTAACATCAACTTTCTTATTTTAAATGGAAATCCAATTTTTTTTTCTTTTCGCTTCATTCAGCATTCAATTCCTTTTCTAATGACATATCACAAGTTGGTATCTAACCAGAAACTAGATCAGAAAAAAATTATTATTGATATTTACCGAGTAGGCCGTGGAAGCAAAATGAAAGCCAAAAATTGAAAAGTTGGCTATGGAAACCATTCGTCACTTGATAACAGTTGCTACTACTGTGATATTTTATTTTCATTCGTCGGCGTTATAAAAAGCCGCCACAAAAAATATTGGAAAAATTGGGAAAAAAACAATACTTTGTAGGTCCATAACTTAAATAGGAACATGCAACTTTTTCTTGCCTGTACTATTCAGCATAACCATTCCTTTCTAATGATATAATAGAAAGTAATTTTTTGAAATGAAATACCAAAAAATCCAATTATTATTCTTCAAATAACAACAAAACAGATTTATCGAAAAAAAAAATTCTGTGATGTAAGAAAAAAACAAAATAATTCAATCAGATAGTCGGAACTTGATTGGAGATGTCCCACAAGGTTTGGTATTAGGGCCTATACTATTTATTCTATACGTTAGTCATATGGATCACGTTATTGGCAAAGAACAGTACATTGCATACGCAGATGTCTTTTCATTGGTCATATCCGATCCGGATTCAGAACAATTGGAAAACATTGAGAAAAGAAATATTAGGAAAGTCCTATTTATTTTCGAGGAAAATTCCTTCTCATTTCTGTGTCATTACCTGATATTACTAAAATGCTAAGGCTCACATTAAATTTCATCACCAGTATTAGGTATCACGAAAATAATATGATTCAATGAATAACATTGGCTGTTTTCTTCAATATTCTCGAAAATCACTAACCATCAATTGAATTCTCGAATAAATCGAGAAAGGAACAAACAAATGAACGATCAATATGAGTTCGAACCATCAGTCGATTCGATTTGTTCAACTGGAAGTTAGCGCCATCTAAGAGCTAATAGAGCAAGTTTCTACCAAACTGGTATATTCGCCAAAATGTCTGCTGGATTTCGATTCTGATCGTTTTATATCTTACACGTTTCGATTTCTTGGATTTTTCGATACTACATTTTTTTTTTGCATAATTTTTTTGTTTTACGTTTTTACATACTATCAAATAATCTTTCGATGAAGTTATGTTTCGTTAGTTTCTCAATTTGACGGTTTTATAATATGAATAGCTTAGGTTACTGAGGTTTGCGATTACTTAGTTGTATCATTTCAGTCACTTTCGTTTATTAACGAATTCAGATCTATGAAAAATAGTTCTTGCCGTTTTCGCGTATGACGCTTTATCAGTTCTCATACAAACACATTAGATGGATTTCTTTTCGGATTAAAAATCAGTTCTATACATTACATTCTGCTATAAGTTATTCTGATAAATGATTAATTCGCCTGAACTACCTGGTAGATTTCATAGTTGAACGTTTTAATCGATTAAAAAAAGTTGCATGATAATTACAGTGATGACCTTAGTTTCAAGAGTTAATTGATTTTTAATGGATTTAGCAAAGTTTAACCTAGTCAATAATTTAATCTTCCTTATATATTTATACAGGGTGTCCCGAAACTATGGTGCCAAATTGAAACAGAAGATTCCCCTCGAAAATAAATAGGACTTTCCTAATATTTCTTTTCTCAATGTTTTCCAATTGTTCTGAATAAATAGTATAGGCCCTAATACCAAACCTTGTGGGACATCACCAATCAAGTTCAGAGTATCTGATTGAATTATTTTGTTTTTTTCTTACATCAAAAATGTTTTCGATTCTCTAAGAAAGATGAGATCCATTCAAGAGCTATGAATTTCAAAACATACTTAAAGCAATATATTTTCGTGCCCATTGTATCGAATCAACTTTCGAGTTCATTGATTATAAAATAAAAATATTCGTTTCCACGTTCTACGTTCAGAGCATCCACAATTCGAACTCACGTCCCCAAGGCGGTTCGACACTCGTTCTTCCTCGTCAACAAATTCCTCACGAACTGCTGAATTTTTCACCGACGCCGTGTATACTATTTGCATTCCGACGGCAAATTCGCACGATCATCGACACCCCCGCTTACATAATAATCGTCTCGACGGACGGACGGCGAGAAGAAGAAGAAGAAGAAAGACAAACGGGAAACCTGTAAAGCGGCAAACACACGACCTTTGGGGGCCTTCTTCTTCTTGCATACGAAATCGGCGTGCATCGGAGGGAATGACCGGTTAGGCGGTGACGTAATGTACGGGGAGACGAATTTGCATTTCGATGTCGCCAGAGGCGGGTTTGAAGGGGCTCGGAGGGGGTTTCATCGCCCGGTCTCTTCGGAGAGATTTCCGGAAGCGATGACGTCGGAATACGGAAATTGAAACGAAGGGATTTGCGGCGGGTGACAAATGCGGAAGAGATCGCGGAGGAATTTGATGTGCTTTCGGTTGATACGATATTCGGGACCCAGTATGGATTGAGGACGGTTCACCTTGTCAAGTCTCAACGTTTAGCCATCGTCAATTTACAGATTCACTTGAGTTACGCGAAAATTAAAGAAAACACCCACCAGAGAAAAGATCCTGGAGAAATTCTCAAGAAGCGATAAAAAGCTGACCTATTTCATAAAAAATCTTCATTCGTTATGTGAAGTATGTTCCTAAGACAAGGAAAATAGCTGACCCAATGATTCCAAAACCGTGAAAAACGCAAAACCTAGTTTCTTCTCGCAAACCAATTTCTCTTCTTCTTGTAATCGCTCGATCTCGATTTTGCGTGATGGTGAACAGAATCCTCCCAAAGAAGTTAGTTGAGCAGTTTGGCTAAAAATTCCAAGCTGGTACCAAAAATTTTACTTCGAATTCATAAACAGGACGTCAGGACAGTGATGACCCATGTCGCCCATGTCTGGAGAGGATGCAAAACAAGATACTCCGTATCGTCAAGAACAATGCGAGCTGGCAAACATCAGTACCTTCGATGAACACATCAAAAATCTGTCAGAAAAGGTCCACTTCATCCTTGGAATTACATTGGCTAGGGATATAACAGCAATCAAAGCCCACCACAATGATGGATGAAAAGGTGGGCTCATATATCAGGCTCTGGATACATTCCGGGAGAATCCAGAAGACGAATAATTGACATCTACTCTCTAAGGAATGTGTGGAATCAACTGGTACGCAAGCCCTCGTACAAAATAACCAGCAAGTTGTAACTTTGTATACTGTTCAAGTGTGACGAGTCTGACAAGATGTCGCAGAGAGGAAACCTTGAAAGTGGTAAGTTTTTCTTTGGAGCGTCGGACTGCTGAAGATCCTTATTAATTTTGTAGGACAATGGTGCCAATGCAAATCTCAATAAATTATTGTATTCATCTAGAAAAATCAGACAAAAATGTTCGGTACTTCTAGGTTGTCCTCCACTCTAAACGTGTCAATATCACTGCTTAGGTTGGCGTCAGGCAGCAATCTGATTTTTCTAATTCAATGATATTTTCCGAGTGAAAAATCTCGCTATATACTCAGGTCGTGTAGCAAGACCATTCGCGATAGATACTTCTATTGTCACGAATATCCAATGCCGAAAATCATCTGCACATTTCCAGGAACCAATTATCGACGAAACGCCTGCGAAATGGATTCAGCGGCGTAGCTAGGGTATTTTTAACAATCTCGTTACAATCTATATATTTTTCAGATTGAATTAAATCCCTCAAGTCAATTCCGTAAAATAAAAATAAACCGAGCGCCTTGAAGAGAAATGAAATTACGAAATAAACGAGTTTGAAATTGACACGTAAAAGTAGCCAACTGATCAAGGAAAAACATATTTTTGGATTCATGGATGAGAAAGGGATTATGGTTGCAGACATTTTCAAAAGTTTGGTGCCTTGGATGAAAGAACGATTCGTAATTTAATTTGCAAAAGAAACTTTTCGTTACGAAATTTGACATATTGCTGTGAACTTGTTTTTTTAAAGTATAAGATTCTTCGATTCACGACTAAACTGAAGGGTGGATTGACTCGACTCAATGCTATCGAATTTGAAGCGAATATAGAGATCGTCGAGATAAATGTAGTCTATGATATGAATAGAAGAAAATCTATAATAATAAGAAATTATAGTCAGTATGAGTTGTGTGCATATGTAGGCAGGTTTTAAATATACGAATGAATGATACGTAACGAATATTAAGTGGTACAATTAGCGAGAAAAAGTGAGAATTAATCGACTTCAATTTACATAATTGAATCACCTAGATTTGTATCACGCCAGTCATGGCAAGTGCATTGATTGAGTGCTGGCTGTATCAATTTATATTGAACGTGTGACTATTTGGGGATATATAATATTATATATATATATATATATATATATATATATATATATATATATATATATATATATATATATATATATATATATATATATATATAAGAATCCCTTTTTTGATATACCTACTCAGTTCGGAATGTCTACGTCTATGGACACTATGGCCAACAATGAACTTTGTAGTAGTATACAGCTGTTGTGGGTTATTGAATATCTATCCATTCAACACATCACAATATGCATTTCTACCAGCCAGCAGGCCAACTTTACCGACGAGAGATATATCGAAGAGAAACTTCGTGAGAAAACGAATAGTTTCAAATTCAATATGATATATGACGATACTTTGGCTGAAAAATCGATGTCCTCAAACTGTTCAGAAACTGGATAAACGAAAATTTTTATATTGACTTAAAAACTATTAAATCTGCTTTCGTTTATTTTCAAACAGGTTCCGTGAAGAACAAAGAGAGGACACAGCACCACGAGTCCTTGGTCCTTGATGAGGCAAGCTGCTAATGTAAGTATTGGGGCAATGTGCGAAAAACAGCCCTCCGAAAATAACTCTTCCTTTCGTGAAAAAGTCCGCTTAACCCTAATAAGTAACAATCTCGTCGCTTTGAGCACAGCTAAGGGAGTTATGATGCCGCAAAGTCTCGAAACGTCGCGGTAACCTAGAAAAAATATCCAGTACTCCTTAAGATGCCCTCAGATCGACAAAATCATCAAATTTTTTGACTCAACGGACTTTTTTTCGTAAGAAAAAGTAATTTTTTTGAGAACTGTCTGTCGATTTTCATTTTGACACGTGTCAAAGTCGACGCATGCGCCATCTATGACTTCTCTCGCTATAATCTCGGTTTTTTATAATTCATGGTTAATCTGTTGGATTGAGCTACCACATATGCTATATTTTTCGAATCTACTTGAGATTCCCAGCATTTTAGTCGAAATCGATATGACCACTTTGGTTATTGGTCGATTTTTAGACTTTTCTTGGACAATTTTTATATTTTTTCGATTGACTCGAAAATCACATAGTGTACTAATTTGAGCGTTATGAATCGTTTGGCGTTGGTAGAATTTTTCTCTCTATTACCAGAGTTGAAATAGAATGTTTTCGGAAAATCCCAGAAACTCGGAGAAAAAAATGTTTTTCGGACAATTTTTTCCAAAATAGTTATTTCAACATTTTCTGCATCAGTTGCTAGTGTTTCACCTATACTCCCGTCCCTGATTTTTTTACGGATTTGCGAAAAAAAGTTTGCATGACAAAACGCATTTTTCATGACTACCGTGTAGACTCGAAAAATTGTAGAAAAACACCCTTTCTTTTTTGTATATGCTTATCGAATTTGAAATCGATTCCGGTTCAAATAGGGATTTCATATGCTTTTTACTGAACCTCTGCAATTTCGTGTTGAAAAATTTGCTAATGGGTTTATTCAAAAATGTTGTCTGTTGATATTTATATTTCAAATTCACGAAGTATGCTAGTTTCATCATTCTGAATCAATTGGCGTTCGCAGAATTGCTCTATCTTCAACAGTTCTGGAGTTGAAAAGTTCATCTGGAGTTGAGAGTGGTAATTTCCCGCCAAAATTTTTTTTTGTAATTTTTCCATCTGTTTTTGTAAAATTCAACCTTTTTTGTAAATGCTTATCGAATTTGAAATCGATTCCGGTTCAGATGAAGATTTCTAAGGCTTCTTACTGAACCTCTGCAACTCAAGCCAAAAATGTTCGAGAATTTACTAATGGGTTCATTCAAAAGTATTGTCTGTTGATATTTATATTTCAAATTCACAAACTATACTATTACCATTATTCTGAATCGATTGGCGTTCGCCGAATTGCTCTATCTTCAACCGTTCACGAGTTGAAAAGTTTATCTGGAGTTGAGAGCGGTAATTTTCCGCCAAACATTTTTTTTCATAATTTTTTCATCTATTTTTATAAAATTCAACCATTTCTGTATACGCTCACCAAATTTGAAATCGATTCCGGTTCAATTAAGGATTTCATAGGCTTTTTACTGAACCTCTGCAATTTCGAGTTGAAAATGTTTGAGAATTTTCTAATGCTTCCATTAAAAAATGTTGTCTGTTCATATTTAGATTCCAAATTCACGGAGTATACTAATTTCATCATTCTGAATCGATTCGCGTTCGCAGAATTGCTCTATCTTCAACCGTTCACGAGTTGAAAAGTTTATCTGGAGTTGAGAGCGGTAATTTTTCGCCAAACATATTTTTTCATGATTTTTTCATCCATTTTTATAAAATTCAACCATTTCTGTATACGCTCACCAAATTTGAAATCGATTCCGGTTCAATTAAGGATTTCATAGGCTTTTTACTGAACCTCTGCAATTTCGAGTTGAAAATGTTTGAGAATTTTCTAATGCTTCCATTAAAAAATGTTGTCTGTTCATATTTAGATTCCAAATTCACGGAGTATACTAATTTCATCATTCTGAATCGATTCGCGTTCGCAGAATTGCTCTATCTTCAACCGTTCACGAGTTGAAAAGTTTATCTGGAGTTGAGAGCGGTAATTTTTCGCCAAACATATTTTTTCATGATTTTTTCATCCATTTTTATAAAATTCAACCATTTCTGTATACGCTCACCAAATTTGAAATCGATTCCGGTTCAATTAAGGATTTCATAGGCTTTTTACTGAACCTCTGCAATTTCGAGTTGAAAATGTTTGAGAATTTTCTAATGCTTCCATTAAAAAATGTTGCCTGTTCATATTTAAATTCCAAATTCACAGAGTATACTAATTTAATGATTCTGAATCGAATGGAATACGCAGGCTTGCTCTTTCTTCATCCGTTCTCGAGTTAAAAAGTTCATCTTTAGTTAAGAGAGGTCTTTCACCCCCCACAAATAAATAAATCAGCTCGTCGAGATACATTTTCAAGTAATGCGATAACGATCGATTACAGCTGGCGATATTATTTCAGTTTTTGTTTTTTCAGGAATATACTTAAAATGAACGTCGAAAGACGAAGGACCCGCAACTGTAAAAAAAAAACTAAGGCAGCGATTTTTCATTAAAAAAATATTATTGTGAAGAACCCAAACTTTGCTGTGTTGATTATTTGCGACAGACTATACAAGGCAAGAGAAATTTGTCATGATCGGTGCGAAGAGTTCTGAACCAAATTTTTCTGTATAAAATGAAACTAAAAGAATTCGATAATGGCATTGATAGAAGAGAATTTTGTGAACTGATGACTATTAAATTCATGTTAACCACACAAAATATATTAGTAATAAATTTACTTTATTTCTAAATCCTCTCTTTCGGTGAGGCTAATTAGCAAAATGATAAGAATCTGCAACTCTTTAGGGGAAGAGTATAATCAGTAGTAATACTATAAGTACTTCAAAATAATCAGGTTATACATCGATAACTTGTTGCATAATTATAAAGAGTGTCAGTTTGACAGTTTAAATAATAATAATAATAACTTGTCTTTATTATTTTCAGCTAAAATAACATATGAAAAAAAAAGGGAAAAAACAGATTGAAGCATTTTGCTAAAAATAAAAGGCGAAGTTCAACTCATGTAGCACGAGTGCTACTGAGTTGCTCTTCCACTTAACCTATCTGACCGCGAAGCGGGAGGATTATTCTGTCAAACTGACACGATTTGTAATTATGCAGGAAGTTTGAGATGTATAACCGTATTTATTTTGAAGTACGTACTGTATTTGATACGATTATTTTTTGAGTAAATTAAGTAAATATATAAACAATTTATTAATTTAAATACAAATTGGTGCAATGAAAGTTACAATTATTATATATTTTGATTGATGCAACTGGTTTTCCTTTTTTTTCAATGTTTTAATATTGACATTATTTACAAAAAGGATATGAAACTTTAATGGCTTCTAAATGTTACATGCGAGCGCTTTCGATAGCTGTCTGTGCTATGATCTTCATGGCTCTACTGAACGTTCCATCTTCCTATCTGTTCTCTTATACGATTAGATCGCCTCGGTAAATTTGTTATTGTTTGTTCATTAGTTAGGGCCTGGTCAGGTATTTCGTCCGGACGTCTTATTGAATTTGCCTGTACTTGGGTTATATCAGGTAATATTATGGTCCTAGAGAAACACCGACCACCATTATGGTTAGGTACAAGCCATTTATTATTAGCACATGGTTTTGCTCCTCCCTGTGTGGTTTTGGTAAAAATAGGATTATATTGGATTCTACCAGTTGGAGTATCATCATTTCCAGTTTCTTTTTGAAAATAATGAGTCAAGCATGACGCTCCTTCATTTCCTCTCCACGCAAGTTCTACAGAAGCAATTAAGAATTTTTTTTATTTGTAATACTTCCGGTGTATTTTCATCCCACGCTTCTATCATTGCTATGTACTCGTTATCTTTAAATGCTGATGCACTAACCTTTCTCTTGTCCGGTAACATTTGAAGTTCCCTTCTTTTTGAATTTCTTGCATTTCGTGCGGCTAAAAATATGGGACTAGAGAATGGATCAATTACTCTATTAAACTCCTTCATATATTTTTCTTGTACTTGTTTTGCCGTAGTGTTCCACATCGTTTTAACCACATTTTCTTTATAATTTTCTCCATTACAATTTCGCATATTGAAAGCCCAATCTTTCAAAAAGGACGCTATCATTTCAGTGGAAATTGATTCATTTAGCACATAGTTTCTTTCACTGCAAAACGTAAGAAATTGTTTCCATACGTACTTTTTTGTTTTCACTGTATTATGAGGCTCAGTATTTTGTATACTTTCGTCTATTGCATTTGATGATAAATCTCCGAATAGACTCATTTTTGATAAACGTCACAATTTGACAGTTCTGTTTGTTGTATATTGATGTCGATGTGGTTACTATGAAAATGAAATTATTTTAAAATTTTCGATTGGTGGAGCTACTCTATGTATAATCAGGTATTATCGAAATTATACGAGGTAACTTAACTAAATTGGACATTCTGATTGGTTGAAAATCATACGAAAAAAATAATCAGCATAACAACAGTGGCTTCCCCACACTTACTATTAATACTATTACTACTACTACAGTTCCTCGTTCCGAAACTGGTCGAGGTTCAACCTGAAATATACAAGCTGTACAACAGAGGACCGAGAATAGACCTTTGTGGTACACCTCTAGTCACAGGCAACCTAATTTCCCTTACCACAAAAATACTTCCACTCCTGCTAAACCATGAAGACTGATGAAGATCACTTGATCATCAAAAAGCGCAATCTAGGAGTGAGAGTTTTATTTCTTAAAATAACAACTCACTGTATGTAGGTACTTTAGCTTCTAATTGAAATCATCCAATCGGAACCGAACAAACAAACGAAAGAATAAAGCTCCGTTTCCGTCAATGCACCCTCCCTCCCCCCCCCCAGCCCAGCCACTGCCGCCGTCTCACACAAGGTAGACGGCCACAAAGGAAATACCTGTGGCTTCGGAATGTTACCGAGTACTCCGAGACCGGGGATGACTTTCCTCCTCTTCGACAGCGCGAATCCGCTAGGTGGATTTACTTTTCGTGTTCGAGCCGAGCTCGCTCTTTACTTTATACATCACAAGATCGCCCGCGGGGCAGGAATTAGCAGGGGATATCGCGTACGAGGATCGCGGGACGAAAGTTTGTTTTCCTGATTAATATTTGCGATACGCGCGGTTTTCTGTTTGTGATAGAAATGATCCGGCGACCCGTACCGTCTAGGAGCGACAGTTCTCTCTTTACCGACCCACTTGGACAGTAGTTTTGGCGAAATAACGAAATTATGCAGTGTTTCAGAACTTCAGGGCCCAAAGAGTAGTTATTCGCTATACTTCACCCATATTAACAACCATCGAGCAAGAAGTCCCACAAGGTTCTATACTGGGTCCCCTATTACTTCTCGTATACGCAATTGAAGTGATGACGTATTCCAACAGCAAGCAAACGAACAAATTTCGAAAAGTGTGTATTGTAGAGTCTCAATTTAATGAAACGCCAAAGTATTCCAAACAAATATTGATATTATTCAACTAAAATTACATACACATTGAAGAAATGACAAATATTGATACAGAATCCAAGCATCGGTTATACTCTTGCCGAAGCGTTTCAGAATCTTGAATACTATCAGGTCCTCCTTGAAGCCAAGAACCTGCGTTTTTGGAGAAAAGCACGGTTCGTCCCTCGACAAACCAATTCGGAATCTGCTGCTCCCCATTTAGCCATGAGTTAAAAACTCTTGCCAGATGGTGATGGGTCTTTTCAATCCGGAGAAGCAAAGTTCTTCCTTTGAGGGCTCATCGAACATCAACTCAAAGATGGTCTGGGAATGCCTAGACAAACTTAATGATCTAGGCAGGAACAACAAGGTGATTCTCCTCTGGGTGCCGGGGCACGTCGGAGTGGAGGGCATTGAACAAGCAGATACCCTGGCACGAAAAGGGGCATCAACGCCACTGATATGACCAGAACCATTTTTCGGACTTACTTTCAAGAAGAACTCAATAAAATTGAAGAAGCAATGAGAGCAACATACTGGCAAAGACTTCCAGGGCTAAGGCAGGCCAAAGATCTCCTCGGCAACTTCACCCGAGCAAGATCGAAGACACGGATTAACCTCAGCAAAACTAGTCTAAAGATCACGTCGGATCACGGGATTTCTGACGGGGCACTGCAGACTCAAAGAACACCTAAGGAAGCTAGGCTTACAAGAGGACGGCACCTGCAGATTCTGTGGGGAACATCCAGAAACACCACACCATATATTGATGGAGTATTATGCTGTACATCACAATAGATTGAATATACTGGGATCACACCAGCTGACTGTGGGAGAAACACCACGAATAGACCCCCTCAAAATCCTTAAATTCCACAAGGAATTAGGGCTTGAGGGGCTGCTGTAAACGACAACACCTTGAAATAGCAGAAGAAGATGGGGAACAATAGATCTAACTAGTTCGCAGCGCATCAGTCACCATCCATCCATACCTACCATTACCATTACCATTTCACTGGATACGAGACGCGTGTTGTCTCGCCAACTTGATCTTAGCTTTCATCTTGTGGATGCGTCACTCATGCCTCCCAATCAGAGGGGTGATATTCCCACCTCTCCAAATGGGAGTGTGAGCGGCGTCATACACGGCAGAGTTGATCTGCCAGATGCCAGCCTCTTCTGAAAGGACATCGTGAATTTCCGCTTCCACCCGTGCCAGTTGTTGTGGCTTTAGGGGCTTGGTGTTATGAAGGGCCTTGCGGGTTCCGATGCCTTCCGCTGGAGGTATCATGCGAGCGTTCTCTACAGCTAGACCGACACGTGGCATATCTACCATTTCGTTAACTGGCTGAGGAGGAACATTGACATAGCTTCGACCCAGAAGATGAGATACATAATTCCTAAGGTTTTGGGAAAAAAAGGTAGCATGCTCTGGGTATATTATCAGTATTATCACTATCAACACATGCTAGAGATATTTTATTGAACTCGTAGAGAGAACAATCATACATTTTGGCCTTTATCCATTACCAATCCACACTCGTTGATGACAAAACTGCAATATATGGCTGCAGCGGATACTTCAATATAAAATCCTTGATACTATCAAAAAACAATACAAAACGTTCCATTCGTCATTCACATAGCGTACGGAGTATTCTCCGTTAATCCCCGTTAGAGTTCCGGGATAAACATGTAACTGACTCCCGAACAAAAGCAAATCCAACAGCGGAATTTAAAATTTTCACAGCGGACTACGCCATGACGAAACTCTTGGAATGAAGTAGCAAAAATGCCGAGTTGAAAGTGGGCGAAGTAATTACAGAATAACCTGAGCTGATGTGATGCGATGTAATTGATAGCGCTGGCCAGTTCATGAATTCAAATAACTCTAGCAACAGTAAGAACAATCACTGACTCATTCTTCTGTGGAATTCATTCGGGGGAAACTTTGCTCACATCAAACCTATCGACAAAGTTTGGCAACATTGCTCCGGACAAGTATATATACGTCATGTCAATGGCGCGTTAACGTAGCATTTATATATCTGCAGTTTATATTTGGTCTATTTACATCAAAAAACAAAACAGGAACTGTTGTAGTCAGCTAATGAATGAAAAAAGTATACCCACAAAGTATCATTGATTGTTTATACAGGGAGGCTCAATGAATCAGACGAGTTTACAGGTTGTAATTTTTTTTTAGTTTACAGGTAGTGAACTTTTTTTTAACGCAAGCACGTCAGCTTCAGTTTTGAGGAAAACATATTTTGCATTAGATTTTATTTGCAAATCCCTGATATAATGAATGGCTTAATAGTGCAAGTGACAGCTCATTTATATTCATTTATTTTCGAGATACTCAAAATTGACTGTTGAAAATTTCGTAAGAACACTCTATTATTAATTTTTCTGAAACGTAGTATAGCGGAGAACAATTACAGACTTATTCATCTATGGGATTCATTTGAGGGAAACTGCTCTATGATGGAAAAATTATTGAAAGTTTGGCAACATCGCTCCGGTCAAGTATATATACGTCAATGGCGCGTTAACGTAACGTTTATATATCTCTGTTTATATTTGGTCCATTTAAATTAAAAAACAAAACAGAAAATATTGTAGTCAGTTAATGAATAGAAAAAGTATACCCAAAAAAGTTTTATTAATTGTTCTTATACAGGAAGGCTCACGGAAATTGTTTTCAGGTAGTAAACAGTGTTTTTATTATTCAAGGCAAGTACGTCAGCTTCAAACAAATTTTACTTGCAAATCTACGAAATTATAAATGGCTTATTAGTGCAACTGATACCTCATTGATATGAATTCGTTTTCGAGATATTCCAAACTGAAGTTGCGAAAGGTTTTCTTTTTCAAATAAAAAAAGTTCAGGTAGTGATTTTTTTGCAGAAAAATCAGGAAGAGAATGTGAAAACAATTGAAACGAAGTTTCATTAATCTAGGTACTAAGTACTAAAAATGTCTTCCACAAACTTCCATACAAAAATCAAAATAATTTTCCGAAAATTTTGGGAATTATTTTATGGCATTCAACAGCGTTACGTTGTCGCAACTCTTGTAGAAACCGCTGCGTTGCGTAAATGTTGCTGCTTCAACAGCCCTACAGGAAAAAGTCCAGAGGAGTCAAATCAGGAAATCCGGCAGGCCAATCCAGAGACAAATTCCACGGAACTCCCTGGCCAAAAACTCTCTAACACGCAGTGTATCCTGTGGAGGGGCTCTATCTTGTCGGAACAATCAATGATAGTCCTGGACCTGCGTTATATATTAGTCATTTTCTGAAATATTCAATTTACATTTTGAAATGTTCAGCTACAACATCGAACATTCATGAAATGGAACCGTCCTGAGATTTCTGCAAGTCAAATAGTACGTTCAAAAGTTGAAGGAATTAAAAAAAAATTAAGCCATTCTTGCCTCTTATATACGCTCGGTCGATAAAAACAACTGACGAATACCTCACTCATTTTCAAATGCACAAAGGAACAACTCACCAGATAGGAAGTCTTATCATGTTACGGCCGCCTTACCTGAAACAAAGAGAGGACGTTGACATCTGAAATTTATGTATCTCAAACAATTGGTGTCGTAATCATCGCAAGGTTTGTGAATGTGAGTATTGCGTTAGACTAATTAATCTAGCTAACTACGCCGGTACGAATCTAGGAACGTCTACTCTTTTTCAGAAATGAATCGTTGTTTTGAATGAAAGAAAGTGGTCTTCAATCTAACACTGTTTAATTTTGGCCTGTTTCCGCTTGGGTTAGAAAATCCCAATTTTTTGTAGAAAACCTAAATATTCATCAGTTACTTATACCCAAAGCATTATTTTATTTCGTTGGATATACCTTTCAGTGTAACAGAACATACTTTATATTTATTACTTTTGGAGTATTAGCTCGTCTTGAATGAGTCACCCGGTACAACAAAAATGTAATTTCGAGGTATATTTGAGTGGCCACCAACTGAAAAGTAGTGGATCAAAATATCCTCAGCTCAAAAGCTCCGAATTCCAAAAATGCATCAACAAATCTAATATTTCAAGAATGTGTTACAGATCTGCAATATGCATAATAAGTAGATATTATCGATTAAAATACAATTTCAATGCAACGCGTGCACCTCCAATATTGGTTTACTGCACACAGCATTATCTTCTCCTATTACTATTGACACTTCAAAGTATGAGCAAACGAATCATCATACATACATATACATATACGAGTAGACAAATATTTAACTGACAAGTACATGTAACTGTCGGTTCGTCAAGAAACACTCGACACTCTCCGGTAATCCAACAACAATAAATCACAGGAAAGAGCTTAAATCATTACTCAAATACTGCAATACAGCTTATAGAAAGAAATACAATGCACACAATTGTCTATGGGCAGGATATATTTTATACGACACAATAATGGTAGAAATAAAATTACAAGGAAAAAATATATTGTAATCACCATGAGTTTGGTAAATGGCTGAGAAATCGATCAACTTCATAATTTCTAAGAGAATAAAAACGATGTACATACAGGGGTACGACTTTTGACACTTTTGGAGGGAAAGTCCTGTTTTCAAACTGATGGCTGTGACTAGCAAACTTAATGTCGAAAAGCGCATATCGATATCTAATCATCGTTTGTGAGTTACAGCATGTTTTTGAAAATGTTTGTTTTGGAAAAGTTGCTGTAACTTTTTTTCTACTATTTTTTTTGTCTATAACATTTCCAAATAATTTTTTATGTAAACTATAAAAATTAATAAAAAGTTCAGTGTGCTCGGAATAATATTTAGAAATATCGTAACAGTGGTGTCGGAAGTAAGATATCAGTGAAAAGCAGAAACTATTTATAAACCTCATGGTGAATACGAGGAGTACATCGTACGATACGATGGAGGACATTGCGAAATTTATCCAAAATCAATTTGCGGATTTGGAAAAAACAAAAAGGGGAGATGCGACGGTTTAGAAGGAAAAAAGGACGAGAAGAACAGAGAAAAGAGCGAGAAGATGAAAAACAAGAACAAGAAAATGAAAAGAACGAGAAGAAGCATTCTAAGAAAATACCGAACAACAAAAGAACCAATTAGAACAAATAAAAAAAATAAAGGAAAACAGACTTCCAGAAGGTTCTAGAACATCAACCCAAATGGAGGAACGATAGAAGAATTGAAGGAAGACGTCAAGAAAATCGACGGTGAGCTTGATAAGAAAGTAAATACAGTGCGAGAGAGACAAAAGGACTGGTAAACCATATAGCTCTCACCAAGAACGTTGAGAAAGGGTTGCCACATCAGGAATTTTCGTAAAACCAACAACTTATATATCGCTGGCAATTTGAAGCTGCTGCAGTGGCAAATGGACGGGGCACTCATAGTAGCTTTGAGAGGGCCAGCTTTGGGTATGTTGCAGACGATACCTATCGAACACCAAAATAAATATGAAGACATAATTACTGCATTAGAGTTAAAGTATGGCGATCAACATCGAGAACAGCTGTATCGGGCTCAAATGAAAACGCGAACTCAAAAAGCGGGTGAGAGTCAGCAAGAATTTGAAGCAGATGCGAGTCGCCTATTCAGTTGGCTCACCCAGAACCACCCGGAGATTTCAAGAAACAGCTCCCAGTGCAGTTATTCATAGATGGACTGAGAGACACCGAAATCCAAAAGACTCTGCGACTAACACACTTCAAGAGGAGTAGCTATGAATTGGTACATTCTCTAGAAGTGTAGGCCGCCTTCAACACCTCGAGGCCCATAGTACAAGCGGTATCAATGAGAGAACCCGAACAACGATTTGGCGCAGTTACTAATTCATTCGAGATGGTTCTGGATGAGATTGAATCTTTGATGAGCAGAATAAGCACACAGAAGAAGAAGAAGAAGAAGATCAGGGCATGCTATAGACGCAGGAAATTGGACATCTTATTAAAGACTGCGGGGTAAAAATGCCACCACGTTCGCAATCACCTCTGAGGACAACGTCTTCCAGCGAGTCCTCAAATAGGCGGCAGAAAAAACTAGAATTAGTCGGCATATAGGGAGGAGGGGAAGCTGGCTAGCAATAATGAGAGGCTCAGAAGAACAACCAAACTGCATAACAACGCAGATGTCTTGTCCAGAAGACCTTGTTTCGGATACTTGTGAGCATTGTGAGCGAATTGGACGTTGCGAAGGAATCAACCAAGTGAGATTAATGGTTGACAACAATTGGACCATAGCGAAAATGAGGAAGGACCAAGAAAGTGATCCAAGCTTTGCAGATATTCTAAGATGGAAGGAAAACGGAGCGAAATGACCCACCTGAAAGGTAAACGTCGTTCGATCACCAACTTTCAAAGCATCATGGACACAATGAGATTTTCTGATTGTTGAGAATGGTCTACTGAAGAGAGCTTGGGAATCTGCCGACGGCAGAAAAGAATTTCTCAATTGGCTGTGCCTAGGTCGAGAATGAGTGATGACTTGGAGGAGATCCATGGCGGCAAATGAGGTGGACATTATGGAGTGAATAAGACCTTGGATAAAATACGACAGAGGTTTTACTGGGTCTAATGTCGTGAAAATGTACAAAGATGGTGCCAAAGAATTCCGAAGTGTGAAGCAAGTGAAGTCTCCAGGACAAGATCGAGAGGAGAGATAAAACAATACAATGTAGGTGCTTCCTTCGAACGAATCGCCATCGATGTAGTTGGACCGTTTCCGATGACGAACGATGGCAACAAATTCATCTTCGTTGCCATAGATGCCCTGCCTGATCAAGAAGCATCCACAGTTGCAAGATCTCTGGTGGATAATATGTTTTCAAGATTTGTAGTGCCAATGGAGCTACATTCCTATCAAGGAAGGAATTTTGAATCGAACTTATTCAAGGAAGTTTGTGATTGATGGAAATTAGCGAGACCAGAACAACTGCCCTCCACCCATAGCATGGTTGAAGGGTTCAACAGGATAAACTTTCAAAAGTAGTAGAGGAGCACCAAAAGAACTGGACATTTTCCACTATTCTTGATGGCCTACAGGGCATCTGTGCACCACTCCACAAAGCTAACCCCAGTCAGCATTATTTTTGGGAGAGATCTTCGTTTGCCCTGTGACTTGGGGTTCGGGTCACCAAGTGTTGAAGAAAAAGCGATGCAGGGTAATGCAGACGAACTGCTAGATAGCCTTATTGGGATTCATAAATTTGCAAGGAAAAGATTGAAGATGACTACTGATAGGATGAAGGCTTGATACGATCTAAAAGCCAATACTGGGGGATTTGAAGAAGGAGATCGAGTGTAGCTGTACAACCCTCGTCGTAAGAAATGAATGTTTCCCAAACTAACATCATCTTGGGAAGGGCCCTTTACGATAGTGAAGAGAATTAACGACGTGGTTTATAGGATTCAACGCAACCCGAAAGCGAAAATGAAGGTTATTTACCTAGAAACACTTGAACGTTTTAATGAAGACAACGAGACATTGTTTGATCATGACGATAAACATTGAAATGGGGATAATGTTTCCTCATTCTTGAAAAATTTTTGTGATGTTTTTTTGGACCTATCATTCTAGAGAACGGAAGAATCCCGAAAAATCTACTCTGCTCGAATTGTATATGCAAGTATAAGGGGACACATTTTACTCAGAGGAAGAAGTTTTGAAGAAGTTTTGAAAGAGTTTTGAAGAAGTTTTGAAGAAGTTTTGAAGATGTTTTGAAAAAGTTTCAAAAAAGTTTCGAAGAAGTTTTGAAGAAATTTGAAGAAGTTTTGAAGGAGTTTTTAAGAAGTTTTGAGCAAGTTTTCAAGCAAGTTTTTGAGAAAATTGAAGAAATTTTGAAGGATTTTTGAAAAAGTTCTTAAGAAGTGTTTGGAATATTTAACTAGTTGAAGTCAACTGAGCGTTTTAAAAGGATCCCAGTGTTTTATTAGCCAGTGTAATAGTTGTATGTTTATAGCGAAGGTAATAAAAACAATTTAGTATGCTCGAAGTATTATTTAGAAATATCGTATCAACATTTTTGCAATTTCTAAGCGACTACTGGTTGTTACTATCTGACCACGACCTGATAAATATGAGCTGAACTAGAACAGATGCTCTATCCTCATTTTGGGTCTGAACCCGATCGTTTGTCGAGTGTAATAAAAGGCGCGTGTCTCTACGCAGATTGGAAATAATTGAGATTTGAGGCACGCCAGGTGAACATTTAGATTAATTCGATCGGGATAGGTAATTTTGTTGAACGAACAAACACCGCGAGTTGGCGGTTTCGACTACATTCGATTCTACAGCCTAGGCGAGGAGCTTACGCGGAGATTATCTCCCGCTCCCGGCTTGCTCCAAACAGAAGCCCGGAGTAGTTTGAGTGTTTTAATTATTCGGTTGTTCATTCAATAGAAAACCGGAGGAGAAAATCTTATCAATGATGAAACCATTAAGCCAGTTTTCCCTACGCCAACAGCCGTATCTGAAACACAAAGGTTATCAAGAGATTTATCCTGTTTATTTCCCCAAAACTCGATAATATTCTTCATGCATAATCACCTCATAATTGAAGTTTTATCCTCATGAACCGTATAAAATACTAATTTAACCACTAGTGGAATAATGGAATAACTTCAAATCAATTTTTGATACATAATTCGAAATCAGTCGTAGAGATACGTAAGAGTGCTGTTTTTCGAGAAATGAAACACAAAAATTTTCGCAAAAAGGTTCAACTGGAAAATGCAGAGGTTTCGTAAAAATCCTGCCCCATTCTCTATTTGAGTCGGTATCGATTTCAAATTTGGTGAACATATACAAAAAGATTAAATTTTATAAATATAAGAATAAAAAAAATTAAAAATTTTTTTGGCGGAAAATAAACGCTCGCAACTTCAGTTGAACTTTTCGAATCTAGATAGGTTGGACATAGAGCAATTCTGCGAACGCCAATCGATTCAGAATAACGAATACCTTGTGAAAAGTACGAAAAGTACGAAATCATCAGATTCGCTTGAAATTACCACTATATATTCAAAATTTCATGCTGATTTCAAAAATATATGATTTGGATATGCTCAGATACAAGGTGTACCATAAAATAGCGATAAAACGTCAAAAATTCTCTCGCACGATCGAATTTTCGAAATTTTTTATTTTTCATTTTTGGAAAAATCGCGAAGTCCCGTTAAACGTATTTTGTCGAGCTGATTCCGAATATGTCATTGAAAAATCAATTGGATAAAGAATTAACCAAAAAAAAGCAATAATTCTGTAGAAATCACAAAAATTGTGGTGATTTTGTTAATCCTTGGCCAAAATCAATTTTTGATACATAATTCGAAATCAGCTCATCAAAATACCTAAGAGAGCGGTATGTGATTTTTCGAAAAATGGAATATAAAAATTGTAAAAAAAATTTCAACTGGAAATTGCAGAGGTTCCGTAAAAAACCGATCAAATCTCTATTTGACTCGGAATCGATTTCAAATTGGGTAAGCATATACAAAAAAACATTGGATGTTAGGAATGTGACTATAAAAAAAAATTAAAAAATTTTTGGAGGGAAATAAAAGCTTGCAACTTCAGATGAACTTTTCGAATCGAGAACGGTTGGAGATAGAGCAATTCTGCGAACGCCAATCGATTCAGAAAGACAAAATAAGTATACTCTGTGGATTTCGAATTGATCGGCGATAAAAAAATAATTATTCGAAAAAAGTCCAAGGGGTATACCCCTAAAAATCACGAAAAGTACGAAATCATCAGATTCGCTTGAAATTACCACTATATATTCAAAATTTCATGCTGATTTCGAAAATATATGATTTGGATATGCTCAGATACAAGGTGTACCATAAAATAGCGATAAAACGTCAAAAATTCTCTCGCACCATCGAATTTTCGAAATTTTTTATCTTTCATTTTTGAGAAAAACGCAAAATCTCTTTAAAGGTAATTTGTTGAGCTGATTCCAAATATGTTATTGAAAATTGAATTGGATGAAGCATTAACAAAAAAATAGCAATAATTTTGTAAAAATCAAAAAGCTGTGGTTACTTCGTTAATCCTTAACCAAAATCAATTTTTGATACATAATTCGAAATCAGCTCGTCGAGATACGTAAGAGTGCGGTTTGCGATTTTTCGAAAAATGAAACACAAAAATTTTCGAAAAAACGTTCAACTGGAAAATGCAGAGGTCCAGTGAAAATCCTACCAAATTTCTATTTGACCCGGAATCGATTTCAAATTCGGTGAGCATATACAAATAAGATTGAATTTTACGAATATGAAAATAAAAAAATTCAGATCTACACTGAGTTATGGTAAGAAATCCGCACACGAATATCGTCCCATCAGAATCTACTCTGTATTGTTCCAGCTCTCCCAAACATATTAATCCGACAACGATACGATACGCGCCAAACTATTTAATTCAATATCCAATACACCCCGAATTCCTCAAGTACAAACACAATTATACCCCCAACACCTGAGCTAAACCCAATAAAGCAATGGAACGGCCCAAACAGACAGATCGAAGCAGTAAACTTTGCGAGGCGGAAATGGGACGGGGGATCTATTTGCGTTTTCAATCAAATTGAGTAGATTTAAATGGTTCTGGGACGAAATGAATGGAAAGTTTACACCTCTATCTAAACAACACGACACATTGCGAAGGATAAATCTCTTTCCGAGATGGAATATGTTTACTTTTGACTCAATTTCCATCAACGTTGCGAACAGTTTTATCAGTTATTTACACGGAAGTAGTAGGGAAAGTAGGAAATGAAGATAAGATGCTGGGTAACTCCTCAGTCTTTTACACAAAAATACTGCCTCATGACTATCCTTTTCCTGCAGGACTGGAGGGGACGGCAAGTATGGTGGCTTTTGAGCAGTTTCGCCTCCTTCACCGTGGCCAATCAAAAAGACGTGCGCATAAACTCGACAGCACCTGGTACCAAGTGACGGACCCGCAGGTGTTGGAGGGTTGTCCGAATATTACTAAATAAGCAGAGGATAACTGGGAGAACCCCGCGTCCTCCGTAGCATATGCACGTTGATCAATCCCATTTTTTGTGTATTTTCTTTCATTTAGAAATGCTGCTCGACGTTTTGTATGTCCTTCGAATTTCATCAGAGTGACTCTATTGTTTTGCACCTCTCGAATGGCAATCCCAATTCTCAATTTCATATCGGCGTAGAACAGACAATAACTTCAACGTGACTCGATAAGAAAAAGTCACACGGTGTTAGATCGGGACACTCAGGAGGTCATCAGAGCCGTACTTTTGAATTCTCCAGCGACAGATCTTCGTCAGTCATGGAGGAGACATTCTGTTCGTCACAACGAATTCCTCAGTCCTTCTTATCATCACAGAGTTTCAGTAAAACGATCTCAGGCAAACTTTGCCAAGGGTAATTTAGGCCCTTATACATAAATAACTATAATTCATCGATCAACTGCTTCTTATCTTTTTTTCTGGCTGTTGACGTTGACGAATCTGTAGAATTTAGTTGTTGATAACTTAACAGACTATCATAATAGTAGTTTCGTATTGAAATCAACCTCGTTTATTCAATGAATACATTTTAACAACAAACGCTAGTTTTTTTATGATTGTTTATTATTTAATAACTGCTTGATAAAATATTTCCATAATAGTTTCTTATTATCATCGCGCCAGTTTCAATCTCATGCACTTATACACAACTGATAATTATCGAAACAATACCAGTGGGATTCATACTGCCGAAGAAAAATAATAAAAGCCGGTATTCCGATTCGAATCTCTAGTTTCTAGTTCCCACAATACTTGAGATAAAAGCGTCGAGCTCTTTTCATTCAGGATCAAATGTCGTGGGCCGTATTGTTGGCTTCTGTTTCCTCTTGATGAAGTTTACGTATGAAATAAAGGTACATTGTCTTTGAAACAATGTGAGAAACAATTACTAGTATCGAACCAAAGCTTCGGGACGGAACGAAAAGTGTACGATTCAAGAAAATATAGCAGCCTAAGTAGATAACATTATTCCTTATCTTCGACAGCAAATGCGAACATTCATAATTAATGTTTACCTGACTCTCCACCTCGACGTTTCAATTCTAGTGATAAATGAAAGGAAATGTAATAATCCCTACAAATAATGATAATAATAACATAATTCACCATAACATCTGGTCAAGTCAGAGTCAAAACAGAGCAGGTTATCTTTACAAGGGGTGTGTTTCAGGGAGACTCCCTCAGCCCTCTTTTCTTCTGCATCTCACTACTGTCATTGTCCGTTTCACTATGGAAAACCCGTAGATACAACTGCGGCACCCCCAGCAACCAGAGGCATAAGGTCATCCATCTGTTTTACATAGATGACCTTAAACTTTATGCCTCCGGAGAAAAGGATCTTTATCGGTCCTTAAGGGTGGTGCAAGAATACACGCATGCTATCGAAATGGAGTTTGGGATCGACAAATGTGTCACGGTTCATCCCAAAAGGGGACGATGCAAGGAATACAGAATGGATGTTCAGTAGACGAAAGTACCACCCTACCTAGGGGTGGAACAACGCCATACCCAAGAGGTAGCTACTGTTGAAAACTCTCTCCGGGGCAAGTATCACCACAAACTCCAACATATCTGGTCATCAGAACTGTCGGTGAAAAACAAAGATGCTGCAATTAATATGCTTGCCGTACCGATTCTACTTTACTCCTTCGGATTAATAAAATGGACTCTGGAAAAAATGCGACAACTCGACGTAAGAGCTCGCAAAATGATGCATCTTCATAGGAGCTTGCATCCTAAATCGTCTGTTCCCCGCTTATACTTCCCCAGACAGCTTATGCGGTCTCAGCCTATATCTACAGGCATAAGCGGCACTACGAGTGTATAGACGAGACACCCGTGTTGCTTTAAGCTCCGGGGGATATGGAGTCCGTTTTGGAGAATGAGAAGTGCCGAATCAATTGGAACTACTCATTCCCCACCCTCAGGCAAATACAAGCCAATAAGACTGAAGTAGTCCTCCTCGACTATCAAAGTAGGACGATTTTCGTTATAGAGTTTTCGACTCCTGGCGAAACGAACATGGCCCGAGAAGGGAAGGAAAAACGGACTAAATATCGAGATCTGCTCTTTGAACTCTGCAGGCTTTCCCCAAACCATTCTGTTAAAATGGTGGTTCTGATAATAGGAGTCCTTGGTGGAATTATGGACACACTGCTATCAAGCTTAAAAATCATACCGGCTTGCCATGGTATGGCAGAAATCTTAGCCGGACGAATGCAGAAGGCCCTAATTTTTGGTTCACTCCGCCGACTAGGGGCACATCATTCTCTGACTCAGTAATCACTCACCCCAAGGACGTGAGGAGTGGTTACTAGGTTCAATGACACATCAGCGCGCCCTCCGGTTGCGGGGCTCCGGAGACAGGGCCTGAATATCCTCCTGATAGAAAAAAATTGAGTAATTTTCATATGTATTCATCAACTTACTAATCGTTCCCATCAAGGTTTTCGAATTGAGACCACAATTCCCTCACAAAAATCGAATGGGGTGCGACCAAGAGCTCAATTCACGAGAGCCGTTTCTACAGGAACAGTCCGGAAGTTGCTGGATTAATCTTCACCTTTACTGCGTCTCCACCGCTATACCGATTTTCAAGTTTATACGAGCAGCTGACGCACAATTCTTTCTCCACGATGCAGCTGACGATTTTCTCTCAACTCACAATAATGTCAACTGATAAAACGAAAAGTTCCACCGACGTAGTCATAGAGAAAAACCTATTTCTCGAATTATATTGTTACGAGATTGATAAAAATTCCCTAGCTACGCCGCTGGGTCGACTCGCAAGCGAATGGTCGATAATTATTTCCAAGAAGAGATTATTATCTGGATGGAATTCTGTCGTGAGTAATCTAGAGCGGACTCGCGAAGCATCTGGTTCCACAAATGGACTATATAAAGCGATATTTCACTGGGATTAAGATTAAGGAGTTTATGAAGAAGTGATAAGCAGTTTTGGAAGAAATATATAAGTGTTTGGAATATTTAGCTAGTTGTATTGTTGCATAGACCTAAGTGTTTTATTAGTCAGTGGAGTAGTTGTATGTTTTTAGTGAAGTTAGAAAATAAACAGTTAAGTAGTGTGCTCGGCAATATTATTTAGCAAAACGTAACAATATTCAAGCCAAAGATTCCTAATAGGTATTCATTTATTCGATGTTAGATCTCATTAAATCCCTGACGCTAGACGTATAACAGATTTTTTTGTTGGAGAAGAATGCCCGCATGACGAACCATTCAAGACCAAGTTTAGCAGCGCATAACTCGACTAATTTGACTCAACAAATCTAATATCATCAAAGAACACCTTTCGGTATACACAAACAAGTGGAAGAAAGAATACCTAGCGAATAATTAAATGCGAAACACTCCAATTAAGGAGTTATGCTAAGAATCCGTGTTTCGTAATAACTGATTTAATTATCATTCGTGGGAAAATCTCGAGCATCCAAGTCCTAGCTAATTTCATTTCTGATGCTGAAAAAATAAAAGGAATCGCTCGAGAAGGACAAGGAAAGAAACGGCGGAGTTGTTTGTGCCATTCGCGTTGAGAAAATGGATTTATACTTATGTCGTCGCGTTACTACTTTGCAAGATACAGATCAGTCTAGTAGTAATTCGATTATGTAAACAGGCTGACAGGGATGAGAGATAATGATTATTTATGCACGATCCGAAATTGGATGTTTTTTGGCATTCTCGACTATCCAAAGGTGACGTACGAGGATGTATTGATATCTAGTTAGCCTAGACCAGTTCCGTGCATAAACAAAATATTGCGTTACCATAGCAACGAACAATAACTTATTAGAAGTGTCAATGCAAAGTTTGACGTCAAAAAATTAAACAGAGTTACGCAATAAATTGAAAGAAAAATATTTCCACCGAAATTGTGAAAATCGAAAAATTGGAGTATCGAACCATCATCAAGTACCTGTATTTAAAAGGATTAAGAGGTAAGCAGATTTACGAAAATATGCTTAATACCCTTGGTGATCAATGTCCTTCGTATGCGACTGTGAAAAATTGGACTGCAAGCTTCAAAAGAGGTAAATTTTCCATTGAAGATGATGACCGATCGGGAAGGCCAGTTTCTGTGTCAGTCCCCGAAAATATCGATGCAGTTCATGACATGAACGTGAACGGATATCTGAAGCACTGAATTTTTCATACGAACGCGTTCATCATATAGTTCACGTCAATTTGGACATGAGAAAAATTGCTGCAAAATGGATCCCCAAATGTTTGAATGTTGACCAAAATCGTGCAAGGGTAGTAGCATCGCGTTCGATCTGTGCTCGATTTGAAAACGATGTAGACTTCTTAAACCGAATTGTTACTATGGATGAGACTTGGGTACATTTCTACGATCCAGAAACAAAGCAACAATCGATGGAATGGCGACACTCCGGTTCTCCAAGACCTAAGAAGTTTCGTGTCCAAAAATCTGCCGGAAAAAGTTCTTGCTTAATTTTTTTGGGATTGCCATGGAGTAATCATGATTGATTTTTTGGATAAGGGTAGAATAATAACTGGAGATTACTCTTCGACATTACTGACCACTCTACGGGAAAAAATTAAATAGAAAAGACGCGGAAAGCTATCCGAAGGTGTTTTGTTTTTGCAGGACAACGCCCCTCCACACAAATCTCATGTTGCCATGCAAAAAATTCGTGATTTAGGGTTTGAATTACTAGAACACTCCCCTTATTCACCAGATTTGGCTCCGTCCGACTATCATCTCTTTCCTCAACTGAAAAAAAGTTTAAAAGGTCGTAAATTTTCTTCCAACGCGGAGGTAATAAAAGCTGTGGAGGTCTGGTTTGCAGAGCAAGAAGAAACATTTTTTTTTGAAAGGTCTAGAGACGTTGCAGGTTCGCTGTCATAAATGTATTCAATTAAGAGGTGAATATGTTGAATAAGTAATAAAATATTTTGACATCGAAATTTTGTTTGGTTCTATGAGTAGTAGGCTAAGAATTTTTCAATATATCCTCGTTAAAGTAAAAATGAACCAGGATTGGAAAAAACAATTTTTTGAAAAAATCGAATGAAGCACCATTTATTGAAAAATTTCCATTGAATCACAACTTTTCAATTTTTTCTACAGTTCAACTACATTTCTGCATAAAACGTAGTAATGACAAAAGGTTAACTAACCGTGGACCTTTATGTACCCAAAAAAATAAATGAATTAAAAAAATTACGTTTTTTATCAAATGAGACATTCAAATCACGCGTCACTTTTCCAACATGGTTGCTATTTTTGGAAGGACGTCACTTTGCTATACCATGTGACACAGACTCATGATACACGCTCTTTTCTCCTTTGTTCGTTTACAACTTTTACAACTTTTTGAATCGTTATATCTCAAAAACGGGGCTCGTAGAAACAAAAGTGTTAATTAATTTTTTGGAGATAATTTTATGATCTACAATTTTTGTTTGAAATATTTTTATGATAAAACTAAACCGTTTTGCTGAAAATCGCGAAAAACTAATTTTTTTTACCTTTGACCTTGAATAAAATTTTTTCCTTACAGGGGAAAGATGGGGAACTTTCAATTTTGTTTCTTACCGATTTTCAGCTTGGTGGGAATTTAGGTAACTTCGAATGTCTAAATAGACCGGACTAAAGTTGGAACAAACTTCTTGTTGACGATAACCCTTCTCGATGTTTTCGCCAGAGGTTAAAGAAATGAATTGTGAACTAATCAATAAGGAAGCTGTGCAGTTCAATAATTGCCACCATATCAAACAACAATGTTCGATAATAAATTAATGAACGCTGTTTATCTACTTTATATCTTTCGTTATGTAACCCAAACGCTGGGTAAATTCCATCCATATTATTATAGTTTTTTTATTTTAATGATTATTAGCTTTGTTTTACAGCTTCTTCACTAAATCAGCTCAGCCAACACTCTGTTCATATTCTTGCTTTCAATTGGCTCCTGCCTAACTTTCTTCGACTAATTACGACAACTGTTACTAATTTTTCTCCAGCCAAAACTTCTTTTCAACTGGATACATCCACCAATTGACCCTAATTGTCGAAAATCCCTTGGGTCCAAAATTTTACTTATGTGGACTTCCATTAACACATCTCCCCAAACGAAGAATTTCAAATATAAACCAAGAAACTGTTCGAAACATTTTTCTAGTCGAATATAAACAAACAAATTATTCACAAGTACAAAACGAATAGACATAATTACGTACAAAGGGCCGTAGGCGAACAGCTGGTTGAAAAATGTCAAAATTAGTCAGGCGTGTATCCTTTTCACCCCTTCATTTGAATTGTTATGTATTAGTTGAACACGAAATTGGGGAGAAAAATACGTCGCGTAAGTTCGACTGCTTTCGACTGTTCAAAGGGAAAGTGAAAAAAGTGCGTTCGAACGCTTCGTGATGGATTCGCGTCTATTATTGAGTATTTTAAAAATGACTAGAGAACAAATTGAGAGTTAGTTGTTATACTCGGTGAAAAGTAGAAAAATGGGCAAATGAATTCGTTTCTGGTATGGCATAAGAAGAATATTTGTCGTCAAGTTTAATGTGGGAAAACATTTTTCAACAGTTACAACACAAGAGTTTTTTTTATCCGATCAATTTCGTGTCTCAACGAAAAAATTTCACCCATAAGTAATTCTACGAGAAAAATTGGGTACACTCTATGAGTGTTTATGAGGGAGTATTATTAATATTATTATTATTATTATCATAGTATAAATTATTGTATAACACAATGATCTGAGACGTTGAGTCTATCCAGGCCACACACGGTTTCTCGATGTATCTGTGTCTCCATTCACTCTTATTTGAAGCCCTATGTAGGCGGCCAAAAACATTTCAACGATCCTGGAGCCGGACCTGACCGCCTGTGTTTGTATAATCAGGCTCAGCTTGTTAACGATGTATACATGACATCATTACATCGAATAATAAACGAGAACCATGTAAGAAAAATCTAGACAAGTCATCGAGTGTTCAAATGACGTCGACATCTCTCGGCAATATTCTAGAATGGTCCAACAGAAGCCTGTCGCAGGTATAAATGCAAGAAGCCCGAAACGAGATGGGGATATCGAAAGTGGCTCTGTACAAGTTGGGCTCAATACTTTCATTATTAATTTTTTTTATGTACGTAGGTGTGCACTCATACACCTCATGTTCGACTTGCCATTTTTTACACCGTTTGCGGTTTTTCCAAATCAAACTAATGAAAGCGGAAAGCGGCGTCAAACCCCAGTGGAGTTATAAGTAGTTGATTGATACGATTCGATATTTTTCTGGGGAAAAAGTCTACTCTCTAGATAATATCGGGGATAAAACTTTCGCTAAATATAAAACCGCCCGCATGCTTCTCCAAACTTTCTAATTGACGTTTCTGACAAGAACGTGAGGGTGTAATGATGGCTTTATTACTCCAGGGAGTTAATTCATTTGAGAAACGTTACGTAAGTCAGAGCATACATTCTTCTTGAATATACAGAAACTCAACCTTATATATTAATATTTGGGTGATGATGACATCAGGTAAGGATAGAGCAATTCTACGAATGCCTATCAATTCAGAATGATGAAATTAGTATACACTGTGAATTCGGAATTTGAATATGAACAGACAACATTTTTTATTAAAAGCATTAGCAAATTCTCGAACATTTTCAACTCGAATTTGCAGAGGTTCAGTAAAAAGCCTATGAAATCCTTGATTGAAACAGAATCGATTTCAAATTCGGTAAGCATATACAAAAAAGGTTGAATTTTACGAAAATGAAAAAAAAAAAATTGAAAAATATTTTTGGCGGAAGATGACCGCTCTCAACTGCAGATAATCTTTTCAACTCGAGAACGATTGAAGATAGAGCAATTCTGCGAACGCGAATCGATTCAGAATGATGAAATTAGTATACTCCGTGAATTTGGAATTCAAATATGAACAGGCAACATTTTTTAATGAAAGCAATAGCAGATTCTCAAACATTTTCAGCTCGAAGTTGCAGAGGTTCAGAAAAGAGCCTATAAATCCTTAATTGAACCGGAATCGATTTCAAATTTGGTGAGCGTATACAGAAAAGGTTGAATTTTACGAAAATGGATGAAAAAATCATGAAAAAAAATGTTTGGCGAAAAATTACCGCTCTCAACTCCAGATAAACTTTTCAACTCGTGAACGGTTGAAGGTAGAGCAATTCTGCGAACACCAATCGATTCAGAATGATGAAATTAGTATACTCCGTGAATTTGGAATTTAAATATGAACAGACAACATTTTTTAATGGAAGCATTAGAAAATTCTCAAACATTTTCAACTCGAAATTGCAGAGGTTCAGTAAAAAGCCTATGATATCCTTAATTGAACCGGAATCGATTTCAAATTGGGTGAGCGTATACAGAAAAGATTGAATTTTATGAAAATGGATGAAAAAATCATGAAAAAAAATGTTTGGCGAAAAATTACCGCTCTCAATTTCAGATAAATTTTTCAACTCGAGAACGGTTGAAGATAGAGCAATTCTGCGAACGCCAATCGATTCAGAATGATGAAATTAGTATACTCCGTGAATTTGGAATTTAAATATGAACAGACAACATTTTTTAATGGAAGCATTAGAAAATTCTCCAACATTTTCAACTCGAAATTGCAGAGGTTCAGTAAAAAGCCTATGATATCCTTAATTGAACCGGAATCGATTTCAAATTGGGTGAGCGTATACAGAAAAGATTGAATTTTATGAAAATGGATGAAAAAATCATGAAAAAAATGTTTGGCGAAAAATTACCGCTCTCAACTCCAGATAAACTTTTCAACTCGTGAACGGTTGAAGATAGAGAAATTCTGCGAACGCGAATCGATTCAGAATGATGAAATTAGTATACTCCGTGAATTTGGAATCTAAATATGAACAGACAACATTTTTTAATGGAAGCATTAGAAAATTCTCAAACATTTTCAACTCGAAATTGCAGAGGTTCAGTAAAAAGCCTATGATATCCTTAATTGAACCGGAATCGATTTCAAATTTGGTGAGCGTATACAGAAAAGATTGAATTTTATGAAAATGGATGAAAAAATCATGAAAAAAAATGTTTGGCGAAAAATTACCGCTCTCAACTCCAGATAAACTTTTCAACTCGTGAACGGTTGAAGATAGAGCAATTCTGCGAACGCGAATCGATTCAGAATGATGAAATTAGTATACTCCGTGAATTTGGAATCTAAATATGAACAGACAACATTTTTTAATGGAAGCATTAGAAAATTCTCAAACATTTTCAACTCGAAATTGCAGAGGTTCAGTAAAAAGCCTATGATATCCTTAATTGAACCGGAATCGATTTCAAATTTGGTGAGCGTATACAGAAAAGATTGAATTTTATGAAAATGGATGAAAAAATCATGAAAAAAAATGTTTGGCGAAAAATTACCGCTCTCAACTCCAGATAAACTTTTCAACTCGTGAACGGTTGAAGATAGAGCAATTCTGCGAACGCGAATCGATTCAGAATGATGAAATTAGTATACTCCGTGAATTTGGAATCTAAATATGAACAGACAACATTTTTTAATGGAAGTATTAGAAAATTCTCAAACATTTTCAACTCGAAATTGCAGAGGTTCAGTAAAAAGCCTATGATATCCTTAATTGAACCGGAATCGATTTCAAATTTGGTGAGCGTATACAGAAAAGATTGAATTTTATGAAAATGGATGAAAAAATCATGAAAAAAAATGTTTGGCGAAAAATTACCGCTCTCAACTCCAGATAAACTTTACAACTCGTGAACGGTTGAAGATAGAGCAATTCTGCGAACGCCAATCGATTCAGAATGATGAAATTAGTATACTCCGTGAATTTGGAATCTAAATATGAACAGACAACATTTTTTAATGGAAGCATTAGAAAATTCTCAAACATTTTCAACTCGAAATTGCAGAGGTTCAGTAAAAAGCCTATGATATCCTTAATTGAACCGGAATCGATTTCAAATTTGGTGAGCGTAAACAGAAAAGATTGAATTTTATGAAAATGGATGAAAAAATCATGAAAAAAAATGTTTGGCGAAAAATTACCGCTCTCAACTCCAGATAAACTTTTCAACTCGTGAACGGTTGAAGATAGAGCAATTCTGCGAACGCGAATCGATTCAGAATGATGAAATTAATATACTCCGTGAATTTGGGATTTAAATATGAACAGACAGCATTTTTTAATGAAAGCAATAGCAAATTCTCAAACATTTTCAACTTGAAATTGCAGAGGTTCAGTAAAAAGCCTATGATATCCTTAATTGAACCGGAATCGATTTCAAATTTGGTGAGCGTATACAGAAAAGATTGAATTTTATGAAAATGGATGAAAAAATCATGAAAAAAAATGTTTGGCGAAAAATTACCGCTCTCAACTCCAGATAAACTTTTCAACTCGTGAACGGTTGAAGATAGAGCAATTCTGCGAACGCCAATCGATTCAGAATGATGAAATTAGTATACTCCGTGAATTTGGAATTTAAATATGAACAGACAACATTTTTTAATGGAAGCATTAGAAAATTCTCAAACATTTTCAACTCGAAATTGCAGAGGTTCAGTAAAAAGCCTATGATATCCTTAATTGAACCGGAATCGATTTCAAATTTGGTGAGCGTATACAGAAAAGATTGAATTTTATGAAAATGGATGAAAAAATCATGAAAAAAAATGTTTGGCGAAAAATTACCGCTCTCAACTCCAGATAAACTTTTCAACTCGTGAACGGTTGAAGATAGAGAAATTCTGCGAACACGAATCGATTCAGAATGATGAAATTAGTATACTCCGTGAATTTGGAATCTAAATATGAACAGACAACATTTTTTAATGGAAGCATTAGAAAATTCTCAAACATTTTCAACTCGAAATTGCAGAGGTTCAGTAAAAAGCCTATGATATCCTTAATTGAACCGGAATCGATTTCAAATTTGGTGAGCGTATACAGAAAAGATTGAATTTTATGAAAATGGATGAAAAAATCATGAAAAAAAATGTTTGGCGAAAAATTACCGCTCTCAACTCCAGATAAACTTTACAACTCGTGAACGGTTGAAGATAGAGCAATTCTGCGAACGCGAATCGATTCAGAATGATGAAATTAGTATACTCCGTGAATTTGGAATCTAAATATGAACAGACAACATTTTTTAATGGAAGCATTAGAAAATTCTCAAACATTTTCAACTCGAAATTGCAGAGGTTCAGTAAAAAGCCTATGATATCCTTAATTGAACCGGAATCGATTTCAAATTTGGTGAGCGTATACAGAAAAGATTGAATTTTATGAAAATGGATGAAAAAATCATGAAAAAAAATGTTTGGCGAAAAATTACCGCTCTCAACTCCAGATAAACTTTTCAACTCGTGAACGGTTGAAGATAGAGAAATTCTGCGAACACGAATCGATTCAGAATGATGAAATTAGTATACTCCGTGAATTTGGAATCTAAATATGAACAGACAACATTTTTTAATGGAAGCATTAGAAAATTCTCAAACATTTTCAACTCGAAATTGCAGAGGTTCAGTAAAAAGCCTATGATATCCTTAATTGAACCGGAATCGATTTCAAATTTGGTGAGCGTAAACAGAAAAGATTGAATTTTATGAAAATGGATGAAAAAATCATGAAAAAAAATGTTTGGCGAAAAATTACCGCTCTCAACTCCAGATAAACTTTTCAACTCGTGAACGGTTGAAGATAGAGCAATTCTGCGAACGCGAATCGATTCAGAATGATGAAATTAATATACTCCGTGAATTTGGGATTTAAATATGAACAGACAGCATTTTTTAATGAAAGCAATAGCAAATTCTCAAACATTTTCAACTTGAAATTGCAGAGGTTCAGTAAAAAGCCTATGATATCCTTAATTGAACCGGAATCGATTTCAAATTTGGTGAGCGTATACAGAAAAGATTGAATTTTATGAAAATGGATGAAAAAATCATGAAAAAAAATGTTTGGCGAAAAATTACCGCTCTCAACTCCAGATAAACTTTTCAACTCGTGAACGGTTGAAGATAGAGCAATTCTGCGAACGCCAATCGATTCAGAATGATGAAATTAGTATACTCCGTGAATTTGGAATTTAAATATGAACAGACAACATTTTTTAATGGAAGCATTAGAAAATTCTCAAACATTTTCAACTCGAAATTGCAGAGGTTCAGTAAAAAGCCTATGATATCCTTAATTGAACCGGAATCGATTTCAAATTTGGTGAGCGTATACAGAAAAGATTGAATTTTATGAAAATGGATGAAAAAATCATGAAAAAAAATGTTTGGCGAAAAATTACCGCTCTCAACTCCAGATAAACTTTTCAACTCGTGAACGGTTGAAGATAGAGAAATTCTGCGAACACGAATCGATTCAGAATGATGAAATTAGTATACTCCGTGAATTTGGAATCTAAATATGAACAGACAACATTTTTTAATGGAAGCATTAGAAAATTCTCAAACATTTTCAACTCGAAATTGCAGAGGTTCAGTAAAAAGCCTATGATATCCTTAATTGAACCGGAATCGATTTCAAATTTGGTGAGCGTATACAGAAAAGATTGAATTTTATGAAAATGGATGAAAAAATCATGAAAAAAAATGTTTGGCGAAAAATTACCGCTCTCAACTCCAGATAAACTTTTCAACTCGTGAACGGTTGAAGATAGAGAAATTCTGCGAACACGAATCGATTCAGAATGATGAAATTAGTATACTCCGTGAATTTGGAATTTAAATATGAACAGACAACATTTTTTAATGGAAGCATTAGAAAATTCTCAAACATTTTCAACTCGAAATTGCAGAGGTTCAGTAAAAAGCCTATGATATCCTTAATTGAACCGGAATCGATTTCAAATTTGGTGAGCGTATACAGAAAAGATTGAATTTTATGAAAATGGATGAAAAAATCATGAAAAAAAATGTTTGGCGAAAAATTACCGCTCTCAACTCCAGATAAACTTTTCAACTCGTGAACGGTTGAAGATAGAGAAATTCTGCGAACACGAATCGATTCAGAATGATGAAATTAGTATACTCCGTGAATTTGGAATCTAAATATGAACAGACAACATTTTTTAATGGAAGCATTAGAAAATTCTCAAACATTTTCAACTCGAAATTGCAGAGGTTCAGTAAAAAGCCTATGATATCCTTAATTGAACCGGAATCGATTTCAAATTTGGTGAGCGTATACAGAAAAGATTGAATTTTATGAAAATGGATGAAAAAATCATGAAAAAAAATGTTTGGCGAAAAATTACCGCTCTCAACTCCAGATAAACTTTTCAACTCGTGAACGGTTGAAGATAGAGCAATTCTGCGAACGCGAATCGATTCAGAATGAAGAAATTAGTATACTCCGTGAATTTGGGATTTAAATATGAACAGACAGCATTTTTTAATGAAAGCATTAGAAAATTCTCAAACATTTTCAACTAGAAATTGCAGAGGTTCAGTAAAAAGCCTATGAAATCCTTAATTGAACCGGAATCGATTTCAAATTTGGTGAGCGTATACAGAAAAGATTGAATTTTATGAAAATGGATGAAAAAATCATGAAAAAAAATGTTTGGCGAAAAATTACCGCTCTCAACTCCAGATAAACTTTACAACTCGTGAACGGTTGAAGATAGAGCAATTCTGCGAACGCCAATCGATTCAGAATGATGAAATTAGTATACTCCGTGAATTTGGAATCTAAATATGAACAGACAACATTTTTTAATGGAAGTATTAGAAAATTCTCAAACATTTTCAACTCGAAATTGCAGAGGTTCAGTAAAAAGCCTATGATATCCTTAATTGAACCGGAATCGATTTCAAATTTGGTGAGCGTATACAGAAAAGATTGAATTTTATGAAAATGGATGAAAAAATCATGAAAAAAAATGTTTGGCGAAAAATTACCGCTCTCAACTCCAGATAAACTTTACAACTCGTGAACGGTTGAAGATAGAGCAATTCTGCGAACGCCAATCGATTCAGAATGATGAAATTAGTATACTCCGTGAATTTGGAATCTAAATATGAACAGACAACATTTTTTAATGGAAGCATTAGAAAATTCTCAAACATTTTCAACTCGAAATTGCAGAGGTTCAGTAAAAAGCCTATGATATCCTTAATTGAACCGGAATCGATTTCAAATTTGGTGAGCGTAAACAGAAAAGATTGAATTTTATGAAAATGGATGAAAAAATCATGAAAAAAAATGTTTGGCGAAAAATTACCGCTCTCAACTCCAGATAAACTTTTCAACTCGTGAACGGTTGAAGATAGAGCAATTCTGCGAACGCGAATCGATTCAGAATGATGAAATTAATATACTCCGTGAATTTGGGATTTAAATATGAACAGACAGCATTTTTTAATGAAAGCAATAGCAAATTCTCAAACATTTTCAACTTGAAATTGCAGAGGTTCAGTAAAAAGCCTATGATATCCTTAATTGAACCGGAATCGATTTCAAATTTGGTGAGCGTATACAGAAAAGATTGAATTTTATGAAAATGGATGAAAAAATCATGAAAAAAAATGTTTGGCGAAAAATTACCGCTCTCAACTCCAGATAAACTTTTCAACTCGTGAACGGTTGAAGATAGAGCAATTCTGCGAACGCCAATCGATTCAGAATGATGAAATTAGTATACTCCGTGAATTTGGAATTTAAATATGAACAGACAACATTTTTTAATGGAAGCATTAGAAAATTCTCAAACATTTTCAACTCGAAATTGCAGAGGTTCAGTAAAAAGCCTATGATATCCTTAATTGAACCGGAATCGATTTCAAATTTGGTGAGCGTATACAGAAAAGATTGAATTTTATGAAAATGGATGAAAAAATCATGAAAAAAAATGTTTGGCGAAAAATTACCGCTCTCAACTCCAGATAAACTTTTCAACTCGTGAACGGTTGAAGATAGAGAAATTCTGCGAACACGAATCGATTCAGAATGATGAAATTAGTATACTCCGTGAATTTGGAATCTAAATATGAACAGACAACATTTTTTAATGGAAGCATTAGAAAATTCTCAAACATTTTCAACTCGAAATTGCAGAGGTTCAGTAAAAAGCCTATGATATCCTTAATTGAACCGGAATCGATTTCAAATTTGGTGAGCGTATACAGAAAAGATTGAATTTTATGAAAATGGATGAAAAAATCATGAAAAAAAATGTTTGGCGAAAAATTACCGCTCTCAACTCCAGATAAACTTTTCAACTCGTGAACGGTTGAAGATAGAGCAATTCTGCGAACGCGAATCGATTCAGAATGAAGAAATTAGTATACTCCGTGAATTTGGGATTTAAATATGAACAGACAGCATTTTTTAATGAAAGCATTAGAAAATTCTCAAACATTTTCAACTAGAAATTGCAGAGGTTCAGTAAAAAGCCTATGAAATCCTTAATTGAACCGGAATCGATTTCAAATTTGGTGAGCGTATACAGAAAAGATTGAATTTTATGAAAATGGATGAAAAAATCATGAAAAAAAATGTTTGGCGAAAAATTACCGCTCTCAACTCCAGATAAACTTTACAACTCGTGAACGGTTGAAGATAGAGCAATTCTGCGAACGCCAATCGATTCAGAATGATGAAATTAGTATACTCCGTGAATTTGGAATCTAAATATGAACAGACAACATTTTTTAATGGAAGTATTAGAAAATTCTCAAACATTTTCAACTCGAAATTGCAGAGGTTCAGTAAAAAGCCTATGATATCCTTAATTGAACCGGAATCGATTTCAAATTTGGTGAGCGTATACAGAAAAGATTGAATTTTATGAAAATGGATGAAAAAATCATGAAAAAAAATGTTTGGCGAAAAATTACCGCTCTCAACTCCAGATAAACTTTACAACTCGTGAACGGTTGAAGATAGAGCAATTCTGCGAACGCCAATCGATTCAGAATGATGAAATTAGTATACTCCGTGAATTTGGAATCTAAATATGAACAGACAACATTTTTTAATGGAAGTATTAGAAAATTCTCAAACATTTTCAACTCGAAATTGCAGAGGTTCAGTAAAAAGCCTATGATATCCTTAATTGAACCGGAATCGATTTCAAATTTGGTGAGCGTATACAGAAAAGATTGAATTTTATGAAAATGGATGAAAAAATCATGAAAAAAAATGTTTGGCGAAAAATTACCGCTCTCAACTCCAGATAAACTTTACAACTCGTGAACGGTTGAAGATAGAGCAATTCTGCGAACGCCAATCGATTCAGAATGATGAAATTAGTATACTCCGTGAATTTGGAATCTAAATATGAACAGACAACATTTTTCAATGGAAGTATTAGAAAATTCTCAAACATTTTCAACTCGAAATTGCAGAGGTTCAGTAAAAAGCCTATGATATCCTTAATTGAACCGGAATCGATTTCAAATTTGGTGAGCGTATACAGAAAAGATTGAATTTTATGAAAATGGATGAAAAAATCATGAAAAAAAATGTTTGGCGAAAAATTACCGCTCTCAACTCCAGATAAACTTTACAACTCGTGAACGGTTGAAGATAGAGCAATTCTGCGAACGCCAATCGATTCAGAATGATGAAATTAGTATACTCTGTGAATTTCAAGTTGATCGAAAATTAAAAGTATTTACTCGAAAAAAGTCCCAAGGGGTAGACCCCTAAAAATCATGAGAAATATAAAATCATCAGATCGACTTGAAATTTGCAGTATATACGCAAAATTTCATGCTGATTCCAAAAATATATGATTTTTAGGTGGTCAGATACAAGGTTTAGCAGAAAAAATAATATACGTCAAAAATTCTCTTACCCAAGTTATTTTTCCAATATGCCCTCTCTGAAATTGGCACGATAAACAACTAACTTATCCAGGAACTATTTACATCAACATTCTAATTTTCTTGCAAATAATGCATGGCCAACCCCTCAACATCAGCGGGGGCTATCAGCCAGTGTGCCGTTCGCGAAGGGCAGTCATTTAGCATGGTTCGGCTATGGATTATATGACATGTTTGGACAAGGCTTAATACAGATGAGCTTGGATTTGGGTTTACATTGTCAAAGCAGGTACGCAGATGCACTTTGAGTGCTCCGCTATGAAGCACCATGAAAGCCACTTATTTTTCTTGTTCCTTGCACGAGTCACACCAATAAGTACTTCGAATAATGTCACAGCCAATAAGCGTCGTTTTCCAATGTCTTGACAGCGCTTTCAAAGATTCGCACCGGTAATTTCCCGCGTCGTAAACCACCTTTCTTTTTACGTCCGAATTTTATGAGACATCAACCGAGGTGACCATGACTCGAGCAACAAATGAACTCTCCACCAGATATCTCATATTTTATGATCAGCGTGGAACTGTGAATAAGTTCGTTTTATGACGATTGAATTTTTTTTACACCGAAGCATGTGAACAAAATGATGGATGACCACGTCGGATGGAAATCCAAGTGACGGTTTCTGTTGTTCTATTGTGTAGAATATTGGAAAAGGGCTTTCGCATCCGCCTGATCTCTATTTTCAAGAGTTTGTGTGTTTTTTTTTTGATGACGGGTGAAAACTCATTATCATTTGTTTGTTTGAATTTTACGATACAGGATAAGGAACATTAAATGGGTTGCCCATTCACCTATTATTTTTTGAGTGAAGTTTTCACAATGTATTCAGCCACACTGCTTTCTTGAATTTGAAAGCAAGATTTTGAACGTACTGAATAAATATGTGAATCCGAACAAAGTTCGAAAAGTATGCCGTAGAGTTTCCAATGAACCCACAAAGATTCAAAGTGAATAAAATTCTTTAAAAATCTACTCAAATATAATTTCCAGTCTCTCGGTATTACCAACGCACTGTATGCTGATTGAATATAGTTTTTCTGTTTCAATAAATTTCAAGGTTCCACGACAAAAATTTGTTAGGTAATTTCGACAATTGACGAATTGATTTTCAGGAGCAGAAAAATGATTCAACCAAATTATTTATGTGTATTACTGAAAAAGGGAATTTCCCCATTAGTTAGCATTTAAAAGTAATTTTCCGGCTATTCAAAAATGAGAATTTTTACGACAAATATGTTTTTCGACAATAAGTAATTGTTTCATAAATTTCCGACCGAAAAAATAATATTCACTAAATTATCATACAGGGCGTAGGTATAATACCGAGAGAGTGGAAATAATAGAATTTTACCAATGACAGGTTAGTTTTCCCGCTTCAGAAAATTTCGCTGTCCCGCGACAAATTCGTTTCTGTCATTCGAGAATTGACGAGTTGATTCTCAGGAGCAAAAAAAGCAAGATAAAATGACAAAGAGAATATAGAGTAAAATAAAATTATGAAATTATGAGACAATGAAAAATACAGACAGGTATATCATTGATTCAAAATACAGACGGAAGCCATAACATTACCTAAAATTCGTCACATGTGCGCTAAATTGCTATAAAATCGTTTACGCTATAAAAACACTTTACGATTAAAAAACTTTCCAATTCGTATTTGAAAGAAGACATTGTAGTTATACTCTTCAGTTTTTGTGAAAGATTTTTGAAAAATTTAATCTGGAGCACTGGACTCCATTTTTTTTCTTGGCAAAAGGAACATGAAAGTGGTTCATTTTGGAGACCACAAAAAAATAATCAAGTTGGATGGATTTTTCTCAAGAACATAAGTTTTTCATTTCTTCCTAAAAGAATCCATAACCAAAATATATTCGACAGTAGTTTAATGAAAGAATCATAAATTATTTGTATGTGCATGCGGTGTTGCCAATTACGCAGAATTTCCCCGTACCTATATCAAGAATTACAATAAAAAAAACATATACAGAGTGAGTCATAATAAGACCGACAAGGTGAAAAGTTCCTATCAAGGTATGTCCTAAAACGCATCCCCTCTGAGATACAGGGTGTCAAAAGTACAAAAAAAAAAGATTTAATTATTTTTCTCAAAAATTCCTTCCTTGATTAATGTACCGAGTTTGGTATATTTTGCTTCAGGAATTTTGGAGAAAAAAAAAATCTAAGTACTTAATTTTTTTCGTACTTTCAACACCCTGTATCTCAGAGGGGATGCATTTTTGGACATACCTTGATAGGAACTTTTCATCTCGAAATGGGGTGAGGAATCTGTAGTCGGATTATTTTTCGTTAAGTAAATAGTCTTCGACAATTACTCGACTATTTTTGGTTACCACAGTGATAAAATTTGATGTTTATTCGTCTAGTTATATTGGTGGCAGTGCTAAAATTAGCACAGCTACCCCATATAAAAAAATTAGGAGCGCGACATTTTTTTTTTCGTTCACATAAAGTGGCCATGCTAACTTTATAATACATTTACTTTTCATTGGTTTGATATTATCTCAAAAAAGTTTTTGTTAATGCTGTTCCTCTTTTACGTAAGTATATTTTTTCAATTTGTTATTGGTGTGAATGCAATTCGAAAACACACTGGGACTGGGATGCGGTGCAATTCGACGTAAACTCTGCTTTTATTTTTCTCGGTCATTTTATAACCAGAAGCTCAAGTTGAACCTACTCACAGTCGACGTTTCTAAGCGTCTAGCTGCTTTTCCTATTTTAATCGTGTTACAGTAAAACATTTATTTTCGTACAGAAATAAGCATTTCCTACAAATAAAAGACGGCCAGAGCTTGCACAAGGGGAAAACATGCGAAAGTTCTTGCCAACAACTTAATTCCGTTGTGTGTTTCTCTGCCATTTCTCAAATTGGATGAATTAGGTAACGTGAGATGATCTAACAGTTCCGCACATATAATAACATGAAAAATACTCCGTTAAACCTATACAGGGTTCTCGAAAATTCGTATCGGAACGTGACACATAAAAGTGAACAATGTTCGAGTTCTTTAAATGGATTACCTGTTTGTTTACTACGTCAGTTCCATAAAAAAAAGCAACAAGAGTAGTAGCAACAAGGGACCTTTACATTTACAAAAAATCAATTGTGAAACTTGTTTCAATGGATTGTTAATAGTCTAAAATGTCTATTTATCAACGAGTGCCACTCTACTTTTTTATTTAAGAAAAATTTCGCATTTCAAAGTGTACCTGTGACGTCACGTTTATCGGAAACATCCCCCACCATAATCCACGTTCCGAAATAGGGAATATCGTTCTCCCACTAAATATAGCTACTGGCTGATTATAAGCCATCGAGAAATAATTGAAACATTGTCACTGGATCAACACATCAAAAAAATTTACGTAAAAGCAATTTTTATATTATTTGTAACTTTCAAATTTTCTGAACGAACCTGCCTTTTGATAAAAAACTATTGTTGGCAACACCGCAAATTAAAATAACAGTTCTTATGGAACGAAGGTTGTTATTACTACATGACACATAAAATTTATTTGAATTTTCACTGGTGTATGTGGAAAAAAAAGAAATTAAAAAAAATTACCAATCATTATTAAAGATCCAGAAATTTCATCTCCACAATTTCAATCTAAAAAATTTTTCTCTCGCCGAAATCAATTACAATGAAGGAAGAGAGGTAGGTACTTAACAAACTCTTCAAAAAAATAAACCCAGTCGAGATATATAAGGTCTTAATGTTAAAGTTGTCAAAAGCATAAAAAATATAATTTTAATTCAATTCGTAAAGATGGCATTTTTGTCTCTGTGTATCAGAGATACGTATCTTCAAACTGGAAATCCAAATTATCCAACAAACTTCAGACCATTATCTTCACTTTCGATAATATCTAAATACTTGAAAAAATAGCTTTTTGAATACTTTAAAAATATCAACACATTTACAGACTGCCAGTATGGATTTCGTAATATTGAGTAAGTACTTAGATCTAGTAACAAAATAACAAAAATCTTTGAAAAGCTAGAGTATACAGAAAAAACATTTTGCAATCTAAGTAAAGCATTTGACTGTGTATCACATGAAATTCTCTTGAAGAAATTAGTAAAATACGATTTCTCTGACAACAGTGTGAAGTTGGTAAACTCTTATTTGAAAAATCGTTTTCAAACAGAAAAAATAGGAGAAAATCTCTCAACACAAGAAAAAAATCACAGATGGTGTACCGCAGGAATCCATTTCAGTTTTAGTACCACTTTCTTTCATCATTGCCAATAATGATCAAGGAGAAGGTAACATCATATAAGTATTTTGTATGCTGACGATACCACAATCCAATCAAATGCAAAAACTCTTAATGAGAGAACTTTTTTCAGAGGCAAGAACAAAAACTGAAAAGTGCTTGAATGCCAACGAAATCTACCTAAATAAAAAAAACTCAAAACATGGTATTGAATATGAAAAAAAAAAGTAAACCCACGAACTAGTGTGAAATTTCTGGGAATCTATACAGACAGCAAATTTAAATGGAATCAGCACATAAATGAAGCACAAAAAAACTGAATAGAAATTTATTTTTACTACTCTTCATATAGGATTCTATTTTCAATAAACGGAAAATTATCATATTACCAAAATCAGACGGAATAGAAATTTAAAACTTTTGCTGGTATTTCTATTCATCGCACTGAAAAATAAAGTTAACAAAGCGTTTCTAACTCTACTCTCCCTCAATACCAGCACTCATTACGGCTGCTAGTTTTTCAATATTTAAAAAACAAGTCCTTGAAATCAGTGTCGGATGTATCGATAATAAAATGAAATGATCAAAACACGAGCTTTCTCAAGAGTATTCCAAATATTCTGATTAATCTAGTTAGCTGTCTGCTTCATTTATTTTAGATGCCTAGCTGTATGACATAGGTAGGTATCTCGCAATCACAAAATGAATCATCATATTAGGGTTTACCAACGATTGGCACTGTTAATACATTAATCAGCATTAAATTAATGACACGGATGTCAATTATGCAATTTCTAGTGCAAAGCAGCATTCCCAAGGTAACTGACCAGTTCTAACGTCTCTCGACTTCATTTCGCTATAAAACATCGCGAAATTTCGAGGCGACATCGACATGGAATCGAAAACTTACCTGCTATTATTGTAGACGTTGAAAAGCACAGCAAAGAAAGGACTAGAAGCCATGTATCCGATCCATCGAAATACCTAACATTGCTCTTCGGTGACATCCCGTTAGGTATTCTTTGTTTATGTTTACACACTACCATGGTGGAAGTTCGACTTTACACCGACTGTTTCAGTTACTTCATCAAATTCAAACGACAAACTCATCACTCGCATCCACGTAAACCACAAACTGCATTTCTTCGCACACACACATAAACACTTGAAAAGTTCGTTCGAGACACCTGTGGATGCTGCAACTCGGAATCAACAATCAAATGCGGCAAAACTCGATCAGTTTCTTCTCCATGTCGAACGGCTCACATAATCCGAACGTATTGCGGGATTCTTTCACAAAATACAACGACTACGCGAACTGGATCGTGTCAAATCTTCACCATTTTCGAGAGACATTACGAGAGAACAGACGCGCCGAACTCCACAGCACACGTCGCAAATGCAAGTTTGTAAAGTGCATGTTTTCTGTTGAAAGTTTTGGCGCATGCGCAGCAGCGCCACAGGTAAGTTAAATGACGGGAGAATATCGGTTCGGCCTGCGGTAGCGACATCTCTTGGACAGGTATGGAAGGTGAGTGCGCGGCATGGAATGCACGTGGCTCAGGTGACCGGGTGAGACATATACAGGGGGTGTCACGAAGTACGAATGTTAAAGCCGGTAAATGGTTCACTGTCACATAGTTTGATCAAAATGCCGATCTGACGTCATTTTTATTCGAAAATAATTATTTGAAATACCTAATCCAGTTGAAATTGTTTGAAATAAACCAATGAAGATGACGTCACTTCAAAGCATTTTAATCAAACTATGTGACGTGAGTCACGGAATTAAAGGGACATCAGTGTAACTGAAAAGTACCCTAGTTGCCAGATAATGTATCTGAGCAGTTTATTTATACCTGATTTGGCAATCTGGAACTTTAGATTTGTTCAATGATTGTTTTAATAAAACTTGAATATGGGAAAATTAGGAATATGTCAGTGTGAATATGTGATATTATCTACAGGGAAAATAAAAATACGTTAGTATCTACCATTAAACCGTTTTCCTCTGATATACAGGATGTTTCAAATTCGATCCTCACCATTATTTGGGATCTCCGAAACTATCAGAGATACGCAGATGGTTGAATTGGGGCAAATAAGTTGTGCATTTACCTGACTAACAATATTCCGTTGAAAAAGTTCAGAAATTCCGAGTATATCCGGAGATATCCGGAAAAAGGAGAAATTTTGGAAAATGGTTTCTATTTTTTTCTGGCTTTATTTTTCAGCGGATTCGAAAATAAATCGCACTTCCACATTGCCACTTTTCCCCTGCTACATAATGGTGTTTTCAGATTTGCTATGCGACGTTTCGTCTTCCGGCCACCATCATCAACTTATTTTTTTCTTATAGGCGCTACATTGGATTCGTTCTGTTTTGAATAGAATCAGACATTACCTTTTCTATGATTTATCATAAGTTATCATCCTTTTTCAAAAAACCGGGGATATTAAAACAAATTTTGGCTTTGACTTTGATGTTTCTAAATTTGACTTTGAATTTGTCACACTCAATGACATTTTGTTATTGAATTTTTGGCGAAAAATGGCTTTCACGAATGAAGAAAAAAGAGATCTGATACAAAAATTTATATATTAAAAATACAATAGAAACAGTGTTATATAGGACATCCGAAATGTATTTAAACTTGGATTCCGAAAGACGACAACCACATTGAACTATGTTCAAGCTATCAGATCAAAATCTCACTGAGTTCGTTTCATTTGAAAGCCAAGGACAAAATACAGAATGGACCAGGAAAATAATAAAGTTTGATAAATGAGGTATGTATGAGGTAAATTAGACATTGTGTCCTTTTCAACAAAAATTAATTTAATTTGCAGATACACATGAACCCCGGGAAAACTTCACGTCAAAAATTTCCTCCGACATGAATATTTGTCGTACGCAAGTGCTTGGAGACAACTCAAAAAAAGCGGTTTCAAATGTTACGAAATACACAAATCTCAAAAATTGCATCCAGGTGATCCTGAAAGACGATTAGAATTTTGTAATTGGCTAATAAGAAGACCTATAATCTTTGGACAGATGAAAGAACTTGGTAAAATTCCGTTAACGCCAGGCAACCGATTTAAAAAAAAAAATTTTTTGAGACTTACCCAGCTCGGTGTCCTGAACAAAAAATCCAAATGAAATTCTCGGCGGTCTCAAGTAGTTTCGGAGATACGGCCCTTTCTTTGGATGGAAACAGGCATTTTCTAGCACACGTTTCTGCTGTGAACAAACACTCACAATGCTTCCTTCTTTTTGTCAACACAATGTACACACCCTAATTCACCTGTTTCATACATTTTTTTAAATTAGAAACTGTATTTTTATTAACAAATTCTTCCTTCTTTATAGATTGTTACAAACGACATTTTTAGTGTGATTCTGAAGAATGACAGCCAAAAATCTAGTGTACTTTACTCATGTTGGGTTGGTAACGGTACGCTCAACCAAAGCCAACTTATGAAATTCAAACGCGAAGAAACAAATTTTTCTTCAAAACGTCAATAAATTTAATTTCGCATTATTAAAAAAATACTTAAATAAAAGGAAATGGATCTGAGATACAGATTGAAAAAAGCCTACGAACCGGAATATAGACCAAGTAAATAAACCTGTTATTATTTAAATTAACTTACCTATTTCTAAAATTACAATGATTTTAGATGATGCTTTATGGCTGGTCCAAGATGCTATTGGCCATTCTGAATCATGGCCTGATTTTATATTGAATGCGTTGAATACATCAACATTTAAATACCCCGAAAGGGTTAAAATATGATAAAGGGTAAAATATGTCAAATTTGATTTGAATTTTATAAGTTGGCGGTGGTTGAGCGTACCGTTACCAACCCAACATGAGTAAAGTACACTAGATTTTTGGCTGTCATTAAGTAAAAAAGTTGATGATGATGGCCGGAAGATGAAACGTCGGGTAGCAAATCTGAAAACACCTTTAAGTAGCAGGGGAAAAGTGACAAAGTGGAAGTGCAATTTCTTGTCGAATCTTTCGAAAAATAAAGCCAGAAAAAAAAACATTGGACAAAATTTCTGTTTTTTCAGGATATTTCCGGAAATACTTGGAATTCTAGAACTCTCTCAACGGCAAATTGTAGTCAGGTAAATGCGCAACTTTGTCCCAATTCAACCATTTTCGTATCTCTCATATAGTTTCCGATATCCCAATGGTGAAGATCGAATTTGAAACACCCTGTATATACAATCAAACGGTTATCCTCTGCTGGTTTTGCTAGTATTATAAGCCCCATGAAATTTAGCGAGTTTTAACAATAAACAGAGGACAGAGGCATATATTCGTTGAAATGCTAATCAAAAAATTGACCAGAATTGTGAAAAGTCTTTGCAGATTAAAGTTCAGCAAGAATAACTATCTATCTGTGTCTGCTAGGTGCAAATCCATAGACAACCTTCACTTGATATAATTCATAGGTGTTCCTAAAAATATGTGCATAAAGTTTATTGACAGTTTTTAAATGAAGGAAAAAATTGGTCAATAAAGAGAGTTTTATTTCCCAGTCGTCGAACGTAATGTTTTTATTAGAAACTTTTTCATTGTATTTCAACCATTTGAAACTAATTATTCTTTTCATAATTTCTGTTGACGTCAATGTTGAACATGCGCAGTACGTGATTTGCACGAAGAATTTCAATAAAAACTAGAAGTTGGCCAGCTTGATGACTTCCTTAAAGGCCGATTTAGATCTTCGAGCAATGAAAAAATTCCATGCGTGCACACCTTGCGTTTTTCCCTCACGCCGACAGGCACAGGTGTGAACGTCGACAGGCATGTATTTCTCATGCTGGGTTAAAATCGCAGGGGGGCATGCATGTATCTGAATCGGCTTCAAGTTATTATTCTGATTACTAGTGATTACTACTCTTCAGCTCAGACATTTCGGATTAAAACTGGAATAATTGACCGTTTGCTCATGCGTTACACACCACTAAACTATTTAGAAGGAATTCAAACATCACAAATCGTCAAATTCAAAAATAAAAATTGTTTTGGCGTCTTAGAGCTGCAAGAGTTCCCATCGACCAGACTTTACATGTAATAATTCTAATCGACCAGACTTCACATTCAAGAATTCCAATCGACCAGACTTCCGATAGGCGATCCGCATGGACCAATGACCAATCAGAATCGTTATGGAGTGGATGTGACCAAATTGAAAGATTCATCCAAGTTTGGATGGTTATTCTGTCTTCATTTGGTGAGTTCAAAACTGTTTCCACTACTCTAGGTGTGGTATTCCGTGTACCATAGAATTCTACCTTTCATCGAATGAGTGAGATGAAATTATAGTTGAATTGATGGGAGAAACAGAGAGACAACTATAACTATCCACTATAGAATTCAATGATGGATGGAATCTTACCTCAATAGGCAACACAAAATACACACTGAAACACACTGGGTAATAAACTCGCGATTTCTAAGAATTCAAATTTCAAAATTCAGCTTGGATAAAACTACATTGTATCCAACGTAGTACCTACCAAGGGATAGTAGATGGAATTTGGTGATTTTCTTGAAGCACTGAAGAAGCATTGGTGTGGTAAAAATCATTAATGTGAAGCAAAAATACTGTTGGTGCTAGGTTGGATCTCTGTAGACCACCAACATTCAAAGTTACAATGTCAGATGAGCTCTATTACCCAGCACATTAGTATTTTTTTTCGGTAAAGATAAGTTTATCGGGCTCCGCCTCAAGATTAAAAAGAAAAGAACAACAACAGCAACAACAAAGTGATTCATCTTACGTAGTTTTTCCTTCTGTCCTGAACCGAAGAAAGTTCGAGTGGATCTCAATATCTCTTTCAGATATGCCCATCTGAATCTTGAAAATCGATTGTTTTCACACACGAATTTTTCGAATGAAAGTCACACAAAATGTATCCGTCTTTTTGTCGACACTTTTTTCAGGCGTTGATCTACCTAATTACACTATATTACTAACACCAAATACGACCGTTTTACACAAAAATTTTACCGTCATCTTGTACCCACAAACATTACCTTCTTTTTTTTAATATTCACTTTGTTGAATATGCGTCGCCAACTATTCAAATATGAGCAAATATCTTCTCATTCATTTAGGTATATGTTCAATTGTTTAATTTAATTTTCGCCAGTGACTAAGTTGATAAAAATGTCAAAAATTAACTCAAAAATAAAACCAGGAAGAGCTTATGAGCCCGCTAAAAATTCAGAAATAAATTTTGCTGCGCTCGCTCTCTTGTGGTTAAACGATGAAAAAGGGAGAAAATGACCGAACCTAAGCTAGAATTGCTGACTGAAAATATAAATGAAAACAGTCAGAATTCCGACTTGGTATCTCAGAATTAATCAGCTAATTCTGAGATACGAAGTCGGAATTCTGATTCAACATCTCGGAATTACCCTATTTTGAGTTACTAAGTCGGAGAATTCTAACTTAGTATCTTGGAATTCGCTAATTCTGAGATACCAAGTAGGAAATAGCTAATTCTGAGTTATTAAATCGGACAATTCTGTCTAGTATCTCGGAATTTTGCTAATTCTGAGATACTAAGTCGGAATTCTGACTCAACATCTCGGACCTACCCTATTTAGAGTTACTAATTCAGAGAATTCTAACTTAGTATCTTGGAATTAGCTAATTCTGAGATACCAAGTAGGAAATAGCTAATTTTGAGTAACTAAATCGGAGAATTCTGTCTTAGTATCTCGGAATTTGCTAATTCTGAGATACCAAGTCGGAGTTCTGACTCAACATTTCAAAATTACCTAATTTTGAGTCACTGAGTCGGAGAATTCTGACTTAGTATCTCAGAATTAGCTAATTGTGAGATACTAAGTCGGAATTCTGACTCAACATCTCGGATCTATGAGTTACTAATTCAGAGAATTCTTAGTATCTCGGAATTAGCTAATTCTGAGATACTAAGTCGGAATTCTGACTTGGTATCTCGAAATTAGCTAATTCTGAGATACCAAGTAGGAAATAGCTAATTTTGAGTTACTAAATCGGAGAATTCTGACTTAGTATCTCAGAATTAGCTAATTCCGAGATACTAAGTCGGAATTCTGACTCAACATCTCGGAATTACCCTATTTTGAGTTACTAAGTCGGAGAATTCTGACTTAGTATCTCAGAATTAGCTAATTGTGAGATACTAAGTCGGAATTCTGACTCAACATCTCGGACCTACCCTATTATGAGTTACTAATTCAGAGAATTCTTAGTATCTCGGAATTAGCTAATTCTGAGATACTAAGTCGGAATTCTGACTTGGTATCTCGGAATTAGCTAATTCTGAGAAACCAAGTAGGAAATAGCTAATTTTGAGTTGCTAAATCGGAGAATTCTGACTTAGTATCTCGGAATTAGCTAATTCTGAGATACTAAGTCGGAATTCTGACTCAACATCTCGTAATTACCCTATTTTGAGTTACTAAGTCGGAGAATTCTGACTAGTATCTCGGAATTAGCAAATTCTGGGATACCAAATAGGAAATAGCTAATTTTGAGTTACTAATTCGGAGAATTCTGTCTTAGTATCTCAGAATTAGCTAATTCTGAGTTATCAAGTCAGATCTGACTTTGGTCTCATTACATTTTTCAATCCGAGCAGTAATTTACAGGGTGACATTTTCTGTTGTATGCGTAATTTTCAAGTCGTATGAGAAAAACTGATAAAAATTCGAAACTTTTGCGATTTTCAAGCTCTCAAACCTGAAGCATGATCTAGAAACCGTCGCAAACTCATATACCCCTTATTAAGGTCCCCCAAGAGGAATTCAAACGATTTCCAGCTCTCGAGAAATTTTCAGAAGCTAGAGCATTAATTTGCATGGACTATGTAGTATCTCAGTATGACCAATTCAAGATAGTGAAAAACTTCCATCAAGTTACAGACTTTAAGAAAATATATTATGCAATATGGATAATGAGATATTTCGACAGATAAGATGAACTACGAGCAGTTAATTATCTTGTTACACGAGTATGAAATAACAAATTTCGGCACGAGTTGTACACTATACTTTTCCAACAATCCATCTAAAATACTACGAGATTTTACTCACAGACATAAACGAGTAAATGGAATTTTGCATAATGTTCATGCAAAGTTTTATGATTGAATTGAATAAGTATCATAGAACAAATTAATTAACTGAAGAAGCATATTAGAAAGATGTTATTACATGAAGAGAATGAATGTTATTCATTATTAACCAATATTTACGTTATCTAAATTTAATATTTCATTTCGCATTTCGGAAAATACCTGGGCACTTTTAACATTTTCTGAAGTTTCACTTCATTTAACTTAGTAATGCGTCTCAAGTGGTTCTTTAAGACACCTCCAGAACAGCTTTTTACAAAAGATGTGCACCTGAGGAAGGTTAAAAATAAATCAAAGTCGACACGATTTTCTTTTTTTAATAAAGTTTATTAAATAACTTCACATTAGAAGAAGAATCCAAGGATTTTGCCTCCAAGATGTTTCCTTCTTGCTTCCTCATGGTCCATAATTCCTCCACTTGTAGTTAAAACAACATATCTGGAACGAATAAAGACATTGTTGAAGCAACCAGATGAGTAAATTCATGAACAGAGGCAGAATGTTGAAATAATTGAACAAAAGCTCTGCTTTTGAGGGGTTTTCTCTGAAAACCTGGGTGATTCTTAAAAAAAAAACAATTTTACAAAAAAAACGAAATTTTACAATAAAGTCACTTATAAAGACTTAACTTAAATAGGAGCATTTCCAAAACATCAAATAACTAGAGAAACGATCACTTGTAATACTATACTTATATTTTTATATGCACTTAAAGAATCACAGATTTTGAAATGAGAGACCAAATTATATTGTTAATTTTGAAAATTTGACAAACCTACTGATCAAATCAATTGATATATTGAAGGACAAAAATAAACTTACAATAGTATGTTGAAAATATGTCTAGAAGAATCGGAGCCGAGAATAAACGTTAACAACCAGATAATAAAGTATTATTATTATAGTGGTCGCTAATACTATGTCAGCACGGGTCTCCTAATTTAATCTTCCTGTGTGCATCAAGAAATTTTGTATTGATGACCAAAACCTCTCAAATATCACAGGTTAAAATGCATGAATTTTGTGTTTAAATGATATCTTTGTAATCATAACTAATTTTAAGCTTCTAGTTGACAATAAGTAAAAGTGATTTCAAGAGAGTATCAGATGCATAGAGAAGTAAAAGAATTTTTAAGCCTCTAACTCAACTCAAAAGCATTTTCATTATTTTCCCAATTTTCAAATGAAAAAGATACTGCTCATATTCGGATTTCGACGCTAACAAATTTGAAATATAAGGTTTCTGAATGTATGAATTCTAGATATGCTATTTGTCTGTATGAAAATGCAAAATTTTTCAATTTATTCACACTGTGAAAGGTTTGTATAAGAAGAAATTCTCAAAGAGTTGTCTTGAAACGTTCTTGGAGATTTATTTGATACATTGGAGTATACTGTTAGAGTTTTATACTCTTGAACACTAGTCAGTTTCAGACCTTTGAGCACTGAATGAAGCATTCTTAGTGCCATAATTTTGACTCAATTTTGCAAAATTTTCTACCTTGACCATGACAAAGTAAGGTCTCTAGTATATCTCTAGTATATGCAGCCATTGAACTGTTAGGATTCCTACCAAAATATTTTAAATGGCTCATTTATAGAACTAATACTTTTTGATAGTCTGCAATTTTCCACATGGCTATTTCATATGAAAAAAACGACTGAAATAAGCAAAACATGTTCAAGAAGGAAATTCTTTACTCAATTGGTTTAGGTGTGTTTTAAAATCACCTTTTTCAGCACTACCGCCACAAGTTTATCTCATACATTAGTGTGTAGGATATCAATGTAAGTGAAACAAAAAACTTCACTATAAAATCTGGTTTTCCCAATATTACTACAGATCCAAGACCATCGAATTCAACTTAGAGAGGCCACAAATTTACAGAGAAGTAACTTACAACGGATGAAAAACTTCATGTACACAATTTGATGTTCACCAATAACATTCCCCTTTGTGGATATGAAGTAGATGGTAAATAATTACCTTCTTTGCAAGATAAAATCCTGTTTTTTAGATCAGTGGTTTACTATCGCACTGGAAATACCTTGTACACTTATCCACTGTGGATAACACTCCTACAATCACTTAAAAAAAACAACTTACCCAAATTGACGTGAAGGTAGCAAATTATTTGTCCACTTTTCAATGTGTGTAATGGGCACATCAAACCTAGGGGAGATTACACCGCATTTGTTCAATCGTCCGGTTAAATTAACTACAATCTTTCCACTCCTGTGGTCGTCCACAATTCGAATTCACCGATGTAACCGTGTTTCATCATTACAGTCAGGAATTTCACTACTACTTTGGAGCAGGGGCGAATGAGGACCTGCCTCTTGCCTCGCTTCTCAGCATTGTTTATGGATTTTAGCGCATCACTCAATACATTCATTCGCACCATGGCTGAAACGAAATTGTTGGATGAGTATTAAGTATTTAATACAGCTTATTTCAGGAAACTTATGATAACACAAGTATGAAGGTTTCAGTTTTCCAGATTTGTATAAAAGTTAGGTTAGGAATGAGAGAATTAAAATCAAAAATATATTGTATGATAGAACTTTCTTTTTTGAATATACTACGATGAACTGAACTTCGAAAAAATAGGACAGAATATAATACAAACCCGTCTTCTATTTACTACCAACAACTTATTCCAATGTTTTTTCAATAAATGTATTTAATATGGTGGAAAATATACACTAATATATGAGGAAGAGAATCGGCTATTTCGTAAAAATACATTTATATAAACGGATGGTCAAATATTTCAAAAATTACCTAAGAATTATTTTCTGTTTATTTCCGAACTATTCACGTTCTCTAAACATCGAAAAAAAGGATCTTGTTCCGAGAAACAAAGTGAGAGGCGCTGGTGTTTTCTTCTACTTCTTTTATAATTTCTGAGAATTTTATTGGCTTACAGCTTTTTGGGACAACTAGCCATAGTCAATTTCTGGTAATGTTAGAACAAATTTCACTTTCAATAAAATATCAATAAAATATTCATGCACACAGATCTAGAAGAACGTTTCGGTGAAGAGATCTGAAAACATTTCATGTTCGATTAGTTCTCGACGTTCATGCAATTTAGAGTAATTTTTAAGATTAACCTTGCTTTAATAGATTATTCGTCGATCACCTTACACAATTCCTGATGTATTTTACTTATATATCTCACATTTTTTTTTCTGTTTCATTTCCTCATATTTTGCAAACCATATCTACAAAAAAACTCACGTACTGGAACTTTATGAATGCAAAAGAGAATAATGTTAATATGGCATTGTTATTATTCAAATTCTGCGCAAAGGTTTCGTCATCTATAATTATTAGGCTGAACTAACATAAAGAACATGAGCTCTTTCTTGCTATGAGCGATATGGTATCTATAGGTCCTTTCGTCTGCTACGACTGCTACGATGTGTGGTATGGTTGAATCAAGTGTAGCTGAATACAGTTACACAGAAGAATGTATCAATCTAATCAGCAAACAAATCGAGTGTGTGAAAGTGCTACTCTTCGATGCAAACTAATGAACCTTAATTGTTTCGCCTGTTTTTGCATTATTATTCGATTTTTGGTTAAAAATGCAGGGTGAGCATACATGTATCTGAATCGGCCTGAATGGAATTTAACAGCTGATCACCACATTTCTATGACCAGTATATCACAGAATAATTATAGCAAATTCTATGACTAATGAACCTTAATTATTTTGCCTGTTTCTGCATTAATATTTGATTTTTGGTTAAAAATGCAAGGTGTGCATGCATGTATCTGAATCGGCCTTAATGGAATTTGACAGCTGACACAGAATACATTGATTCGCGCCATCTAGCGGGAGCGCATTTCGTAAATTTCATTATTTTCAAAACTATGAAATAAAATGTTGGAAGTTGCCGAAATTGGTTGGAATTGGAAATAAAGAAAAATATAGAAAAGGTACATAGTTTGTAATTTTTAAAGTTGTACAATTATTGAAAAAGTTATGTTTCAGTCTAGTTGTTAAGAAAAATAAGCTAATGGTTTACTATAAACTTTCATTAGACGCAAAAACGAACAAGATTTGGCGGACAAAAAAATTTTGTCGGATTCTAAAGCGAAAAAAGAATCCCACGAAACCTGTTGAAATTGTATTTCAACTGATGCTTGGAAGATTTAGAAGAATCAGAACTTTAGAAACTGTTTACTGCAAGCTGAAAATAACAAAGATACTGGATGAGGTATAAAATATTACATGTTTCTGACAAAATTTATTAATTTGCATTTAAAATGAATTCCAGTAGATACTCTGTAGAATGAACAAATAACTCGGTTTGCTTATTTTAAAAGTTTTCTATGAATTCTTATCATCATCAATGAACATGAAATTAAAATAAATTTGAATGAATATACAAAGAAATTAGGTTTAATTGTAATCCTTAGGTTATCAGGAACGACTACTTTGGTACCACCCAAAACAGGAGGAGGTTCTATCATCTGGTCAACCGAATCACCACCCAGTCTCGCTTCGAGTGTGTTTACAAATCAAATCTATCCAAAGGCTATGATTTACAATCCATTCCCTGGCTACAAAAGGAAAATCTCGACGAGAAAAGGTCTAGAAATCTCCTCAAACAAGCGAATGTCTACCTCCTGGAATATATCGTTGCACCATTAATAAAGCACTTTTACCACCCTCTCAAGTCATTTAAAGGCTACGAAGTCAAGTTTATAGAAAGAAGAAAATGGCATTCATTCCAACAGAAGAACTTCAACCTGCTCCTGAAGTTAGGACATTTATCGCCCGCCCGAAACGTAAATCCTCGTGGTGTGTTGAGAATATTCCCAAAAACTGACTGCGATAGTCTCGATTATAGACCACTCGTAGCCCCTTTTAAGAGAAATATGGCTACGAAGCAGAGGTTCAAACGGATTTCACGACAAATCGAAGGCCTAGCTAGAACGTTCAGTACCATTGGTAAGTCCTCGCTGTTCAATGCCTGGCAAAAATACTTTGATTGGGCGTGCGATGATAAGATTTATTGTATAAAGCTGGACGTCAAGGACGCCTTTGGATCTGTCGACATAGAAAAACTGTGTGGGGCCGTAAACGAAAGCTTCTTCAGAGTAGGGGATAAGCAGTTTATAATTAATCACATTCAAAACCAGTTTGTTACTTATAACAAGAAATTGTTCAAGTGGAATCGCGGTTTGCTCCAAGGGGACCATTTGTCATCAAGCCTCTGTAATCTGTACATGAGTCTGCTGGAGAAAGACAGCTTTGAAGTGTTTTTGAAGGAGGGGATTTTCTTGCACAGGATTGTGGACGACTATATGTTCTGTACGACTGAAGAACATGAAGTGGATGCGTTCGAGGCTAAATGCATGGAAATATTCCAGCTTAACGAATCGAAAACTGAAAAAGCAGGCGTTGGTGATAATACTGAGATAACTTACTATGGACAATTATTCGATATGGAAACGAGAATGGTCAGCAAGTGTTATAATTTTCGTCCCGGCCACTCCATTCGACACAAATTCAAGTTTTGGAACATCAAACGGCCCATCGCTGAACGCTCCAAGGGGCAGTTTATCCTGAACACCCTCCAGTTCGCGTACAACAACCATTGCTTCAAAAGACTCGACTTGAACACGATATTCAACTCTGAGAAGCGAGTGCTCATCAACTACTTCAAAGGGATGATTTTCATAGCGTTTAAATTCGACGCCGCTGCAATGGCCGTTAGAGATTTTAAAGAAACGATAGGGGATATGCCGTACTTGTTGAATTTGGTAAACACTGTCGTTTACAATTACAGCAACATTGTGTTTTACAAGCTTCGTCAATGCAAAGGCACCTATTTTTTGGATGGTATATCTTTCAAGTTGCTGAAGAATATTGGGTACAGAGCTTTTATTTGCGTTTTGAAAAAGAATTACGAGTTTTACAAGACTTTGATACAAGAATTGAAGGAGAAAGATCGTTTTTATATGTGTTTGGATAAAGTTGTAATAGATCCACAGATATTTACTAGGATACCGTCTGAATTTACTAGCATCAATATTAGCAGAAAATCCTCAATATGAAAGCTAAGTTTCTGTATAGGGTGAATACTTTTAAATGTTTTTTTTTTCATAATCCTCAAATGAGAAAAATTTTAATTCAATGCAAATCATTTTAACTTTTTAACCATTTCAGTTTACAGTTTATATAGTGGTAAATGTTTACAAAAAAAAAATTGGAAGCAAACTGAAAAATAAACTTAGATGCATATACTTCTTGTAAATGACCCGACTTAAATTATAATCACAAACCATTTCTTGGATAAAAGATGTGCCAAGTACTTTCCTAATTTTTTACTGATTAAGTCCTTATATTTTTATACTAGCTACTTTTTTTGTTTAATAAATTTGTAAGAAACGCTTGAAACTTTCCATTTCGTCCCACATTCAACCGTTTGAATTCAAGCTATCTGTAATGACTTAACTTTGGACTGTTCACTAATATAAGCGGCAAAAACCCCGAAAGAAGCCCTGTCCAAATCAAAACAAGCACTTGCAATTGATTCCTCTAGCTGCAGTGAAGAACACTGATGTTTGAATTCAATGCCCGTCATGGTATTAGCCAGGATATATTTTCTTCCCGAGATGTTGCATTAGTCTTGTATTGTTTAAAATCTCGAAATTTTATATCATGTCTAGTACAAATCGCTAGAACGAAAGTCTTTTGAATAGTTATGAAACTGTAGGTCATTGTTTAGTTTACAGAAAATTATATTTCGGGTTTGTTTGTAACTGAATTATTAGTCAGAAAAATAATCGAACTGGATAAAAAATCTATTAAAAAAAGAAATGAAGAGAAATTCGTTTATTCGATTACTGACATATTAACGTCCATAAAATTATGGAATTTGAATCATGTTTCGTTCGAATCGATAGAGCGAAAGATTCGAAAAATAAAAAAAAATGGAAGGAAGTCGAAGTGACAGTAGAGAGTCCAAATTTGGAGAATTTGTATGAAATTGGAAACTGAGCAATTTTCTTCTTTGACATTTTTCGAAATTTCCAAAAAATAACTGATTTTTTGAGGATTTTCGAAAAAAAAAGTCAGATTTGACAGGTTTAGAGTGGCACATGAAAAAAGGAAAGATGCTGTATTTTACTCAATTTTCAAGCACAAACCAACTGCAAAGTCAAATTTTCTTTATATCTATTAATAAAAAAACTTCCATATGTCGCCAACTGTATGTGTAACACATAATTAAATAGTCTCAAAGGAAAACATCAACTAAAAAAAAAATTGAAAAATGTCTATTAATAAATATAGTTTAAAAAACTAAAAAACACGTTTTTATAACAATTTGAACCGAAAAGTAAAAAATATTGATTATATAGGCTGAAAATAATAATAAATGAAAAATATTAGTATCACTGTGAATAAAGCGTAGGGTGCTCGATATACGAAAATATGAAACGAAGCGCCCCATGCTTTTTAACAGCGATACTAATATTTTTTAATCATTATTATTTTCAGCCTGTATAAGCAATTATTTTTTACATTTTAATTCAATCTGTTATAAAAGCGTGTTTTTTTCACTTTTAAGTTCTCAATTTATTATAATTTTTTTTTCCGGTGAAAGACCCGAAAAAAAATAGCGGCCCTATCCAAGGAAGGCAGCAGGCGCATCAATTACCCAACCATGACGCGGATTATTTAAAATTCTGGCGAACACAGAGTATATGAGAGGCAAATTATTTTATTCTGGCCATCCTGATCAGGAAAATGAAACAAACTCATCATATTGTCAACGGTTCTTGATAAGTTTACAAAGTTTCAAATAAATCAGTTCATTTAAAGTTGGTCAAAATCGAGTGTAAAAGGAGTCGGTCACAAACATATATACATACAGGTGAAGCTAAATAAAAGCGTGTAAAGCCGCAAAATTTTTATTTGCTGAAAACATCCATTGTTTAAGATACCTGCGGTCTTTCATCTATCATTTTTCTTTTGTGAAATAATTCGAATGATTGAATGAAATAATGTAATGCAATCACGTAAGTTTTTCAAACTTTGTATTAACCGAAATCAAAATACTGAAAATAAAACGACCATTTCTCCCACTAAAGCTTCTTTTTCTTTTTTGATTTCCCTGCCAGAGGTGCAGGCATCTTGAAAACAGTGCTGTAAAAAAGGTATATTTTAGACTCACACTGGTCTATAGAAAACGCTAAAAAAAAAGTACTTACTGGCATGTAGTGCATATGGGACTGAACTTGCAGAAAACTGAAACAAAAAAGTCAGCACAAACTTCCAACACTTTGAAAAAACTCACTTGAAAGACATACTGAACAGACATATCCTACATCAATCAGTTCTCTATGACAAAAACAAGCCGCTCTATAATCCACCTTTACTGGAGGAGGCAGAACTAGCTTCTCCCTTATGGGAGGCTCTGGTAGAAAAACCCACTAGAAAAGACAATTTCATGTACTTATTTCAAATGATATGACTCATTTCGCTCACAAGCAAATACTGTAGCAGTCCTTGTAACTGCGGAACCTTCAGGTACAGCCCATTTGTGATGTCACAGCCCTGTTGCAGTAAACTCAAATGCTGGTCCAAAGCACAAACATCGATTACAACATTCAATTTCTGAGCGGTGAAGAAGACGTTCATATAATTCATGTACTGAGAGGCTGAACATCCGCTACCTGTGATCACTAAGATTCTGCTATTCAGCTGAAAAATAATACAATATTTCATGACAGCCAACGAATCTTGGCTATGTAGCCGCTAATATATCACCTTGGCACCAGGAGGTTTTGTTCTTTGAAGCCTGGCAATGTAACACAAAGCCATTGCTACTGCGCCTGCTATAAGCGACTCGGTAATGGCACTAGAGTGCTCAGAGGTCATGAGCTCAGCTAAATTATGTTTTGTTGTTTTTTCTACGTTGGTGAAGGCTTCGTATTGGCCATCCACCTGCCTCACGTCCAATGATTTTCCAGATCCTGGGTAGATAAATCGGCTACAAAAAGCTACCATTGGAAAGGTTCAACGTTAATCAACAAAACTTGCCTTGTTTTCGAATGACAGGCCATAATAGCTAGTTTATTTTGAGATTTCTGCATGAGGTGTGAATTTGCGAAAGCTATCACGGATTCGATACAGTGGGTCAGTACATGTGGATTATCTCTGAGCATTTTTTGGCCGGGATTACTGTCCATAATTATTACCAGTAAACTCGTTTCGTCTGTTGAGGTTATTTCCAGCGGTTTTTCAGCTGGTATTTCTAAAGTGCCACTCATTTTGATCTATTTAGTTAAAATTACGATTAAAGTATTTAATACACAGCTAAACAGAAAAATGTCAACAAACAATCATAACCTCTATTTCTTCTTCAAAAATTATTTGCTCTCTTTAAATATGGCTTGGTGTCCTTTATGGTGCATTTTCGCCAGTCTCTTCCGGTAGCGTAAGGATCCGCCCTACTAGAGGCTCCGTCGAAAACTATGGTGTTCTGTGATTCCAACCAAATAATTATAGTAATCTGGTGGAGTATTTTCATCCTGGAGTTTTTTGCTCCAGGGGCGATGGATATCGTCTGAAAACACTATAATGAACGTGGAGAGTGGTGTTTGAGTAAACGATTGGGAATTTAAAATTAGATGCGAGCTCTAAAAAGTGGCAAACGTTAAATCACTGTCAGATACGTTGTGTCAACAGAAGAACAGAAATATTCACCATATATATGTACAAGAATTTCATCACTATATATAGTCAACTAAAGTTACATAAACAATGGATATTGTTCTGTAAATTTCTTATTATAAAACCAATGATAACGATGTATATCAATTTACAGTGATTCCTGATTCCTGAAGACCACATAAAGAATAAAAAACATTCATTAAAACTAAGCACTCCTCATAATGGGAAAAATTAAAGGGAATGCATAAGAATTGCAAGTATTTTAGGTTTTTGAAATTTGTAGGATACGGGGAAAACCTCTATATCGACTATAATGATGACCGGCTGACGACAAAGCGTGTAAAAAATTAATGAAACTATAGATTATTTCTCTCTTATGATTATGAACCTTCCTTAATACTGGAGGTTGATAACTCTTTTGAGAAATCACGTAACGCGTATGATCCAATCTGGTTACTTCTAGAAATAACGTTTTCTGCCTTGATTTACCACATTTTTTTTTGAGCTACCATATTTTTGGCAATAATTAAACAATAGTACATGCAGAACAAGTCACACTCAGAAATAATCACTTTGTTCAGGAGTTATTAAGACAACGAATCATATTTTAGTCTCCTCTGTACCTGATTGTAATTCTGCGGCGGCTAAAACTAAAAATAAGATATAACTATCTAACTATATAACTATTGATCCTATACTTTTCTCACTTCACATTTCATTGAAATTATTACATCAAACACCTCATCGAAGATGTATGCATGTCAAAATTTTATTGAAAACGTCATTGGAATGACAGAAATACAGTTAAAGATTTGTAAGTTGATTTGAAATAATTACAGTCTTTGATTTTAATGAAAAAAGCTCTGAAGAAGTTATCTAGTACTAAGAAACTGGTTAGGTAAACTCGCGAAGCATCCAAGTATCTACCAACTTCATTTAATCACCATCATGTTTTAGAAGTGTATTGTCAAAGCCCTCAACGTCGTCGCATGAGCCTTCCACGCAAAATTTAGAACTACAGATGAGCGAAGAAGCAGAGTTGTTGAAAACGGAATTGGACGCTCTGAAGGATCAAATCGCAAACCTCAAAGCAGCCATTGAAGTTCAACAGCGCGAAGTCCAACAGAAAGAAATATGGATCGCGAAATTGGCCCGCGACAAAGAGACAATAGGCTTGGACTTACTGAAAACCAAACGGTCTAACGTCAATTTGAGTCAGCAACTCGAGGACGAGCGAAAGTTTTATTACAAGGAGAAGGAAATGTACTGCAGAGAAATGAACGAATGTAAGAAACTCAAGCAATTATTGAGCGGTTCAGCGACCAACGCCGAAGAAAAGGGTGTGGATGAATATAAATCCGAAGTATTGAAATTGAAACTGACTCTCAATCAGACTCTGGAGGCCAATTACAATCTAAGCATAAAATTTCTTCGCATGAAAAACACCAAGTCTTGCTTGAAAACGGAGCTACAAACTATGAAGTTGGAACATGAGAAGGTAACATGAAAAACAATGGTTTATTCTCACAAAATTGAAATCAATAAAATAAAGCCATCATCAAACACTTATCAGACCATCATGGTACCTACAAACACTTTGTTTTTTTGTCGACCAACAAAACAAATTGCATTATCATAATTTCCAGCTACAAAACGACTACAAGGGAAAAATTGAAAATTTGACGACCGATTTGAACGATTTAGTCAACGATAAACTGAGCACTCCGATATCGCCGAGCAGTAAAAAATATTTACAGGTACTAGTTCAGTTTTTTATATTAAAACAGATACATTTTATTGTTTTCAGCTCGTCAAACAAAACAGTTGTTTGGTGTACGAAAATCTCTGCCTGCAACTGGAGGTGGACAATTTGAATTTGAAATTCGAGAAACTCAAACTCGAAAAAACTCGGAGCGAAACAAACAATCTTCTGAAATACATCCATCACGATAAAAGCCCTAAAAACGAACACAAAGAAAACTCGAGAAGGGTTGGGATTCAGAATGAAACCCCGGAAAAGTTGGAGAAAGCAAACAAAGCGTCTTGTAGTCGGAGTCATCTACACGAAGATGAGCAGATTGTTAAAATATATGAACGGAATAAAGTTCCAGGATTACCTAATATCAAAATCATCAACGAAAAGAATCCGAAAGAGAAGAAAATGCGAAGGAAGAGAGAAGTCACAGCGCAGAAACCCGACAAAACCAGTTCGAGTATAAATAGTAAATCGGTGGACAAAAGAGAGGATATTCCCGAGTATAGGATAAACGTCGATGAAAATTGTAAAGACAAAATTATCAATAAGAATTTATCTAAATTAGCGCTATTTCAAGTTTCCAACGCCCAATCGGTAGTTTCTAGTGATTTTGTGTCCGTGGCCTCTAGCATAAAAAGAAGCCAGTCGACGCCTGACCTTCTGATGAAAAACGGGTTCAAAGAAGTGGACTGAGGGGATTCCTTTGCTACGTTTTGTTAGTATATAACGTCTTGAATTAAGTTCCAACATAATCCGTACGATGTCTAATTGTATAGCGTTATTTTGTCCTAATAAATATCCAGATCATTAAAATCTTTCAATATTGATACCAAGTACCGAAATTCCTGCTTGTTATGGCTATGTCAGCATTTTCTTGAAACAATATTATTCGTCTGCGAAATCTTCAAGCCAAGCTACAACACACCGTGCTGAAAATGTTGTGTTTGCTTTTGGTAACAAGTTCTCGCTTTTATATGGAATCTTAAAAAACATGGTTTAAATACCGGCAGATCTGCAAAACAGTGGCACTTAACCACCGATTGCTTACGAAAAAACAAATGAAATCGCGGTGTGCTTTTCGTGTTTCCCGCAATACTTTGTATGAATGATAAAATCCCGCAGCAAATAACGTCACAACTTGCGTATATATGGCCATCTTGAAGGTAAAAGCTTATAGATGGGTCTGCTTTAAAAAAGCTGTGCTTATTTCGTAGTTTTATCTCTTGAATCCGATAAACATTTGTGGAAGTCTGAAATAATTTTCAAATTACGCCCTTCTGAATTTTGAAAATCGATCATTTTCGAAGAAGAATTGCATAAAATGCCTCCTTCTTTTTATCTATAGTTTTTTTCGGGCGCTAATCAACTCATATTTCATATAAACATAAGCTATATTCAAATTTCGCGCCAAAAATCTTTTCTATCCACAATTTGGCAACATTCATGACGTCTGGAGCAAGAATTCAATCTGCATGGACCAATCAAAACTCTATTTTAGTTGCGCCTGCGTGGTGTGTAATGTAATTTTAGGTTACGTTGAGGATCAACTTGAATATCAAGGTCCAGTTTGGTTCGATTAGATCATTTTCCCTTCTTTTATGGCTTAAAAATGAAAAAAGAAAGGAATATGATCTAACCCAACCAAACTAACCTTGCTATCCAAGTTGAATACTTGGGCCTTAGCATCGATTCAAATATGCCGCCTTGGCCAGGATATTTCTGATTGGTTCATGCGGATTGCCTATTGGGAAGTGTCCTGGAAAGGAATTCTTGCACGTCTGCACAGGGACTCCGATGATTAGAAATGTTTCATAGCATCGAAATGTGTCGAGAATGTGACGTCATATTCGAACATTAGAAATGGGAAGTATGCACCGATATTTCGAATATGACGTCACATTTCGATTCTATAAAACATTTCTAATCATCGGAGTCCAGGGGCTGGACGAATTATACTCTCGTAAGAAAAAGATGTAATTGCCGACTATAGAATTCTATGGTACCCGAAATCTCACCCCTGGAATGCGTTCAGATCCTACGTCGGGCGCGTTCTATGCGTTCAGATGCAAACGTCTGGTAATAAGTTGGGTCGTTCAGATGCTAGCGGTAAATTCACCATTCGTCCAACCATTTACTCCAGTCGACGCATTGATAGAAATTAACCCGCATGCGCATTGCAGTATATGACAGGAAGTTGGGTTATATTTAGAATGCGTTCAGATCCTACGTCGAGCGCGTTCTATGCGTTCAGATGCAAACGTCTGGTAATAAGTTGGGTCGTTCAGATGCTAGCGGTAAATTCACCATTCGTCCAACCATTTACTCCAGTCGACGCATTGATAGAAATTAATCCGCATGCGCATTGCAGTATATGACAGGAAGTTGGGTTATATTTAGAATGCGTTCAGATCCTACGTCGAGCACGATCTATGCGTTCAGATGCAAACGTCTGGTAATAAGTTGGGTCGTTCAGATGCTAGCGGTAAATTCACCATTCGTCCAACCATTTACTCCAGTCGACGCATTGATAGAAATTAATCCGCATGCGCATTGCAGTATATGACAGGAAGTTGGGTTATATTTAGAATGCGTTCAGATCCTACGTCGAGCGCTTTCTATGCGTTCAGATGCTAACGTCTGGTAATAAGTTGGGTCGTTCAGAAGCTTGCGGTAAATTTTACCATCCGTCCAACCATTTACCCCAGCAGCGTTGCAGCATGTAATGACAGGAAGTTGGGTTATGTTTATGTTTACTAACGATTCAAATGAGATATTGGAGATTAATCTTCTGAAGAGAGAGTTATATTGATCAAGAATTGAAGATATCACAAAAATATGAATAATTTGTCGACTTCTCACAATCTGGTGGTTGATGAGTTTTCAAGTAAGGACTATGAAATTTGACATCTCCCAATATCGTTCAGATGAATCTTGTGTCAACGACTACCACCAGGAGTGCGTTCAGATGCTTTGTCCGGTAGAGAAAAAATGCACGGCAAGGTTTTTCTTGGTTGTAGTCCTTGACACAAGATTCATCTGAACGATATTGGGAGATGTCAAATTTCAAAGTCCCCACTTGAAAACTCATCATGAGAAGTCGACAAATTATCCCTATTTCTGTGATATCTTCAACTCTTGATCAATAAAATTCTCTCTTTAGTAGATTAATCTCCAATATCTCATTTGAATCATTTGCACACTTAAATATAACCCAACTTCCTGTCATTACATACTGCAATGCGCATGCGGGTTAATTTCTATAAATGCGTCGACTGGGGTAAATGGTTGGACGAATGGTAAAATTTACCGCTAGCATCTGAACGACCCAACTTATTACCAGACGTTTGCTACTGAACGCATAGAACGCGCCCGACGTAGGATCTGAACGCATTCCAAGAAAAATCTTGCCGTGCAATTTTTCTCTACCGGACAAAGCATCTGAACGCACTCCTGGGATGGGTATTCCTTTGATTAGACAAATAATAAATCAAGTCCAATAAAATTCAATTAAATATATTGCGAATTTATTTCTATACATGTTCCATCTATCTCATTTTATCCGATGAATTTAATACTCTTGCCACTAACAGTCCCAGCGCTGTAAAAGCTGCCAAACTCAAACCAGCCTTCCACCAAACTGTTGAATCGTTCGAAATCGCGCCAAAATCTCGAAAACCCCTGTAGAAAAAAACGAGCGTCATCTCCGAGCTGGAATTTCAAGTTTAGTGTTTAAAAAAGCCCATGCAACTGTCAAGTGTATTGTTCAATTGTTCTGGTGGTAACTCGATCAAACTCAATTAGAAAAGTACTAAAATAAAATCCAACGATTTTTTATTTTCATCAAATGACCAAAACAATTGAGCATGAAGCATTTCAAAACATAAAGCAACAAAAACATAAAAAAAATCTGTTACATATCCGTACTGGGTTTTGAATTGATTTACGAAAAACCCTTTAAAAATATGTTGTTAAAACACTTAAGTATTAGTAAACGTAGCCAATTGTGGTAAAACATTATCAAATTTTGGTTAGAAACAATAGAAAAAAGAGTCTAAGTTAGACAGAGATAATGGCAATCCTAATAGTTGAAACTGTAGAAACCTGCAAAAATGATCGAACCACTCGCTTGGCTGAGGGCGCACAAGTAACATATGAACCATACGACGTAAAGGACTGGAAAACAAAAATCACCATAAAGCGTGCAAGAAAAACATAAAATTTAAGTATTGCGAAATATGAGAAAATTATCTATAAAAAATTCTGCCCCAATCCACAAAATACTAGCATCACATGTAAGTAATTTATGAACCACATATTTCAAGCAATTGAATACAAGAATGAGAAAAACGAACATGTTCTACAAAGTACACTTTTTTAAATTTCTTTGTCACTAGAATTACTTCAAAAGTAATGTCAGTCAGTGTGTTCTAAGGAATCGAGGTACATATCCTAAAAAAGGTCGTCATCTACCATCACAGATTGACTTTACTTCTTGATTTTATTTGTGTAATTGGTTATTTATTCATTTTGTGGAAATTTATGTTCTATAATATTGTTACGAGATTGATAAAAATTCCCCTATCTACGCCGCTGAGAGATCCATAAAATCAAATCGGATACAAATGTGTTGACGAAGCGCCGCAGGTATTTAGGTAATCGAGCAGTTCTAAGAAGTGAATATTTGGACGGCCTTCTGTCCCGAGTATTCTAGGAAATTTCGCGAAAGATCCAGTCAGCACAAAGTCCTTTATAAGCGAGATATCACCGGGATGAATATAAGATTACGAAAAAGTGATAAGCAGTTTTTGAAGAAGTATATAAGTGTTTGGAATATTTAGCTAGTTGTATTGTTGTATAGATCTAAGTGTTTTATTAGTCAGTGAAGTGTTGTATGTTTGTTTATAGTGAAGTTAGAAAATAAACAGTTTAGTAGTGTGCTCGGCCTATTATTTAGCAAAAACTCAAGTCTATTTGCCACTAAGTAATTAGTGGAAATTAAATACAAGTTTTCTTATACTTGATTTTATATTATAGAACATAGGTTTTAATCGAAAATTATAAATCTCTTTGGAAGAATAAAAACTGATAAAATTTCCACAAAAATTAGAGTGTTTATTTTCCAACAACTCTCAATGCAAAGGAAGACGGCAACTTTTGAACGGGATTTTAAAAACTCTTAACAACTTTCACCTGGACGGTATGTAATATCGATGGTTCTACAGCTACTTTTCTAAGAAAATACTAGATAATTTACAAACCTGTGTTTATAAAATAAAATCCAGGCTGCTTGGAAACGACTGATAAAACATGATACAATTAGTGAGACATTAAAAAACAGAGGATTATTTTTTAGAGGCGAATATTTTTACTCGAAAAAAATGTAAATACCAAAAGGGACCTTGCCAAATAAGTGTGATAAATGGAAACATTGGGAAGAACTTACACTGAAATTTGAAACCTTTAACCGCCGCTATTCTACATAATCTCAAAAATTATTTTTTAGTAATCGAGTTGAGTATCAGGCGTAATTTGAAGCTTCCACCTTGTATTTTTTAATTTGTTTCAGTGTGAAATTTCTTCAAAAAAATCCATAATACTCTTGATAAATGTTTCCATAATTCCAAAATTATACGCGAAGGTGATATAAAAGTAATATGGAAACTATATCAACATATAAAAAATGCTTAAAATATGATATTAACAATTTGTTTCCACTAGAACAAATAAAAAAATGCAGGATGAAACTTTATGATAGGAGTGTAAAAATTTCGGTTAAACCATTCTTGCTTTTTATTTGGGGTATTAATTTTATTATCTCAACGGACCATACCTCTTTAGACAATACAATGGATCACGAATATTTTTATTTACCGCTAAATTTTGAAGCAAAAAAAAAGTGTACATCAATTCTAGATAAACAAAATGGGCACAATATAAACCCAGAAATTTAAAATTAATATAAAGATCAGTTGAGAAAAAATACTAAATCCATTCCAGATATAAAAGTAGTGGAAAGTGTACTTCCGAATAAACTATAAAAAAACGCTAATCAATCAAAAGTATAACCATTTCAATATTGAATCCAACATATTTTTGAATGTCATATCGTTTGCTCTTTCAAATAATCGTCTTAAAAAATTCGTAGTATTCAGTAACTGAGAAAAAAACGGGGAGCACTCTAAAAATGGTCACACAACCCTTTTCTTCAGTAAAATCTGTCAAATCTGGTGAAAATCAAACAAGTATTCATCAGTGCCCTACAGACGTTATTATTGTCTTGATGCTCCCGTGCGAATCGAATAAAAGGCTATTCGATGCTTTTTGCCGGACCAGAGATCACGAAGTTATCGAAAATCGGCGTTTGAAAATGGTCTCTATAGTTTTACCATAAACAGCATTGTTCGTAAACTCGCAGATTTATTACAGTAGATTATAATCATACGTATTTATTGTACAAAAAACAATGTCAGACCAAGGGTAGGAGAAGATTAATTGTGAGAATTGACAACTTTTGGATTTATGAGGCAATGAATTACAAAGCTTCGAGGAGTAAAATAAATATTGAAGTAATTCAACTGTTTTCAAATCATTTATTTGATTTCTTTCCTATTGAATGCTCTAGTTCGAAACGGTTTGCTACACCTGAATGGTAAATTTCAGTTACTATATTCCATCATAGTGAAGTTTTCAAGAATATCTCGAAACGACATCTAATTTTAATACCGAGAACGAATGAACAAGTTGAATTATATTTCAGAAATTTCTGATTATTTTCTAAACATCTAGTCTCACCACCAAAAAAAATTTGTACTTACGGGAATGCAGCCATAGTAGCGAGTTTTACAAAAACATCTCTACGGAAGTGGCCCTTAACGCTAAACTTTTGTAACGGTAAAATTTTGTACTTCTGACAAAAAGTCTCGGGCTGCAGAAGGTAGTCTTGTTTCACTTCGTCCAGGTCATCTTTACAACCCACTATCAATACGGGAATTTTACTTTCTGCAAAATATTTCTGTAAAAACGAATTTATACTTAGAACAGCCAACTTAATAACTCCGTTTTATTTGTAATTTCATTAATCGATCTCAATTAAATTTCAATTATTTAGTATCGATTAGTTGAAAATGGTTTAGGTATCCCTTTATTCAAAACATAGATTTGTTAATATGAAGTGGTTCCTGTTGTTTACCCCCAAGAATTTTATATGGTATTCAAAATGCAAGCATATATCGTTGAAAACTAAAACAAACACTGCTGAAAAGAAACTTCATTCAGTGAAATTTTCATAATTCAATACAGAACATTAAAATAAGCCAAACAGTTCACGATGTTTTTTATTGGAGTTGACTCACGGAATTATTCACCAAAAAATCATGAAATTGTATGATGACAACTTACAATGTATATCCGGGCTATGTACTCGAACGACTTTTCATTGCTTACGTCATAGACTAGACAAGCGACGTCACATTGCACTTCATGAGGCAACAAAGGATCCGAGACACTCCTTATATTGATATCCCTCAGCACCATTACTTTCTCTTGTCCATAAACTTGAACCACATTCACTGTACAATTTGGAGTTCCAGTTTTATCAACAAATAATTTTTTCGACTGAAAAAAACAATAACTTCCATTCGTGAAACTCGTAAGATCACCCTGTACAATCGTCAAACTCATCCAAAATTACCCACTTACATCTAGGTGCGACTTGATGAAAGTTCGACACAGCGTAGACTTTCCAGATCCAGTCGGTCCGATGATATGACACTGATATACGTTCCTACTAGATTGTTTTTTGGCTAAGTCCAATTTTTTTTCTCTGGTTACTGGAAACGAAACAGTATATCACAATAATGCGACTCCTTTGGGATTATGAACATGCTTTAGGTGAATTCAAAGCAGGTTTCTTGTGTATCCGGCGCCCAACGTGAGGCCATAATATTATTTCACGTCTTGAATTAGAATCTATCGAAGAATTTTATCCTAGTCTCTACAACCAACTAACTAACCTTGAATTGCAGTGGTCTGACTTTCATTTTCATAAATATTATATCCTAAGTAAGCGAGATATTCGAGAGTCCTCGGCAAATCGACTAGAGCCAGCAGCGCCCATTGGCACATGTATCCCTGATAGGTGATCCATCCTTTTTCGTTGGTCGGCACCATGGAACTGACGTCCGGCCCCCAAGCGGGCGTCGGACACATAGAGAACAGCTCCTCAAATTCGGGGGGCGACAGCGCTTTGTCGCGATCCTTATCGTACCTCTCGAATAAGTGCGTGAGAAACTGTTGACCTTTGTAGGAGAGTTCTGTAGTTGAACCTGACGGTACTTTCAAGCTGGAATATATTCGAAATATAACGATTATTAGCGAAAGTTGAATATTTTTTAACAGTTATTTTCAGAACTTTGGAATCACTTCAACGTATCCATGGTGGCAATAATTAACTACTACCACCCGTAAAGTATGGTCTGGGATACATAAGAAAGCTCTGTACAATAATATATTTGAGTTGTATGAATTTAATGTTATAAACTGTACTTTGAATGTTTTTAATAATTCCTGAAATTGTTATGTTTTGTTGAGAATTCATTTAATTCAGAACGTTTTGAAACCACTTATTGACGGTTTTGGCGTGATTGCAATGGGCAGTAACAGGTAAAAAAAACTAGAAACGTGTAATTAAGCTAACTCATTAATAATTATGGGTACCAGCCAACAAAACAAAACAAACAATCAATTAATTAAGATTACCAGGAATATAAACTCTTGCAAGACTCTGGAAACTGTGGTAAAAGCAGTTGAAACGTTGTGATTATACAAATTATACAGGGTTCCCACATTGGAAGCGAGAAAATTTTCCCTGACTTTTCCAGGATTTCGCTGACCATGCATGAACTTTTTTCAGGATCAGAAGTTACTTTTCATAGAGTGATTAATACAGATAAGTAAATGAAAAACTCGTGTTCATCAAAATTTAATTCATAATATATAAAAAAATAAAAACCATCGAAGAGGTATTTCAATGCTTGCAACAAATGGCAACCGAAAATTCACAAAAAAATTAAGTAAACATTACCCCACTCTGATGTTACTATTTCCTCGAACCTCGAATCATACATAAAAAAGGAAGCATAGTTTGCTTTCCGACAAACGGAAACCGAAAACTCACGAGGTAGAAGTAAAAATCGTAGGCGTATTCAAATTTCTGCCAATCATGTGCGAGTAAAGAGCGGTGGCCGACGAAAGGCCGCGAAATTTAAAACTCATGGAGAAGACAACAGGAACAGCTTAATTAATTTTTTTATCTGAAATCAACTGATATCGATTCGGTTTTCCAGATACACTTGTTGAATTCCTTGACTGCTGCTGAAAACTCCAAAATTCCCTGTTTTCCAGGTCTGTGGGAACCCTGTAGGACGATCGAAATCCGAAATGAATCTACTCAAATTACATCATCGTCTACAACCTTCAATCAAACGTTATAAACCTTCATTGAAACCTTCATTAAGATGATCACCTTTTTTCCTCGCCGAATAAAATCCTAAAAATACTCACGTCGGATACAAGTACTCTTTTGACATGTTGAGATTGTCATTATAGCCGAACTTCCTCAGGACGGTCCAGGTCGTTTCGTTCCTGCCCCTCTGTATAAACAAGCTGTGCAAGTACAGGAATCCCTTCATCGTCACGCAATTATTGCACACGCCATCTTCCACATTTTTTCTAAGGACCGATTTCACGTCGTCCAGAACTTGCGGTTGCAAAGGCGAGTTGAAACAGCGACTTTGGAAGTTGTTCAATTCTATGTCGTTAAGTAGGCCGTCGCAGTCCAAATCACATATTTTGAATATCCTGACTAGAGCTTTTTTGCACGAGTCCGTTAACTGTATAATAAACGAGAAAAAGAAAAAAAAGTATAAGATTCAACGACAGAATTAATTTTATGTACTCACGTCGGCTTTTTCTACAGAATAAATTGGAGTTGTGGGGTGCAGGACAGCCTTTTGGGCGTAGTAGAACATTTCTGAAATGTTCTTCAAAGTTTTGGCAGAACATTCAATGCAAGTCTCTATTTCCGAATATTCCTCCATGATTTCGAAAATACCCTGAAAAGTGTTGGACCAGTTCAAGATTTAGTCTTCAATAGTTTTGTGTGTACTCTATACATAGATATGTTTTAATTAGAAATAGGATATCTTAATAATGAAAAATAATAGTAATTAAAATTTAATCACAATAAATTATTGAGATTATAGTAAATTAGCAGAAAATAAGTTGAAATGAACATAAAAGGTATCTAACAATACAAATCGGGGTACCTCAAGGTACTGTTCTGGGACCTATATTATTCTTGGCTTACCTCCGCTTCTATTTTTATTCATCAATAACTGTTAAAATTATTCACTATGCTAATGACACAGTTTTTACTTTTACATAGTAAAAAATTATATGAGAACAGTGAAAATTTCTTAACATTAATATCAATTATATATGACCAACTTCAGTTGGTAAATTAATTTTTTCAAAGAATTACCAGGCTAGTAATAATTATTATTGGCTTTGTCTGAAGATAAGGAATAAATGAATAATAAATTAAATGTTTGTTGTCAAATATGGTCTTCAATGTTTTCCTGTATTTTTGACCAATTCAACTCTTATCAACTCAATATATGATTCCTTTGTAATTTTTTCTAAATAACACAGAAGGTACTTCAAATTTCGAATGGCATAAAATTTTCTTCAACTACTTGATGTTTTTCAAAGAACTGTTCAAATTGATAGTGTATTTTATATCTGATATAATTCCAAATGGTGAAAATATCCAATCTATCAGGAATCAGAAAATAGACAATAGTTATATTTTCCCCCACATACCAATGACCTCTTATCAATAATCTTTATCAATCAATTTATGTTCCTTTCAAACAGTAAGTGTCTATTTGAGATAAGATTAAGAGCATTACTAAAACAATGTCAAGGGTTATTTACAACATTCTATGATTCAGCATCAATTTTTTTACCTAAACAAGCATGACTACTGTGAATAAAAAATTAAAGATGACAAAAATGGTAATTCAAACAGGATATTCTTATTGAAAATAGAGAGAGAAATTTGCTTTTTTGTCCAAGGTTTTTACACTATTATTAACACAGCGTGTAAATTATAGTTTTTTGAAAACATATAAACTTCAAGTAAAAACAAAAACATTAACAAAGTAACTAATTTGTCATATAAATAAAATATTCATTAAGTAATAGTTAAAAAAATCAAACAAAATATAGTTTGGGAATAAAAACAAAGATTTAGATGCATAAATTCACAAGTATGTTATAAAAGTTTAAAAAAAATAATAAAATGTCTAATATTACACATCAATATATAAGTAAATTGAAGATCATTGCACAAATTTGCATAAAATGTAATTTAAATAAATAAAAAAATGTTTAAATGAAAAATTAGTGTTGAATTGTGAAAGAGAGAGTAAGAAATATTCTTTAAAAACTAAGGAAAGAACAACCCGCCTCCTAAATGACTCAGAATGAAGGTTATAATTAGTTTTTTTTTTTGATATTGATATTTAAGCACATGTAATTTGAGTCATACCACTCCTACATGATTTCCAAATCACTAGCAATGGTTGCTTTGATATGTATGGTATTTTTTCCTTGCCAGAGGAGGGTAGTATCGTCAGCAAAAAATCGTAATTTTTCCTTGAATTGATAGAGTGGCAAGGTCATTTATATAAATAATGAATAGGATCGCACCCAGAACTGATCCCTGTGGAACACCCCATAAGAAATCCTTGTTGCATGATAGTTGTCAGTTTGATTTTACTATCACCCAGTAAGAGATGTCAAAAATTTCAGCAGTAGCGTTTCTGAGTAATATAAGGAATATTTGTTAACTTTATAGCAATAATTCTCATTTAATAGTAAGTTCTCATTTTGATTTTGAATGTTTTTGTCAATAAAATGTAACACCTGGTGATGTAATGGGTTTTTCATATGTTAAATTCGTAATTTTGTATTGTAAACAGGAAAACCCCAAGGACAAATTCATACATCTGTAAACTTCTAAAAGAATGGTTCATCTCAGAATTTTTCCACAGCAATTTTGATGAAAGTGACGCTTTATTATTATAAGGCAAAAGAAGTTATAATAAAATGTCACACTCAAGAATAAATAGATGTTTTCCAACACTGAATTCGACATTTGAGACATTTTGTCTAAAACTCTGACCGAGGTAAAATCATTTTTGAATAAAACACAAAACTCACATCGATTGTGGAATACTCAACAAGATCAATCTTATTTCCGACCAGCACCACGGGACAAGGAGTGTCTGGATGATTCTGCCTTATCAACGGCATCCAGTACGAAGTGATTCTGTCTATGGAATCATCATCATCGACAGCATAAACTATACATACAACACTAGCTCTCCTAATCTGATCGTTCAGTTCTGCTTCAGTCTGTTCGGTGGAGGAAAAGTCGACGATATTCGTGGGAACTTGCTCCGGAGTGACGTCTGGGGGTATCGTAATCTCTTCCGATTTCGGGGGAACATTTTCAGGGAACTCTTCGCTAACTAGGGATAGGATTAAGGAAGTTTTACCGACGCCGGCGTCGCCTACTAGTAGAATGCGAACAATCCGTTTCAGTTGGGATTTCACGACCATGGTCGCTTTGGTACTCCCTCAATCTATAAAAAAAATATTGAGGTTAGGACTCACTTATCTAATGTTTATAAATAACTGATAAAATGATAAAAAACGATAATATCCATCAATCAAATGGATATCTGATATTGAAGATACTTTAGTTGTGTTTGGGACTAGATATTCACTTTGATCAGGTGGTAGGAGAAGTTGAAGAGTAGTCACTACACACTAGTGAATGGACCACTTACCTTTCAATTATTTTCGGAGAAACTTGTCCCACGAATACATAACTGGCTAAATCCACAATCGTTCTTCATATCTTAGAAAGTAACACTGAATTTATTGCACGGTAAACTTTTACTTCACGTAAAACTAATCAGGTAGACAGTTCTTCCCACAAATCGACTGATCTGATCTTTACGTCAAAATTGCATCTTGCAACGCGTGCGTAAATCCGCGTATGCTTGCAATGCACGTGATGCCTACTAATAAAACCGGATTATTCTATTTGCAATAAAATACCGAGCAAAAAACTGGTTTGTTTATATTCCCCACAAAGTAGTTTTTCAAACGTGGCCCGCTGGAGATCTGTTCTCATAACCTCCCGCGCAGAATTAGATATTAAAGTCGCATCCCGAAATAGAAATCTGAAAATAGTTCATGGGTTGATTGAGTTTATTTTTTGTTAAAGTACCTTTAAAATTTTCTTGGAAAGACCCAGGCATACAGAAGATCCTTTCTTGGGAAGGACATGTTTGCAAGGTAAAATAAATATTTACAAGGATATTGGTATGTCAAATTTATACCTAGCTGGGTATGGGCACAGATTTTGAAGTGATATATGTAGGTAATTTATCCTAACAAGTACGGACAGAGTATCTTTCACGCATGCGACTGCACGTATATTCATTAATAATATTAAATAGATTATTCTCTAATTAAAATATGGCAATTTTTGCGGAGTAAATGTTTTTTCATTCGATTTTTAAAGAAGCTACATCTGTATATGCTCTTTCAGAGAATTATAACATTTGCATTCAATTTACTCGAAGTTTTTTCGATACCGAATACATGATATAGGACTGTCAATGTGGCAGAATAAGTTTTTTTGATATTATTTTGTCAATACTGAATAATGCCGGCCATTTGAGTTGTTCAAATTTCAAATAATCCCGGCATATTTTTCTATGTATCTTTGTTTATTCAAATTAGAAAATGTTGTAATTCAATGCATGCTCATGTTTTTCACGCATGCCAACATGCACAGGTGTGAACGTCGACAGGCATGCATTTCTTAGGCAAGGTGTGTACGCATGTATTTGAATCGGCCTTTACACAGCCTTTACTTTAAGAGCCTCCAAACGGTGAAAGTTTGAACCATGATAAGTAAAGTGAAGTTCACAACCAAACCTTTTACGATTTGCTTTTTGCGTTTTTTATTCTAATTGGCCAAGCAGAATATGAAATTGAACTGATGCAAAAAGCTGAATCAGATGATAACGTTAAAGTGCTATTAAAAATATTTCAGAACGGAGACAAATGCCTGGTCCTGTTATATTTATAAGAAAACGCATGCATTCTCTGTCAGTCTGTCACGTGTCATTAAATAGTAAAAAATTTGTTTCGTGGTTTTATGATAGTCTATGGCCACAGGCCAATGGGCAGTGTTGATTAATTAAATTTATGAGGAAAAGAAAGTGCTAACAAAGATGATTCATCCACATAGAATTTCATGCATTTTGTGATGAAAAATGTAATAGTTCCTTGTATTGTGTTGTGAACAGCTGAACGGTTGAAAATTTCCGAATACTCCTCAAAATGGTTGGAAGAATAGAATTGCAAGACTGCCTTCGAGATTCACCCAAGTTTAGGCAAGACATTCTTTTATTTTTTTCATTAAATATTTCAACATTTCTTCATTTTCAGGAGTTTATTGGAGGAGGAAGAATCCAGCATAGATCAACTTGAGAGCAAACTAGAAAAGATCCTCAAAGTATGTGGGTCCATGGTTGATGCTGGAAAAACATATGTGGGGCAGCAAAGGTTTGATTTGGTCATTTCTAACCCAATTATTAATTACTATTGATTACTTTTGTACATAAACTCTCAGAGACAACGGGTGATAAATGGTTTCAAACAGCAGGAGCTAAATGTATTTGTCAATATAACACTTCAAGATGATATAGTAGTTTCTCCAAATTAACTAAAAATTATACTTATGAAGTGTCAAATTGTTTTTCAAGTCTCTTCGCCAATAGCTTGTGGGACTTGAGTACCCACTTCAAAGAGGATCCAATGGTACTATCATCTCTCAATAAACTGATACATAGTTTACAAGAAATGAACAAATTCCATACTATTTTGTTGGATCAGGCATCCAGAACTGTTTTGAAGAATCTCACGTCATTTTTGAAAAAGTAAGTTTTTTTCCCTAGAAGTTTTCCGCTTCATTTCAATTTATTTTTGTTTACAGTGATATAAAGAAGGTCCGTGACTATAAGCAACATTTCGAAAAAATATCCTCTGAGTATGACAGTGTGCTGGCACGTAACTCTCAGACCGCAAGAAGCAAACATCAAGAAGTGGAAGAGGTCCAAAATATTTTGGTTGCAGTGAGGTCGTGCTTTGGTCACCAAACCTTGGATTATGTCAATAGCATTAGTGTTTTGCAAGCGAAGAAAAGGCATGAAATTTTGAGCACTGTAAGTTTTTAAAGTTGAATAATTTACAGATGTGAATGATTGAAATCTCTGTAATCCGTTTACTAATAGCCATAAGTCATCAAAATTTTTGGAACTTAAGCAGTTTGGCCTCCTGAACAAAAAATCCAAATGAAATTTTTGGCGGTCACAAGTAATTTCGAAGATATTGGCGTATTTTTGAGCAATGACTGGCATTTTATAGCCCATTTTCAAGCTCAAATTTTTCAATATAAAATCACACAAAATGCCTTCTTCATTTTGAAACTTCTTTTAGAAGATAATCTACCTAATTTCACAATCACAACTCCAAAAACAGTCGTTTTAAACAAAATTTCGACGTTTTATAATCACAAACATAACCTCCGTTTTCTTAGTTATTTTGACACGGCCGGTTGGTCACTTGGAATATGCGCGGCCGACATTCACATTTATTCATGAAGTATTTACTTCACCTTAATTTATATGTTCAATTTTCGCTATTGGTAGGATTAATAGCAATTTTAAAAATAAAAACGTAAATTAAAGGAAAGCAAATGCTCGCTGCGCTCGCATTTCATAAATTTCTCCTCCGGCATTTTATTCCAATTGACATTATGAATCTTTCATCCAATTGTTTTAAATCACAAGCAACCTTAAGAGTACACCATGGTTCCGGGTCTGTTATTGAAACTGTTATAAAAACATGTATTTTGTGTTATATGGTGTTTTTATGTTATTTAAGAGGTAATATTATCTATGCCATGCATCTAAGTGCTAAATTGCACTCATTATCTAACACTATACCTGACTACAGAATCTACATTAAATTTTGTAACTGCTACAAATATTTACTAACTATTTTTTGTATCGTTTACCTGTTATAATCAATTTCTATCTTTTGTTCCCCTTGTTCAAGTTCTTGGTACAGTAAAAAAAATAACTGTTTTCATTCTACAGTCATTAATTCCAAGAATGTTGTCATTGAATCCAAAACAAAAGATAGAAATAGATTATAACAGGTAAACAATAGAGAAAATATTTTGTAAATAGTTGTACTAGGTACAAAATTTAATGAAGACAGGTATTATACCTATCACTATAATAGTGGTAGGTAATGCATTTTTTAGCCCTTAAATGCATGGAATAAGATTATTATGAATGAACAAATTAATAATTGAAAAAGTGCACCATTTTTTTAAATTAATTGCAATGTTCAGTTTTGGAAATACCCTCGTATATGAAATTACGGGTGTGAAGTTTTTTACAGACACAAATGTACACTGAGAAAAAAACAAGTCGGCTGATAAAAATCCCTGTTTTTCACTTACAAAGGGTTCTTCATATTCAGTAGGTTGATTAACATGGACTATGATTTGTAGGATGTTTTTTTTTACAATCGGATGGGGGGAAATGGGGATGACATTGTTGAAATGAACGAATTTAGTATAAAATGGCATTGTAGAGTATTTTCGATAGCACGATTTTTCTGAAAAATTCCATATTCATTGACATTTCAAACGACTTTGTAAAGTTTTTCTGAATGCAGAAATGTCTTTGGGCTTTGAAGTACATAACAGAAGGTAATTCAATTCATTTCTCGCCACGCATGGGCGAGTTTGTTGAAAATTAACTTTTTTTAACACTCCCATTCAGTACACCCCTTCAACAGGTCCGAAAATGGACTCATATATCTACAAAGGAATAAGTATTAACTTTTTAACAAACTCACTAATTTCCCCTCCGACGATGCGGCAAAAGTATTAATGTATCTACATTTGTGTATATCCTGAAAGAGATTTTCTAAAAAAAAACTCCAAGGTCGTTTGAACTTAAATTTAAAGTTTTTTGGCACACTCACCCACAGCCACTCTCTTTCAAATGAATTAATATACCTACAGTTACGTACTTTAACTTTTTTAAAAGATTCTGTTGTCGAAAAAACTCTACAAGGTTGTTTGAAATTAGGAATGGGATTAAAGGGGCATGTTATATATTTTTTCTACTGCCACATGGGAAAATATTGTATATCGCACTGTATAGTTACACGGAAAGAGGCTTGTATCACAGGCGTGCGAAATATTTTATGCACAGGCGCGGGAAGTAATTTTCCTCACGCTCCGTTAGCTCAGTTTGTAAAGCAGCGGGACGTTTGTTAGATAGTAACTTCTTGCACTAAGCCGACGAAATATCCACTTCAAAAAATTCTGAATCATCTAAACAAAGCAAGGAATTATCAAAATGTATGTTCCTTTTCGTTAAATACTTTCATTTATCAATTCCCTGTACCTAGTCAGGTAATCATGTAATCATCTTGCTAAGTATTTATTGTATATGAAAAGCAGGATTTGAAAACTTCATGTCAAAGGTCAAAAGTTATTTTGAGTATGTAGTGAATGTTAGATGCATTAATTGTGCGTGGAGGCAGCAAAAATATCCTCCCTAAAAATTCTACCAACATAATCTCGATGCAATCTATTTGAGAAGTGTAATTATTTTCATCTTCTTGAAGAAAAAGTTTCCGAGGGCGAGGATCGAATCCGCGTTCTCTTCGTCAGAAGTCACGTCTTAGACACATCTATATTTCTTGGAGTTTGATTTAAACAAATATCCATTTAAATGCATTCTGAATCATCTAAATAAAGCAAGGAATTTTCAAAATTCATGTTTATTTTCGTTAAATAGTTTCATTTATATCAAATCTCTACTCTAGTCAGGCAATCTTGTAATCGTCTTGTTAGTTTTTAATTGTATATAAGAGACAGGCTTTGAAAAATTTGTGTGAAACGTCAAAATATATTTATACACTATTTGGTAAAATTATTATGTGTTTGTAGGAAAAATATACTATTTTCTACTCATGCATATGAAATTTTTTTTCTACCTGATATCCTACATGAATGTGATAGTTTTTCACTAAAGAGATGAAAATGAAAGAAATGAACATTATCATGCGGGAATTATACTCGAAACAATTTGATCCATTTTTGACACTAATGACAGTTAATCTCACTAGTTGGCACCTGAATCAGCAAACGAATGTCACTTCGTTTGACAGTTTATAAACATTTTCACGATTATATTTTAACTTCTCTCTATAACTATAATTAATATAGATATGATAGCAAAATTCCAGTATATTATAGACAACATCTATCGAAGAAAAAATAGCATTTCATATTCGCTCGTGAGATTGCCACACTCGCTCCGCTTAGCTTCGCTCGTGGACAAACTCCCACCTCACCAAAATAACAGTATTTTCATCTCTTGAAAAAAATACTATTTCTGAAAAAAACAGTAAGTAATTTCATGTCTTGTTGAAAAATATACTGTTTCTCTCCTTAAAACAATTCTTCTATCGAAATACTCTACAACGCCCTGCCTTTTTGATACTAAATTCACCCACGTTTCACACTGTTTGACAGCACAAAAAAGCACCATAAAAATCATGTTTCGTTATCAACCTACCAGCCGAGTTACTTTTTTTCTCAGTGTACATTGGTTGTGGATAACTTCACACCCATTGAGAAAATTACCCTTCACTTTCAAATTCGACTCCCTGCCTTTCACAATTGCAAAAATATTTCCCATTTTCTCTCATGAAACTGACAGTATTTGTGAATTGGGTTCCATACAAACAAACCACTATTGATTTATTCCAGAACATTAGTCAGTGACACAAAACCGCTCACCATGAAAACAAACAGTTATTTCTGTTGACTTGAGGTTACTCTTTTTCGAAGCTGTCGTGCTAATCTAATCTCATCTGATAGAAACACACCCTAGCTAAGTTGTGATCATTTTTATTCAAACACAACTGATAACAAACACCGGTTGATATATTTTTTTTCTGCTCCTAGCTTCTATCTTATTTGCACGCTTGTTCGACTTACTATCACCAAGGTTCGGATTTATGCGCCGATTTGGAACCCTTTGCTAAAACTCTAGCAGATGAAGTAAGTACTCTAGAAATACCATTCGTTTTAATTCATAACTTGCGAAATTTTGTTTTATTCTAGATAGCAGTCATGAGAGATGAAACTTACAAAGTGCAAAAAGAACTGGAAAATTCACACGCGGTTGTGTCCAACATAGAGCCGATTTCAATGAAAAATGAAAAACATTCCCCGACGATGGAGGGGTACTTGTTCAAAAGGACTTCGAATGCGTTCAAAACTTGGAACAGAAGGTGGTTTTACTTGTACGACAATAAGTTGGTGTACAGGTAAGATACAAGCTTAAATATGTTGATTTCTGTTGAAATGTGCCATGTGGATGTATGCGGCTCACAAACAATCATTTTAGGAACTATTATGCGTATTCTATTACCGATTGGTCACAACTTTTAGTAGAGTAGGTAATGACAAATATTCAAAAGTTATCTTTCTTGATTTGAAGAGGTCCCTATGGAAATTGATTGAGGAGTCACGAAACAGATGAACGTCTGTGAATAGTTAGTTGGGACGTAAACAAAAAGTATCGAATGCAATATAAATTTAATTTGGTGTACCACAGTGGAGTGTACTTGGACTCCTGTTCACTTATGTGTAGTAATGGAAGTTTGGATAGAGCTGTGAATAAATGAAGTGTGTGGAGACTTTTGTTTGAAGGTTGTAGACGATGATGTAATTTGAGTAAATTCATTTCGGACTTCCGTCGTTTTGTATAATCACCACGTTTCAACCGCTTCTAGTTTTTTGCGCACCTCAAAATCGCTAGTTTCGACAGTTTCCCCACGTTGGGCGCCACTTTGTATAGGGGTCATACAGAATACGAAGCCTGGTGTTTGGAGTAACTGAATTTAAACTGCAATAACTAATTGAATTATCTAGAAAATCAGACAACGAATTGTTGATTGACATTTCTTAGTAATTTCAAAGTTTGACAAAATTGGAGTTATTATTTATTACATGGTCCTTCGAGCCGGATTACAATTCTAGGCTGTCACATCTTGTCATTCAAAACATACCAAGTAATGTTATTTATAATATAAAACTAAAAATGATAGCGAACAAACACAAATAATTTCAGTAACAGTTGGTATTTATTTTCAAAAATTGTGCAGAAAGAATTTGACTGCAAAAAATGGTATGGTCAAATGTCCTGTTTTATTCTAGAAAAAGATCTGGAGAGGAGCATGAAACAATAATGGAAGACGACTTGAGGATATGTACGGTTAAACCAGTTCCAGACGGTGAACGACGCTTCTGTTTCGAAGTTCTGTCACCTTCAAAGTAAGTCCAACTGTTATACACAATAAAAAGCATTTACTTTTTTTTCTTAAGCACTTGAAAATCTTCCAAAAATAGACTCATTTACTCAAGATGGTTTGGGAAGTACTGGTTTCATTCATCAGTTCCTAGGGCGCCTATCTTCTAGTATTGTGTTTAGTACTCGTATTCCCGCACCGTTGCCAGTTTATTATTATTTCGTAAACCTTGCTAGTTATTACATTTGGCCTCGAAGTGAACCGAAATAAAAACACTGAATTAAATCAAAATGAGGCCAATGGGGCATTCTCTTTTCATAACAAGGGATTAAAAAGTTTCTGAAAATAAACGGAATTTGATTTCACAACAGGTGTTCGAAATGACCGCCACCACTTTCTATGCAGTCTCGCACGACGAAGTAACGAGTCACAAGCACGCTGAAAACTACCTTGTTGTCGCATCTGTTGAACGGCGTTGTTATTTTGTTTGTTCAAGAAAAAATGTATTTTTCCATTCCTCTTTAATTTTTCATTTTCTATCACCCATTTCATTTATTGTTCCAATTTCGGAAAAACCCTGTATTGTGTAACGTAACGTATATTTCAGAAGTCACATGCTGCAAGCTGATTCCAAAGAAATGTACGACGGCTGGGTGACGGCTCTACAAAAGGGCATCGGGGCCGCCATTCAAAGGGTTCAAAGTATCGATTTCGACCAAACCAAAAAGCTCGAAAGCAACTTTATAAGATATTCCGACTATATTTCCGATAGGAATCGTGGCGGACATGTATCCAGTGATAATAATAATCGAACCAAGAAGAGAATGTGGGAGCAGTTGTTGAAAATTCCCGGTAACAACTATTGCTGCGATTGCGGTAGTCCCAACCCGCGTTGGTCGAGTATTAACTTGGGAATTACATTATGTATCGGTGAGTTATACGATGTACGAATCTATCTACATAATATATCTTTTTGGCATGAAAGAAGTCCCACGGAAGCTCCTCTGCTGGCCGTCATTTGAAAAATATATCGGCAGGGCCGCCGCCGTATCGGTTTAACTAAATTATTTTCACAAACTCATTTATCTCGCTACTAACTGTGTATTGAACTGTAACTCTTGACGACCGTTTTTCAATTTTTCAGAGTGTTCAGGAGTACATAGGAGTTTAGGAGTACATTACACCAAAGTTCGATCTCTGACTTTGGACGATTGGGAGCCGGAAATTATTAAAGTAATGGTAGAATTAGGAAATTCCGTGGTGAATAATATTTATGAAGCAAATTTGCCTGAAGATGTGGTCAGGCCTTCAGAACATTGTCTTGGGTGAGTTGATATATATTAGTCTCAAATGCTTCTTCCTGAAGTTCACTGAATTATTATAATTTTGATGCTTTACTTTTTTTTTTTCCTTGGATTCTTTTATTTAAACCTTCTTGTATATTAGTTTGAATAAAGTAGGTAATTGAGTAAAAAATTAAATATTCAAAAAGCTTACACAATAAATTACCAGAACAAATAAGACATTTAAATTCAAAAGAAAATATAGTATTGAAAAAAAATCATTAATAATTTTTATAGTTAATTTAGTAGGTTAATTTGAAATTGTTTACTTTTTTTAATAATTATAAACTTCCTTACAACAGAAAATTTTCTGACTGGAAGTTAATTCTTCAATTAATAATAAAATAAAAAGAAACAAATGTAGATCGCAAATTCTACATTGATAATTTATTTATTTATTTATTGAAAATACATCTTCCAAACAGAACAAGTTCTGGTGTAGGGAAGAATTCATTCAATATTAATTTTTTAATCTTCAAGAATTTCAAAATTGATTAAAATTTAACACCTTGAAATATGTAAAGATATACTTTATTTTTAGTTTTACTTTCATTTGATCTATATTTTTTATTTGAAAATCATAGATTAATAGTTGAAATTCATTTCATCTTTCCACTTTTCGAAAATAATTTTCTCTAATGGTGTATTGTTTTTCAATACTTTTTATTTCAGTAACACCATATTCAAAACAATTTTTAAAATAATTTTCAAGAATAAATTCAAAGTTCAACCAAAAAGCATGTACATCAATTTGTGAAAAAAATGTGAATAAACCTACTGAACGGTTTTAAAATTTGTTGCGATAAAATCACAGGTAAGAGTTACATATATATGTTTTACAAACTTTGAAAATCGAAAAAAAAAAAAATATTACATAAAATAAACTGTAGTGAAAGATATCATGAAATAAATTTCGATGAGACTCTTGAATCCATTTTTTTATTTGTGTTTTTGAATGAAAATAATTACATCATTTTTATATGATTTGGATTCAAATCATAGTAAAATGACAATAAATATTTGGAATTTTTGTGAAACCTTGTTGTTTCAACTTAATTTTTTACTGACCTAGATTTACAAAATTCAACTCTCCAAAAAAATATAAAACTCGTGCAGTCCATATTTTTTCGCGCATTTAACAAGGCAAGATCTCCATATGTTGCAGTGCAGTGAGGGAAACCTTCATCAAGTCGAAATACGTCGACAAAAAATACGTAAAATCATTGCCGCAGTTCACTAAAACGTCTCCTTCGTCGAACAGAAGTTCCAGGCTGAGTTTGATGGAAGTTCGAAAATGGAGCGTCAGAAAAATTCGCCGACGGCCGAAAAGTTGCGATAAAAGGGACAGGAAAGTTGTCAAAACCAACGAAGTCAAAGTGAAAGTCGATAATATTCCTGAACACCTAGAAAGTAGCGGCAGCAGTGAAAAGGACGAAGACGCTACCAACGACTCGTCCAAAAGGAGCAGTTTGAAAAAACGCGGCAGCGTTCTGCTTTTCGGTAACGATTTCGATAAGCAGCCCATAGAGGGAGCCATAGAGTTCAGCAGCGATCAGGAATCCACAGGAGGAGAGGAGGAAAACGAGACTGTTGGTGAGCAAAATTATTAGATATTGTTACGATTTGCTAAATAATAATGCCGAGCACACTACTAAACTGTTTATTTTCTAACTTCACTAAAAACATACAACACTTCACTGACTAATAAAACACTTAGATCTATACAACAATACAACTAGCTAAATATTCCAAACACTTTTATACTTCTTCAAAAACTGCTTAGTCATAAGTTCTCTTCATAAAACTTCCCTCTCAAGTGAAATGTCTCCTTATATACTCGAGCCGTGCGTAGACCAGATCTTTCGCGATGGTTCCGTTATCCAGAACATTCAACACCGACAATCGCCGACGATTTTCCAGGAACTAATTATTGACGATACGCTTGCGAGTCGACCCAGCGGCGTAGCTAGGGGATTTTTATCAATCTCGTAACAATATATTTAGAGTTGTATGATGTGTTTTTAGGCGAGGAAGATATTTCCAAACTTCAGCCGAATTCGCTACTGTATAAAGCCGCCGCAGCTCACAATTTGCCGGTGATGTGCGAAGCTTTGGCCTTGGGTGCTGATAAGTGTTGGATCAATCCGGATGACAGGGGGCGGAGTCCCCTACATGCGGCCGTTACCAGTGTAAGTGTTTTGATTGAGATATTTTCATTTCAGATGTTTATAAATTATAATTATTGATAACGGAGCATAATTAGTAAAATTTTCGGAGATGATACAATAAGTGCTTTAAAAATTACCGATAATTCTGGTAAAATAAACGTGTTTTTTCTCTCGTGTTAATTTTTTTCGTTGTTTCAAAGCATAAATTGCCCAACTCCGAAAGAGGGCAATTTTTTGTAAAAACGACAAAAAAAAACGAGTGATTTTTTTCGTTGTTTCAACAAATTTATACTTTGAAACAACGAAAAAAATAAACTCATGGTTTTTTTCAGAATTATTTGGATAATTTTTAAAGAATGGTATTCGGTAGAAAATTTCAAGAATATAAAAAGACTGTTATTTTTTTCGTTGTTTCAAAAATTTATACTTTGAAATGACGAAAAAAATAAACTCGTGCAGTTTTTAAAAAACACTTTTTTTTCAGAATTATTTTGGAAATTTTTAAAGCACGAATGGTATTCAGTAGAAAATTTCAAGAATACAAAAAGACTGTTATTTTTTTCGTTGTTTCAAAAATTTATACTTTGAAATGACGAAAAAAATAAACTCGTGCAGTTTTTAAAAAACGCGTTTTTTTCAGAATTATTTGTTAATTTTTAAAGCACGAATGGTATTCAGTAGAAAATTTCAAGAATATAAAAAGACTCGGTTATTTTTTTCGTTGTTTCAAAATATTTTCACTTTGAAATAACGAAAAAAATAAACTCGTGCAGTTTTTAAAAAACGCGTTTTTTTCAGAATTATTTGTTAATTTTTAAAGCACGAATGGTATTCAGTAGAAAATTTCAAGAATATAAAAAGACTCGGTTATTTTTTTCGTTGTTTCAAAATATTTTCACTTTGAAATAACGAAAAAAATAAACTCGTGCAGTTTTTAAAAAACGCGTTTTTTTCAGAATTATTTGTTAATTTTTAAAGCACGAATGGTATTCAGTAGAAAATTTCAAGAATACAAAAAGACTGTTATTTTTTTCGTTGTTTCAAAAATTTATACTTTGAAATGACGAAAAAAATAAACTCGTGCAGATTTTAAAAAACACGTTTTTTTTCAGAATTATTTTGTTAATTTTTAAAGCACGAATGGTATTAGGTCGAAAATTTCAAAAATACAAAAATACTTGGTTGTTGTTTTTGCGTGGTTTAAAAAATTTATACTTTGAAACAATGAAGAATATTAACACGAGCAGTTTTTAAAAAACATGTTTTTTTCAGAATTATTTGGTTAATTTTTAAAACACAAGGTATACGGTAAAAAAATTCAAGAATGCAAAAAGACTCGAGTTATTTTCTTCGTTGTTTCAAAAAATGTATACTTTGAAACAACGAAAAAAAAACTCGTGCAGTTTTTAAAAACACGTTTTTTTCAAAATTATTTTGTTAATTTTTAAAGCACGAATGGTATTCGGTGGAAAATTTCGATTCCAAATCATATAAAAATGTATAAGTCATTAATTAATTTCAAAAACCAAATAAAAAAAATGGATTCAAGAGTCTCATAGAAATTTATTTCATGCTATCTTTCCCTATAATTAACTCATATAACTAATATCATTTCGTTCGATTTTAAAAATTTATAAAATCTATATATACTCTTGCCTCTGATTTTCTCGCAACAAGTTTTAAACCGTTTATTCATCTTTTTTTACAAATTGATGTATATAAACAAACTTTATAATTATTTATTAAATGTACTGATAACTGTTCATTTATTCAAAATATTGTTTTTATACATTTTGATGTATTTTGGACAGGTCTGATAAAATTATATTTTTAAAACTGGTAGACACAAGTATTTGCCAAATTCAATTTTATTTGAGTAAAAGGTATATAGACCTGCATTCGATATACCAGATTTTCTCGCACATTGGTTGGAATTTTGCTCTTTAAGAAGTACAACTGGAATTATAAATTATTTAATTGGGTATTTTTAATGAAAATGATCTTCAACGTACCAGATGGATTTTATTCTGCTTCATTGAAAAATTCGGAATGAATTAAATCTAAACTTCTGTTAACTATTATATTTTCAGGGATCTGTAATGCCCTGCGCCTACCTACTGCTAAACGGCGCGAAAATAAATGCTCAAGATCTGAACGGCAAAACGCCACTCCTGCTGGCCACGATGGAGGGCCACACGGCTCAAGTTTGCTTATTTTTGAAGCACAGAGCTGACCAATATCTCGAGGACGATGAAGGAAAGGTGCCTTTATCCATAGCTGAACAAAAAGAAAACGCAGATATAGTTACCTTGTAAGTATACATTTGATACTTGATGTAAATTTCAGTTTTTTCACAAACAGAACTGAATAATATTTAATATACACTATATAATATATTATATTAAATACACATACACATTATTTAATATACATTATATTATAAAAGATTTATTTAATATACAGTATATGATATACAATGCATATTATTTAATATACATTATGTTATATCAGATATATTTAATATACATTAAATTATAACATAAATAAATAAATAACGCATATTGAAATATTAATTCAAATATACAAATACCAGTTGAATAATTTCAACGAATTTCAGGTTGAGATTGGGGAGACTGAACGAAGAAATAAGGGACTCTGATGAGCTGGGAGTCACAGGCGACGATACGTTTAACGACGTCGTTAGGGACTTTTCGCGGCTAGCTTGTTCGAATCCCGAAAAATTGCAGAGGCCCAAAACGGAGGAGGAATAATTTTGATTGAAGAAGTTGTTCAATGCACTGAGAATACGAATCATGCCAACCAGTAGATTAAGTGAGGTGAGCCAAAAAAATTGAATTGCCGGTGATTCCTCTGAATGTAGATGAGATTTAAAAAATTGCTGATTATGTGCATTTGTAGAATATTTTATGGCTAGTTGCGAGTCGACTAGTTGACTTTGCTTAGTGAAATTTGAGGAAGCTCAAGTTAGCTTTAACTTTTATTTTATTTTTTTTGATGTTATCAACCAAACTCTGTTGTGTTGTTTAAACAAAGAAACTTCTTAAACATGTATTAATATTAGAAATATTAACGTTCTTGCTCATTAAATATTGAAATGAACTTGTGAAATTCATTTTTCGTTAAATTTTTTTTTCTTGTTTTAAACACTTAAAATCACTTTTTACAATAATGTGCTATCTGGCAGTTTCAATTATACTCTTACTTCAACAGTTTTTAAATTATAATTTTTTTGGCTTGCTATTAGTTATTAGGAAGTTGTATATAAAAGTATTCATATATATTTTACAAAGATTTATATATTTTCATCAGTAATTCTCTACATATTTTCTTCACATTCCTTTTTTTCTCTTTACAAACTTTACATAAATGCATTTTGTCAATTATATCAATAACTGAAAGATTACCTTCTGTGATATAGGCAAAATATGAACCAGGTGTCATTCGATTTTATGAAAAAAAGTAAATTTCGCTTACAAAAATTGCAAAAGGTATAAACAATTAACTAAAAAAATTTGGATTTACTTTTTTGCGAATACCTTCAAAAGTATTTAAGATTTTAAAAAGTCTCGACTTCCGGAACTGTAGGACCAATATTTATAATTTTCCCGGAGGAATGAAAATTATTCAAATATATTGAATAAACAATTTACGAAATGAAAAAATTAAATAATAAACAATTAGCCTTCGGAAAACATTTTTTTTCAAATATTATTAGTGATCCGTTTTTTTGTTATCAGAAGCTGCATGGAAACGATTTTTTGTACTTTTTATCTCCTATATATATTATTAAATTAAATTGTTGTAAACAAATGCCTTGTTTATAAGATAATTTTTTTTTCGGAATCCCAATCTTTGATGCAAACAATGATTTTCAAAAGAAACATTGTTCCTATTAATAATTTTTGTATTGCTTTAACATTCATTTTCAACCACTCATAATTAATAATAAGGAACCATTTTTAAAATCTTTTTTTTTTTTTATATAAAATAATCGATTTATTTAATTTTTTAATGTATTTTTTATTGTGTATTAAACAATTTGTTATAAACAAATGAATTTATACCTTATATTTATTCTTATTCTACTTACTGTAACAAAAAATGAACGTAATGTAAAATAAAATAAAACAATTGCAATAAATTTAATAAATAAACTGATAATCTAACAACTTTACTTTTGAGCTGAATTTGTTCTTGGAATAATGCAGAATAAATAAGTCTGAGTATTTTAATCTTATCTCCATTAGTTTATAAATTATAATAACTTCAAGGATGAAAAACCAGGTAAGAATGATAAAATAACAGATAACGTAAAAACAATTTCTTGAACAATAGGAGATGGAAATTCCAAAAATTTGATAACAAAATAAAATATAGTTTAAAAAAACTAAAAAACACGCTCTTATAACTCATTGGACTAAAAAGTCGATATACGAAAATATGAAACAAAGCGCCTCACGCTTTTTTCATAGTGATACTAATATTTTTCATTTACTATTATTTTCTGTCTGTATAAACAATTATTTTTTCCTTTTTAAAACTATATTTTATTTTTCACTTTTTATTTCTCAATTTATTTAAAAAAAAATTCTTGGGAGAGAGAACCTGAAAAAAAGTCGTCAAAATATACAAAATATTCAAGGAAGGCAGCAGGCGCATTACTTACCCATCCACGACGCGGATTTTTTTAATTCTGGCGAAGGCTCTCACACATGAGAGGCAAATTATTTAATTCTGGCGATCCTGATCAGGATAATGAGACAAACTCATCATATTGTCAACGGTTCTTGATAAGTTTACAAAGTTTCAAATAAATCAGTTCATTTAAAGTTGGTCAAAATCGAGTGTAAAAGGAGTCGGTCACAAACATACAGGTGAAGCTATATAAAGGCGTGTGATAAAAACGGATCACTAATAATATTTTTAAAAAAATGTTTTCGATGATTAATTTAAGTTTTTAATTTTGCAACTACGTAAATTTTTATTATTATAAATATTGGTCTTACAGTTGCGGGAGTCGGGACTTTTTTTATATTTTTCTAGATATGAAAAATTAGTTTTAGAGATATTCGCAAAAAACTGAGCCCCCTTTTTTTCAGTTAACTGTTTTGCAATTTTACAAGCGCAACTTTCTTTTTTTTTCAAAAATCATCTACATGCTGTCCGAATCGAATGAAACGTGGTTCATATTTTTCCGAGACTGCTGAAAAATGTTGACTAAGAAGGCACTTGTTGACTAAAAAACTGTTTCCTTGAAAAGTTCTTGATAATTCGAATTGAACTTTAATTATTCAAAACAATGAACAATTTGGCTGTGGTTGATATAATTGATATTTAGAATGTAGTTACGGAAAAAAACAATGACATTTTTTACTCAAATAATGTTTTTATGTTATGTTATGGATGCATTGTATTTGGAGAACATTCCTCTGGTTTATCGCCAAAATATTATGAAATCTATCAGTGTTTTAGCTAACATCGTCAGAAAAGAGGTATAATATGAACCCCAACTTTGTTTTGTTTAAATGACCACCCGGAATTTTGATTAGTTTTTCGGTTTCTACATGAGAAATAAAAGGGACTCTATTCACATAAAGTTTTTTTCAAAATTTTCAGCATAACACCTTTATTTTTCAAAATTCATCATTTCTAAAATTTGAAATTATGAAGTTGTGCCAAATCTCATTGAAATTCATTTTTAGTCGATATTGTACGTTGGTGACTCTCAAAAAATAAAATTTGTAGAGCCTTTGTTGGCCTTCTTATGGATCGATAATATAAAGGGCGTTCCGTTTGAAAAAAAGTGCAGTTTTTTTGACACTTTCGTAAAATGAGAATTTTGAAATTGTAAAATTAAATACTTTCGGCACACAAATTACACATTTTTGACAGCTGTAGAAAAATATGTTTTATTATAAATGCATGTATTTAGAATTTGTACTGTTTCCCTATTTCTTGATTGTTTCGTTGGATTTTATGTGACGTTTTGTGTCTCCATAGACGTAAGTCAATTGTTGAAATTTCACTATGGTTAAATAAAATTCTACAGGGCGGTCGTAATGTTTGGATACCGAACCATTTCAGCATTTGTAAGCGCCTTGATTGACTCGACCTTATAGTTGCCAAGGTCTTATGTGATATGCCTAATTAGGAACTGTTTCATTATTGATTTTTAGAGTGTTTATTTTGATATCATTAATTTTAGTGCCTGTGCCTGACTTTTATTTGTTATTAAAAGCGTTCTTGTAGAGTTATAACCTAGGGTATGTTTACCGAATTGAATACATCGAATTTATATTCAATAAAAAGTTGTAGAATAATGTATGTGTTTTTTTTTAAACTTCAACGAATTTCTAGCTTGTACCACATTATTCATCAAATTTTTCATAGAGGAGCATTTCGACAAGCAGAATTCAGAAATGCAGTCCGTTTTTATATATTTCTCATGGTTCTCGAGTTATTGTTCAAAAATGTGTACTTTTAAATCAAAATAACGTCATCTCGCGATCAGTAGCTGAACTGGTTCCGCATAAACTGTTGTTACTCTTACGCTGGTCTTCCAATTGAAAATTTTACGGAAAACAGCTTCAAATCTCCCTCGCAGCAGAATCTTGGCACGCAGAATTCAGCAAAGCAGTCTGTTTTCATATATCTCTCATGGTTCTCGAGTTATTTCTTTTTGAAGAAATGTATTTCAACATCCCGCCATCTCGCGGTCAGTAGCTGAACTGGTTCCGCATACACTGTTGATACTCTTGCGCTGGTCTTCGAATTAAAATTTTTTCAGAAAACAGCTTCAAATCTTTTTCGCAGCAGCATCTCGACACGCAGAATTCAGAAATGCAGTCCGTTTTCATATATCTTTCATGGTTCTCGAGTTAGGTCCGTTTGAAAATGTGTATTTTAACATCCTGCCATCTCGCGGTCAGTAGCTGAACTGGTTCCGCATAAACTGTTGTTACTCTTGCGCTTGACATTGAATTAATTTTTTTTTTGAAAACAGCTTCAAATCTTCCTCGCAGCAGCATCTCAACACGCAGAATTCAGAAAATGCAGTCCGTTTTCATATATCTTTCATGGTTCTCGAGTTATGTCCGTTTGAAAATGTGTATTTTAACATTTCGCCATCTCGCGGTCAGTAGCTGAACTGGTTCCGCATAAACTGTTGTTACTCTTGCGCTTGACTTCGAATTGATAATTTTTCGTAAAACAGCCTCAAAATCTGTCCCGCAGCAGCATCTCGATACGCAGAATTCAGAAATGCAGTCCGTTTTTATATATCTTTCATGGTTCTCGAGTTATTTCTTTTTGAAGAAATGTATTTCAACATCCCGCCATCTCGCGGTCAGTAGCTGAATTGGTTCCGCATAAACTGTTGTTACTCTTGCGCTCGTCTTCGAAATAAAATTTTTTCGGAATACAGCTTCGAATCTCCCTCGAAGCAGCATATCGACACGCAGAAGTCAGCAATGTAGTCCGTTTTTGTGTATCTCTCATGGTTCTCGAGTGATTTCCGTTTAAAAATGCGAATTCTGAATTCAACATACTGGTGAAATAGTAATAATTGTTGAAGAATCAGAAATCTTGAGGAATTTTGCTATTCCGCTGTGGTTCGTTATCTGAAAATACGTTGTTTTCAATTTGAGAGCTTTACCAAAAAGTGAATTTTTTGGACCATTCGAAATAAGCTTTGTAAATTTTTCGGCAAGAAAAAAAAATAGAATTGCTTCAAATTGCACTCGGAGTAAGCATGTTGACATGCAGAATTCAGAACTGCAGTCAGATTTCTCAAATATTTTATGATTCTCGAGTTTTGCGATTTTTATGAGAAAAAAAGCAATTTTTGAAAAATCGAAATTCCGGAGGAATTTCACTATTCCGCAGTAGCTCGTTGTTTGAAAAGCCTCTGGTTTCAATTTGAAGACACTAGGAAAAAGTTTAATTTTTGGGACTTTCAAGAAACAAGGTTAACCCCTTTGGAAATTGTTCAGTCAAAAATGAAAAGTAGATTTGCTTCAAATTGTCTGTACAGGAGCATCTTGACATGAAGAATTCAGAACTGCAGTCAGATATCTCAAATCTTTTATGGTTCTCACGTTATTGCGATTTTTATGAAAAGAAATCAATTTGGAGGCTCTAGAAAAATATTATGGATAAACTTTTCGAGGAAAAAAGTGAAAAGTCCGTATACAAAGTCCGGGTAAAAAGACGGAGAAAAAAATTCAGAAAAAAAAATCCGGAACGGTTTGAAGAAAGTTAAAACAGAATATGAAAAAAAAGGTTAAGAAAAAAGTTCAGGTAGAAAGTCCGGGTAAAAAGTCCGAGTTAAGAGTCCTGGTAAAAAGTCCGGGTAACAAATCCAGAGAAAAAGAAAATTTCGAAAAAAAAATCAGAAAAAAAGCAACCTGAAAAAAACTCATGGAAAAAAAGTAAAAAAAAAAATTATGGAAAAAAGTTAAAAGTCCGAGTAAGAACTCCGAGTAGGAATTCCGGGTAAACAGTTCGGGTAAAAAGTCCGGGTAAAAAATCCGGGTAAAAAGTCCGGGTAAACAGTCCGGGTAAAAAGTCCAGGTACAAGTCCGGAAAAAAAGTTGAACGAAAATTTAGAAAAAAAATTCAGGAAAAAAGTTTGGAAAGATTCCCAGAAAGTTTGTAGAAAAAATCCGAAAACGACAAAGTGAAAAAAAAATCATAGAAAAAATGTTCAGAAAAGTCATAAAACAATTGTGGACAAATTTTTGGAAAAAAGTACGAGGAAAAAAGTAAAAAGTCAGAGTAAGAAGTCAAAAGGAAATTTCGAAAAACAAGCAGGAAAAAAGTTTGGAAAGATTCCCAGAAAGTTTGTAGAAAAAATCCGAAATAAGCAAACTGAAAAAAAAAATTATGGAAAAATTTTTGGAAAAAAGTACGAGGAAAAAAAGTAAAAAGTCCGAGTAAAAAGTCCGGGTAAAAAGTCCGGGTAAAAAGTCCGGGTAAAAAGTCCGGGTAACAAGTCCGGAAAAAAGCCGAAGGAAAATTCCAAAAAAGAATTCAGGAAAAAAGTTTGAAAACATTCACAGAAAGTTTGTAGAAAAAAATCTTATAAAAACAAACTGAAAAAAAAAAAAGATGGAAAAAATGTTTAGCAAAAAGTAATAAAAAAATTATGGAAAAATTTTTGGACAAAAGTACGAGGAAAAAAGTAAAAATTCCGAATAAAAAGTCCGGGTAAAAAGTCCGGGTAAAAAGTCCGGGTAACAAGTCCGGAGAAAAAGCCGAAGGAAAATTCCAAAAAAGAATTCAGGAAAAAAGTTTGGAAACATTCACAGAAAGTTTGTAGAAAAAAATCCGATAAAAACAAACTGAAAAAAAAAAAAAAGATGGAAAAAATGTTCAGCAAAATGTTATAAAAAAATTATGGAAATATTTTTGGACAAAAGTACGAGGAAAAAAGTAAAAAGTCCGAATAAAAAGTCCGGGTAAAAAGTCCGGGTAAATAGTCCGGGTAAAAAGTCCGGGTAAAAAGTTCGGGTAAAAAGTCCGGGTAACAAGTCCGGAGAAAAAGCCGAAAGAAAATTCCAAAAAAGAATTCAGGAAAAAAGTTTGGAAACATTCACAGAAAGTTTGTAGAAAAAAATCCGATAAAAACAAATTGAAAAAAAAAAAGATGGAAAAAATGTTCAGCAAAATGTTATAAAAAAATTATGGAAATATTTTTGGACAAAAGTACGAGGAAAAAAGTAAAAAGTCCGAATAAAAAGTCCGGGTAAAAAGTCCGGGTAAATAGTCCGGGTAAAAAGTCCGGGTAAAAAGTCCGGGTAACAAGTCCGGAGAAAAAGCCGAAGGAAATTTCCAAAAAAGAATTCAGGAAAAAAGTTTGGAAACATTCACAGAAAGTTTGTAGAAAAAAATCCGATAAAAACAAAATGAAAAAAAAAAGATGGAAAAAATGTTCAGCAAAATGTTATAAAAAAATTATGGAAATATTTTTGGACAAAAGTACGAGGAAAAAAGTAAAAAGTCCGAGTAAAAAGTCCGGGTAAAAAGTCCGGGTAAATAGTCCGGGTAAAAAGTCCGGGTAAAAAGTCCGGGTAAAAAGTCCGGAGAAAAAGCCGAAGGAAATTTCCAAAAAAGAATTCAGGAGAAAAGTTTGGAAACATTCACAGAAAGTTTGTAGAAAAAAATCCGATAAAAACAAACTGAAAAAAAAATGTTCAGCAAAAAGTTATAAAAAAAATTATGGAAATATTTTTGGACAAAAGTACGATGAAAAAAGTAAAAAGTCCAAATAAAAAGTCCGGGTAAAAAGTCCGGGTAAATAGTCCGGGTAAAAAGTCCGGGTAAAAAGTCCGGGTAACAAGTCCGGAGAAAAAGCCGAAGGAAATTTCCAAAAAAGAATTCAGGAAAAAAGTTTGGAAACATTCACAGAAAGTTTGTAGAAAAAAATCCGACAAAAACAAACTGAAAAAAAAAAAGATGGAAAAAATGTTCAGCAAAATGTTATAAAAAAAGTATGGAAAAATTTTTGGAAAAAAGTAAAAAGTCCGTTAAAATTCCTGGTAAAAAGTCCGGTAAAGAATGTTCGGGTAAAAAGTCCGGGTAAAAAGTTTGGAGAAAAAGGCAATTGAAAATTTCGAGAAAAAATTCAGGAAAAATATCTAGAAAGTTTGGAGAAACAAATGTTTCCACCAAGTGGAAAATAAAGGCAAACTTCTGTGAGGAAACAACTATTCCCCTGGCTAACACCACGACGGACAATGAACTACATCTGACAGATATTTGTGCAACAGGACAATTATAATACCCTGGCACTGACGAGAGGCAATAAACCTCGAAATATGCATGTCTGCAGGTGGTCATTCCCAGCCAAATGAAGGATAATCTTCTGTTCAATTACAACACAAGCACTTGCAATTGGGTCTTCTTGGAAGAACGTTGCACAAATATCTGCCAGATGTAGTTAAATGTCCGTCGTGGTATTAGCCAGGGAAGTAGTTGTTTTCTGACCGATGTTTGTCTCATTTTTCCACCTGGTGGAAACGTGAGGAGAGAAAGGATACTTCGACTTAGTCGATTTTGCATATTGGCATGATGAGCAGTTGACTATATTCTACGTTCTGTTTCTTCAATCTATGATGCTGGGCATCATAACCTCAGGTAAATCATGATATGTGAATGGTTTAGTTGAATTAATGACACATTGTTACAATCAGAACTACGCAACATTTTCTGTTTTACTTTTCAGCCGTTAAGATAAGTAATATCAAGAAACACCAGTATATCGGAATTTTCCTGGAAATGTTTAAATTTTTAATATAGTTAAGTGGGCCTTGACCTTAATAAAATTAGACCCGTTCCCAATCGTTTAACCTCCATATCAGGAAATTATTTGTTGCAGCTTGTAATGAAATTCCGAGAATTATGCATAATCGGAAATTTCACATAAAATATCCGATTCTTCAAAAAATTAATCGGTTAACTTTTCAAATCTATGGTCATTTATGATAACATCTAATCACGTTAATTGAATCATATCAAAGTTACAGTACAGATAATTGATCATCAAACTTCAACAGTGCGACATTTTAATATCTACAGGGTGGCTCATTGAAAACGTACTGCAAGGCATTACTTAGGATGAGAATAATATATGGAATCGGCATAGGAGCAACACACTAGTGCCATCTAGCGTTTTTAGTTGAAAACTAAGAGGAACTACGAAAAACTGTAGGTTCTACTTAATACAAATAGTTTTCTGCAATTTCAACATATTTCACGAATTGATTAATCTCGATTCTCGAATTTCTTCACCAAATATAAATTATATCTATAAACTGTCCCGTTATTTTGCACTAGTCTAAAGAACACCACCTATTAGTTGGTAGTCTCATTATATCCTCACGACCTGACTGGGGAGACCAGAGTACTAACGCCATCTACATGTCATCTCCAATCGGATCCAATCGGTATCTTGTTACGTCCTAAATCTTTGGAAACTTTTCGAAAAAATTATACGAGGTGCTCAGAAATTGGCGCCAAATTTGGGTATCTCAGAAATTGTGTTTCCCATTTTTCCAAAAAGAACAACCACATTATTATACTTCTACGGTAAAAAATTCAACGTTTCTCGAAGGAACTTGGAAAAAGTAAAATTTCCGTGTGGTTATTAGAAACATCTGGATTAAAAGTAGTTTTTTTTTTGTAAGGATCGAACAGAAACAAATGCTGAAGTGTCAACAAACAATATTTGCTAATGATTCGACATTAAAGTATAATTATATCGAAAGCAATTTATAATGACATTCTTCGTAGGTTATTAAAATACAATAATAAACAGGGAACCATTATACAGGGTGGTCAACTGAAAACGAAACAGAACCATTTTTAAGAACTGCGTCAACATTTTGGAAAAACGCTCAGACCAGTCGATTTGTGGTTAAAAGTGGACACTCTTTTCCGGCATTTTTAACTCCGCCACTGTCACCCCCCAAGCGAGGGTAGGTATCACACCAAAATCGTCGTATGTCGAGTAAGATTACTTTCAAAAGCTCTTACAATTCTTTATACAATAGTCTTGGGTTAATACGGGATACCCTTCTCTTTAAGCCTTTCCACCACGTGGAAAAATAAAGGCAAACATCTGTCAGAAAACAACTACTTCCCTGGCTAATACCACGACGGATATTGAACTAAATCCGACAGATATTCGTGACCCTATTGCAAGTGCTTGTCTTGTAGTTATACAGAAGATTATCCTTCATTTGGCTGTGAATCACCACCTGCAGACATGCATGTTTCGAGGTTTTGCCTCTCATCAGTGCCAGGGTAGGTCGGACAACATTATAATTGTCCTGTCGCTGTCAAATGAATAATAATCAACCGTTTAAGTATTTCCCCACGGATGACACTACGATCCACAACAAAGCTGATCGCAGCGCCATAAATTTAGTACCTATCTATTTTTTTGCTTTGCATGGATTTGTGGCGATTTGTTACCACTTCTATAAAATATCACAAATGGATACGATCAGGAAATTGCTAATCCGGGCCTGAATACACTACACGTCAAATTAGTGGCTCTCTTTTTTTTTTTTCTACCAAACAATTTGACTGGCGAAGTTTATTTGCAATTACTGAAAGAAGCTTTTGACCCTGCCTTGAGTGATATATTTGAAAATAATCCACAGTATGACGAAAATCATTATTATTTTCAACAGGACGGTGCTTCTCCGCATTATGCGACGATTTTTCGTCAGTATTTAGACCAACGTTTTCCAGGCAGCATTAAATGGCCTCCACGATCACCAGATTTATCGCCACTCGATATTTTTTTGTATGGACATCTGAAAAGTGAAATCTATAAAACACAACCAGCGTCGTTGGAAGATTTGCGTCAAAGAATTGTTGACGAGTGTCGCCGAATTACTCCGGAAATTTTTCGGAATGTACGGGAACGTTTCGAACAAAATCTTTATTATTGTATGGAAGCGATTGGTCACTAGTTTGAATCTTTAATCAATTGAGTAGTAAGGAAGCAACTAAAATAATTTGAATTTTAACATGTAATTCTTTTCAAAGTGTTCGGAGAAAATGTAAAATTTTAAGAATATGGTGAAAAGAATTGTAAGAGCTTTTAAAATAACTTCTAGACCCCCAACGTCATTTAAAAAGTGTGTGGTAATTCTTCCCCTCGCTTGGGGTTGAAAGTAGTGGAGTCAAAAATACCGGTAAAGCGTGTCCCCCTTAAATCAAAAATCGACGGGTCGAGCGTTTTTCTGAAATGTTGACGAGGTTCCTGAAAATGGCCCTGTTTCGTTTTCGTTTCACCACCCTGTATTTCAATAGCTCTGGATATTATAGGAGTTTTTAGTGAAACACTATAAGTATTTTATTAATTTTTTTATTCATCAAAAAGGTAAATACAAACTCTAAATCTACAAATTCCAAGACCAAATAGAACATATTTCATTCTCGTTAAAATTGATTCTTCAATTATTTTTCGAGCAGCACACTTGTCATCGTTAAATGGTACAATAATTGTTTGGCATAATTATCAAGTAATTAAAAAAAAACACATTTAATCATAAAAAATACGTTTTTAACAAAATTAGTTGAAAAAGGACTTAGGCATATATTTCGATCACAGAAACAACAGACTGTCTCTTGCCTGTTGTGTACATTTCCGGATGTTTTTTCGAAATAGGAATCTGAAAATTTCATACCAGAGAGATGAAACCATAAATAATTCTGTGAAAAATATTAGGGGTAAAGTTATGATTCTTTTTCGGGAAGAATCCGTTACTAACACAGCACTCTGTCATCAAGTGTACTTTTAAGTCAATAATTTCTATTACGAAAGATATGCAATATACGGGAATCTTTTCACGGAACATAAGACACTCTCCAAAAACAAAAGATAGAAGATTATCTTTCCCTTTTTTCCATGTCGAATCGGTGAACAAAATATATGACTTTTACATATGAAAGGAATGATTAAGTTATTTACTAACTTTGTTCACAACGCTATAATTATTCAAATGTTTCATATCTAAATATAAAATTTATGATAGTCGAATATATCATACGATACCGAGAAAACAGTTTTCTCTTCATACTGCTTCATCGTCGGGGAACAAAATCATGTTTGATTAACGAACTTACAGCGTGAAAAATATTGTAAAACACATTTCGTCATTATTTTTTCTTGCTTGACTTCAATTAAAACGAGACATACTACCTTTAGAAAATACTGATTAAGGCCTATATCTAGCCTACTTAGAAATTTACTATAACACCCATTTTACAAATTTCATAAACTACTTTCTAGAAAATTGTAGCCTGGTCTTTTAATTTTATGTTGTACCTGTCACGAAAAGAGCGTCGGGAAAATAATTTTTTTCTGTAAAAAAGATAATTGGTCGAACTGGTTGTAATTATGCTATGTGTATACCATAAATACTACATATTTTTAGAGATACTGGACTTGAATCGGACTTTAACTGTGGTTAAAAAGTTGTCTCTGTAGATGAACTGAAAATACTGAATGGAGATAAAGAAACCTCAGAAAAGACCGGCTGTACACATTCCTATTACTAATAATGGGCATTTGTCAACGAAACATGCGTCAAAATGAGTACAAACCGAATTTATATACTAAAGCAGTTTACATTTCATCTAACGGCATTAGAGTATGTTAATCTTATACCTACCTTCAGTCTCAATGCAACAAAAACACCGCTAGATGAAGAACGAATTGAAAACATCAAAAAACACCAACTATACGCGATGCCATGTGCATCTGTTCTGAAAAAACGCACTACGATTTAATTAAATCAACTGGATAGGTTCATGTGCAACAACTTTGGTTTCGAGAAACGTGTCGCAACTACATACTACAGACTAATAAAAACATGCATTGAGTAAATGTATAAAAACCTAACCTAACTGAAATATACAGCGCCCCGAGGTCAGTGGTTATTCGGGAACGATGCACCGATAAACATAGGCGGCTATCGACAAGTCATCGCCATCTCGGATGCACTTCTTGCCCTCCTCACATGCGCACCTGCAAAGCAAAAAAAATTGTTTTTATTCCACTATCCAGTATCGACAAACACCGTTAATGGTATTGTAACGATATCAGAGCCGGACCTGACCGTGTTTGTTCGTGTAATTACGCTCAGCTTACTGTGTGACTAATCACATCCAAGACGGAAAGAGAAACAGGTTAGAAAGATCCAGAGAAGATGCAATTTATTTTCGCTTGTAATTACCTCATGTGTATAAAGTTAGCAAGGCCACTTGCCGGAAAATCGATGAAACCAATTTCAGTAATTGTCGAAAAATTGTCGAGAATTTGTCGTGAACGAAAAAAAATTGTCGCGCTTATAGTTTTTTTATATGGGGTGGCTGTGCTAACTTTATATTAAGTTAGCACTGCCACTAATATGACTTGACAAATAAACGTCGAATTGTATCACTGTGGTAACCAACAAGTGTCGAGTAATTGTCGAAGTATCTTTGAAGTAAAAAAAATGTGAAAAATCTTTTCTTCACAGCTTATTTTTATTGCAATTCTTGATATACGGGGAAATTTTGAGTGATTGGCAACACCGCATGCCTACAAGAATAATTTGAGTTTTATTCATTGAACTATTGTCAAATAAGTATGGATTATGCATTCTTTTTGATACAAATGAAAAATTCATTGTGAAAAATTGAAAAACTCGTCAAACTTGATTATTTTTTTTGTAGGCTCACAAATATGGTTGGCGAATAATTATAACATATTGCCCGAGAAAACTCCTACTCTTTTATAACTAAAAAACTAAATACAACAGCTGGAAAAAGAAGATATTCCTTTTTCTCGGATGACAAAATCAAATTTGTCGTGAATTGAAATTTTCTGAAGCGGAAAAACTACCTGTTAATGGTAAAATTCTATTATTTCCAGTCTATTGGTATTGAATATATTTTTTTGGTCGGAAATTTATGGAACAATTGTCGAACGAAGAAATCATATTTGTCGAGAAAATTTTCATTCTTGAAAAGCCGAATATCTAAATCAAATTTGTCGTGGAACGTTGAAATTTCCGGAAAAAGAATTGGTTTCATCAATTTTCCGGCAAGTGGCTTTGCTAATTTTATCTACATAATTTCCTCACCTAATCGTAAATCGAGTCGTTATTAGGGCTTAGAAATTAAATAAGTTGTTAAGACAACGCAAAACGTTTTTGTGTTTGTCAGTTCTCAATTGCTTATCAAGAATATGACACACTTAAAAGTTATTCATCCACTTTCATCATTGGATATTTATCTGGACTTCTTTAATAAATCTTCGACGTCCTTAACGAACTTCATTTGAAAAACATTACTTCTCACTCAGTATTCCAATTTACTTGTATGTAAATAGGTACTAAACCAAAACAAGAACGCCTATAGTGACGAAATATTGATATTTTCATAATAATCTCTCGATTATTTTTGGAATATCAGAATCAAAATAATATTTGGCTCAGTTCGAGTAAATATCTACTCTCAAGATAATTTCATATTTTTGTTTGTCCCCAAAGAAGACCATCGGCAGAAATAATCTACCTACACTCACATGCAAAAAAACGCAACAAGTTAATATTTGGTAAAATTTGAGGTCTCATAGTTTTTTTATTTTTAGTTAAATTTTCAAAATTCAATTCAAACTTTAGATAAAATTTATTAATTTCAACCTGCACATTCAGACTTTCGTTAAAAGCTGGCTTATTGGTCATTATACAGGGTTGATTAGAAGTTTGTTGTTAAACCCTAATTTAAAAAAATCCTATAGAATAATTTCGTGGTTAACTTCTTTCAAAATACCAATTTTTTAAAGAACCATTCCTTTTAAACATTTTGGTTTTTGATTCATGCCTTTGAGTGCACTAGTTCATTTTTAAGAGAGAAATGAACTTGTCATCAACGGTTTACTTTAATAAATATAATTCGCCCCATAAACTCCCTTGTAGTGCGCCCCTGGTGAATTCTAAAATATGGAATGAATTATTCGTTTTGTTTATAAATTTTTTTGTCTTTTGCAATTTTGACGCATCTGCAACCGTTATCGAGATGAAAAATTTAAATAATTAAGATTCTATTTCACTTACTTGTTATCTAAAAAGTAATCGATCACCCTGTTCCTTTTGTCGTATACCGCCCAGCCGCAAGGAGTTCTCCCCAGGCATACTTGTTCCGGCTCGGTTGCATTTTTGACAGCATCTTCAGATCTCTGCAACAAAAAAAAATCAGTGCAATCTCCTTTCTTTTTGAATGAAAAGAAATAATTCCGATTACGGTCGAAGATACCCTCCACACATTTCTACAAAGTGGAAAAATGAGGCCAATATCCGACAGAAAACAACTACTTCCCCCTACGGACATTCAATTACATCTGCGTCATGTATTTATGCAATGGTCCCCAAGGAGGATAGATACTATTGCAAGTGCTGATTCATTTAGTTGGAATTGACCACCTGCACACATGCATATTTCGAAGTTTTGTCCTCTCATCAGTACTAGGATAATGGGTCCCAAGACGGAACCTTGTGGGACACCAATATTAATGGGTTCACTCTTCGAATTGATGAAGGCAACACTCTGAGATTGAACATTTCTCCGCTTGGTGGAAATGTTACCTCTCCGTATACACAATTTTCGAGCTTTGGTCGATTATTGTATATTTATATTACTAACTAGAAATTATTTATGCGCGAGAGATTGAAATTTTGAAATACCAATCAGCCAGGACGAAGATTTCATGCTCAGTCTCTTGAGTATTTATGTGGGGCATCAAAATGAAATTGCGCATATAAAATTCAAATGACCGTAAAATTTCTATGAGTAAAACAGTTGATCTTCCAGATTCAGGTTTATTATCAACATAAAATATATTATATGTGTGTTGTATAACCGAGGCCACAAACTGCGGAAAAGTGAGGATGAAGGAATGAAATAAAAGGCGTTTTGACCAATTTCTTCCGGAATATCCATTTCCTGTTTGCCAAGACTTGAAAGGACTGCAGTTTTGCAAATGGGTTTTTTGGGTACAGAGCGATACGAAAGAAAATCCAGCAATGAAAAAGGTGAGGAATTTTTTTAAATATCAAACGGAAGAAATATACAGGGGGCGAAAAACAGCTCGCCAAACATTGTAAATAAAAATGTGCAAAATCTCTATTTTAAGTGGAACGTCATGTATATTATCGATCCATAGGAAGCGCCAAGAAATTCTACAAATTTCATTAAATATATCCCATGGTCAAAGTTAATATTTTTTCTCAAAAAACGTTGTTTTTTTTTCGAAAGTAGAGTGACAGTACAGAGTAAACATTTGAGGGCGAGGTATAAAATTGGAAACTGAGCAAGTTTTCCTTTGGCAATAAACTGATTTTGGAGGATTTGGAGGAAATTTGACAGGTTTAGAGTAGCAAATGCCAAAAGGTTAGATGCTGTTATTTTACTTATTTTGCAAGAAAAAATAACTGCGAAGTAAAATTTTCATTATATCTATCAATAACAAAAACGTCTATACCGGGTGTAACAGTATCATGGTATACCCCCCGTATCTTCATTAGTTTTAAAGGTAATTGATTGAAATTTCGGATATCCCTTATACGTAATAAGCGACACTTTTTTTACCTAAAAATGCTTTTTTTTTCACTTCCGGTTTCGCCAGAAGTGATAACAACTTTCGATTTTTGAATGAAATACCCTGTCTTGAAAATCAATCCCGAAGAAAGCCTAACCATAATCCCAAAGAAAACGTTATCATTGACGTAGGAATGGAAATTGATGTTTTAGCTCGAATAGAAGTTGATAAGACTGTTTCTTTAAGGAAAATTGGGTTTGAATTGAAAATTATTAAATTCACAAATATAATTATAAATCTTTCAAATATCAATTGCACCAGCACCTGTACGAAAATGATAATGAACGTATAGGGTAGAATATTGCAATTGGATCTTGCAAAATAACGATTTTATTTTCGGACGAGTCTATAGGTTTACAAATATCCGACAAAATACAATGTATTGCTCACAAGAAAATCAAAATTTATTGCGGCAGGTTAACTTTCAAGAGCAGTTCGGTTTCAATGTTTGGCTTGGAATACTCGGTGGTAGAATCATTGGTCCGATAATATTTGAAGGACCCTTTTGACTGGAGCTAGATACTTAGGATTTCTGCAAAATGAAATTGAGGACAGGTTAACTGAATTACCTATCCATTTACGGCAGGGAATGTATTTCCAACAAGATGGAGATCTCCCCTATACGAATGGTCCTGTGCGATGGCCTCCAAGGTCAGCTGATTTGACACCTCTTGATTTTGACGTGATTCCAAACTGCATGCCATTAGGAAGATACAAAGTCACATACATTTTCACAGTGTTTTTTGCAACTTGCATCATGCATTCCTCTATTTTGTGAAATCCTGGCGTGCATGCCAAATTACCTACTATTAATTAATTATACAAATCATGTATCTTTCTAATGGCATGCAGTTTGGAATCAAGTAAAACCTGTATTAAATCTTTACAGAGTTTTCCCGCAATTTTCCACCGTTGGTCAGACTAGAGGCGCATGCCAATTTTTCCAGAGTGTTTTCGTTACTGAAACTTCAATTCTTTACATCGGCATGCAATTTGAAAACACGGAACTTCTTCCGCTGGAATCTTACAAGTATTATTTTCTGTGGATTGCATCAGGTTGGAGCGATTATGTTATCGCATGTAACAGGAAACGTGACGCACATCATTTATCGTGGACGCGTACAAACAAAACATTTCAAAACAACAATGTGTTTGATGAATGAGCTTCTTTCACAGATAAATCGACTCCTCCCCGAATCGATTCCTATCAAAATAAACTCTGCGAGTGTAATATTTTCCACTTCTGATGCGTAATTTACGAAGTGTTATTGCAGATAAAGAATGTCAACATCTCGCTGGCATCGTGACACCAGATGGGAGATAACGGTTCAATGCGTGACGAATGGGAATGAGTCGAAAGTGGAGTTGAATCGAAAACGCAACGAAGCCTACCATCGGTTTCAAGGTCGAACCTACTACGTTTACTACGATGCGTGGATTAGACTGAAAACAGAAGTTATAGTTCGCTGCTGGTTGGATAGATAAACAGCTGCCGGTGGGTATAAAAACAAAGTTGAGAAATCGTTACACAAGGAAAAATTAGGGACTGCTTACATGTTTTCGACGGTTGTTTTTTGTAGAATTTCATTTGATTCATAATATTTACATGTACCTAACTGCAGATATGATTACCATACATTTTGTGAAATGTATCTATAAAGTATTATTTTGTAGTCAACATACGGACACTCGATATCAAGGGGGCATCTATTTGATATCCGATAGCTATTATATGGATGTTCCTTGTTGAGAAACCTAGACTTCCATAAGATATCCTTTTGAGATATCCATAAGATGTCGTTCAATAATTTCCATGAGATATCGTTCAGGGATATCTCTATAAGATAATGTTCAGTGATTGTGTGGGGATTGGTAGTACCCCTCGTGTGGTTAGGCTCCAGCCCCATACTGATGATCATTGCCCAACCATGCCTGTACTTGCTGGTAAGTGCGGAAGGAGTGGTACTTGGCAGCGTCCCTTGTTGGTGGTAGGCGGGCTAGTTGTAATTTAGCCTTCGTCTCTGATCGTGTGAATGATTGGTACATTAGGTCGTCGAGATTGTCTCTGTCAATGTTGCCTCCATAAACTGCTACCAGGAACTTTTCTCCAGCGTCGATGATCTGCTGAGGAGTAGCGTTTGGTGTGAGAAACGGGGCCACTACTGCAGAGGGGGAGGTATTCTTCATGTAGGTACTGCAATTTTTTTTTTCGGAACTTCCAATAAACTTAGTAGTGGTTTGAAAATGACCTTTGACTAGCTGATTCTGATTCATTATTATTTATCTTTACTTTATTTACCAGGTATGAATTACGATAAGAAACAAGAAAGTGTGCAACTCAGAACTGATTATTTTCAATAATATCGAGGAAAACGCAAAAATTATTATAAATGAATCAAAATTGCATTGGTAAGACAAAAATTCGACTTTTATATCAAAATTTCGAGTTTTATTTCGAAATTTTCACTTTGTTTTGAAATTTCGACTTTTAACAGTAAACTAGGACTGTTGAAAAAATACTCTTTATGTCAACAGAGAACATTTGAATCAACTCACTCTTGAAGGTAGTTTATACTCGCGAATTTTCGAAAAACTCTGCTGACTGGCGGTTTACAGTGAAGGTATCCCTGAATTAGTAGCATACGGTTTAACAAAATATACTTTTTGTGTCATCATAGACAAAATTTGAATCAACCCCTGAAATTAGTATACTCTGTAAATTTCAAGTCGATCGCTAAACTCAATTTGTGCATCAAAATGGGAAACTGTTTAAACAAACATTTTCGGAAGCTCATAGCGTGGACTATTATGATATGGCCTCATTTACAGGGTGTTCCTCTTGAAGAAGTTGAAAAAAGTCATCCTTAGTTTTAGTTGACCCTGTATGTGGTAGAAAACGTCTGAATCGCCATAGAAACAAAATCATCGATCAGTGTCGCGCAAATAAAAGAAACCGACTTGAATCAGAGATGAACCAGACTAAAAATTAATATTTACTGGTCTGGTAACTCTGCATGGATGACTAATGGAAAACGGGACATCATGAGCGCTACCAAGGGGGGGATAGGGCGACGATATTACTCCAGAACTGATCAATTACCCAAGCCATACGTTTACTGAAAACTAATGCTGAAAATGAGCTTCAAAGATTCCATGTGGATTTTCCTCATACCGTAAGTGATTGTTATGGAAATTTCATGTACAGTGAAGTCCAGAATTAGCCTCGTCGCAGTGAACAAAACGCGATTTGAAAAATTAGGAATTTGAGCAATTTGATGAAGATTCCAAAAGCCAAAAAAAATTACTGTTATTTCCGTTATGCATAAAAGTGGTTCAAGCGAAGAATCAAAATTTACGAGAGATGGTATTTTTAAAAGAAGGCCCAAACACTTTTGGGCTGATCATGATTCTCATGTGACAAAAGAATTGGGTCTGAATGTTGTTATGTATTTCAAAGTTTGATAAAATTTCGCTTTTTTCTTTATAACGCTGAGAAAAATTCCCAAATACTAAGGAGGACCGATTTCCTCGTAAATTTGCCTTTAGAGGAATATAAGACTGCGTCAGCTCATTCCACCCCAGAAGTTTCCAGAGAACTTTAAGAAATATTCGACGATCATTGGTCTGGGCGTTTAGGGCCATGGGATTGGCCACCTAGATCACCCGATCTCACGCAGCTTGACTTTTTCCATATGGCGATGGCCTCCTAGATGACCAGATCTGATCCTATGAATTTTTTTAAGGGGTCATCTAAAAAATTGCCGATTGACTCTCGTGAACTTGAACAAAGAGTGAGAATCAGTTTCAGGGAATTGGATATTGTTAATTTTTTCAAATCATCTTAGACCACTCTTTTGTTTGCCTAGGCAAGGAAGTAAAAACTCTGTGATCTGTGATGAAAACTATCAAACATTACTCCGACTTGCAAAAATACAGTTTCTTTCCTAGTTATACAAATAACTATTGTATTTTGATAATTGTGCGTGAGTAATTCTTTCGTATAAAGATAAAAACGTCTACCTATATCAAAAAATACCTAAATGTAGGCAGCGAGCTGTAATTGGGTTACGAAAAAGGCACGTTTTCTTTAAACTTTGTACACCAGACACGCAAGCTTTCATATTTTCCAATATTGAAATGCGATAGGTACTAGTAGGTAATTTCTTCAGAAAAAAATAACGTTTTTGGATCATTTCTCATCTTTATTTGATCAATTCAGTGCACCAGAACGTAAATTATGAATATTATACAGTGTGGCTCAAGTATACAAGAGACTAATATGGAGAAAAATTACTGAAATACCCTGTATAAAGAAAACGGATCGGTTAATTTTCCTGATTCCTTCTCTATTTACAGAGGATATATCGTATGAACTTTCGTAGAAAATACAGACTTTTTCTATGTCCAGTTTTCGTTTAACATAAAAAAACAATACCACCACCTTCCAATTCATGTTTCGAATAACACCAAAGTGTATTCGAATGTGTTGAAATCTTACCAGTCCATATTAAAATTGATATTTCTGTGTTGGATATATCTGATGTGAACGGCTGAACTCATAATATATGTAATATTCATTTTATATACAGAGGGGATTGAAAGTATATGTGTCTCCGTTATACTTGCTTCGGATTATGTGGTTCAATCAATTGAGAGCACCGATTAGATGTACCATGAAACGGCTTGAAAAAATGCGAATTTTGAGTGGTATACAGTGTGACTCAAGAACAAACTAAACCAATATTACCAAAACTTACAGAAATACCTCGTATAAAAAAAAAACTGTCAGGTTAATTTTACTGAATTAATTTCATTTTACAGAGGAAATAGAATAATATGAACTTGTGTATCAAATACAGAATTTTTCCATGTCTCGTTTTTGTTTAAGGATGAAGATGTTCAAAGATCGTTTATTATTGTTTTGAAGCATATTTGAAATCAAATCCTGACAAAATGACCCCACATTTTCTCCTTGCTGCGAGTGCTCTCAGATTATGGATATGCAGAATTTGTTCAAAATACAGGGTTAGTCCATACTCATTAAAATAACGATATAAGCATATGAAGTTTCCTCAATGGCCGCTAATATAAGTAGAAACATATTGATTGAAGCAAACAGTAATACGAGGAGAGTTCTCACACCTGAATTATTAAAAGAGGCTCTCTGTAATCGAAGATTTCAACAGATTCGAAAAGTTTGTTGGTGTTTAAAACATAAATTTTATGCACTTAATTTATCAAATCACGTAATCCAAAAAATATATAACAGAGACAAGTATACTTTAATCTCCTCTGTATATATAAAAAAATACATGTTTTTTTTTTTAATTGAGCCAATCATATCTGATATATCCAACACAGAAACTTCAATATTCGTACCATCTGGCTTATGACGTCGATACTTCATTCTGAAATAATTAATTAAGTCGGAAAAATTCATGATTTACCCTGTACATTGTTTGAAAGAATGCTTAGAAAACATACCGTTGCACTGGCCACTAAATGTTGTGGTATGGATGAAAAAAACTACTAATAAGTTTGTAAAGTTCAGTTAATAATTGTGTGAAAGCGACATATTACGACTTCAACACTCTGTAAACTATGCTTTGACATTTTGTGTGCTCACGGTAACTTCTGTTCAGAAGCCCGAGTTCAACAACATATTGAAATTTTGGACAATTTGACCTAAAGACTTTTTGCGTAATATGAGTTTTTAGCTGTTTACGTAAATAACTTCCAGGAATCAAAAAATTTCATAAGAAATCAAACGTAGGTATACCTCTACTCTTTCAACAAAAACATTCTACTTCGAACAAGAACTCACCTTCATCACTGCTGCTGAATTCACGAAGAAGCTGGCTATCAAAGCCGCCAGAACAACCAGAAAAAAAAATGTATTCGCGACAGACATTTCGAATGAAAAACCACGAATTTTCAACTTGACGTTCACACGCTGCTAATTCAAATCCACCACAAAATGAGACAGGAACCAAAGATTCCTCACATGCTTTTATACCATGTCAGAAGAAATGCGCGCGCAAATCAATTGGAAACTTTAGCAAAAGACAATACAAAAACAATCGTAGTGTTATTTGTGATAAACGTGACATTTTTTTTCCATTTGAATACATACGGGGTACGGAGCTAGATACCAGTTGGTGTAGACGTTACTTTGGCGCGGAGCAAAAAATAACAGCGACAAGAATTAATTTTTGTAGCGAGTGTATGGGGTAAATTTTATTTCGACTAAGGATTCTTACAAAAACATATCAAACATGATGATCTGAAATACAGGATACTATTCAATGAAAATTTATGAATCAAATAGTGTAAACAGTAAAACATTAAAAAAGTTGTGTACAGAGGGAGTCAAGTTAGACACTTTAAAGAGAAACTTCTATTATTGAACTTGATGGACTAAAACTATGTTAGTGCCTCATGAAAAGTCGGTTTTTAAGAAACACACTCAGGAAAACGATAATTAGTTCGAGTTCCAGAGGGTTCAACTCGAAAATGTGCGTTCATGAAAGTTCCTCCAATAATAAATCATGGAAACTTATAATACCTTTCAAGTTATTTATAGTAAATAATAAATCTCGAGTTATCCCTTGTCTTCAGCACAGAGAAAGAATTCTCAACTCAAAAACGTTCCCAATATCCAAGTTGACATATTTTTCTTTCTACTTTTTTCTCTACAATTTTTTTATGAAAAAACACTTCAAATACTTGGTGTGCGCCTCTTTAGGCGGAAAATCCCAAAAGTGCACACCGACGCCATCTATCGGCAAGAAGAGGAACTGCCACAGTATATAACAGGTTACTCTTCTGAAATAATACCGGCTCATTCACTGCACTACAGACAAATGGCACTAGATGGTAGGGCATTGTCAATAAAAGCATTGTTCGAGTGATAAAAGACAATAAGTAAAAAAATAAGTGAACCAGAAAATTATTCGCATTCTTCGCAGAGGTTTTTTTTGAGTCGTATGTAATTATTTGGTTGAACTCGTATAAAGTAGTTTTTTCTAGCCAAATGCTATAGGTAGCGAGTGCATCTATTTGAACTGTTTTCGCATTATGGCATTATTAATCAATTTTTGGACAAAAAATTCAGTTTAATGATATTTTTTAATGTTTACAGTTTCAGGAAAAGTTAACTTGAAATGAATGCATCAATCGTACATCGTACCTACCACAGTTTGCATTATTTTCTAATCAAAATCAAAAGAGTTATAACAAGAGGTGGCGAAGTCTGCGTTGGTGAAAACATTCTGTATCTGATAAACTTATTTCAAGTTTCGTAGCAATTTATTCAAATTTGAAAAAGCATTAAATAAAGCACCAGCTTGCTACTTAATTTGGTAATCAGCACTAACTATTGTTTAAAGAAAAATATTGTTACTCTTCATACAATTACAATGTCACCCTGATCGCCATCTACCGGGAACGAATTGAGCGAATATTCGAATAATACAGATTTCTTCTTAACTCCGTAGTAAACTCCGATAAAAAGAGACAAAAATTCCTAATTTTTCCAATTCTAATGCCAGGGAATGCGCTGTGAGTGGTCAATATAATGGCGGGAAGTTTAAATGATCTTTTCAACTGAGTTTGCATGTACTATCTGGGAATGTGTTCAAGATCAAGGATTAATTATTGATAATAAGACAGTCATGCCTAACTCTAACACCGTGTATGTTCTGTCCTGAAGTGGTATTAACATTTTGCGATTTACATGAACCCAACAGGAGTGATGTAATTGGTTTAGTGAAATGTCAATACTTAGGAGAAATATTAGAGTTGTGCGAATGAACCTTTACGCTCGACCTCTAAATGTCCTTCACAAGGTCAAAGGGGTGAATTCAAGAATTTTGACATTTCTGTTCTAGCCGGTCAGTTGCCGTGGTGTAGATTTCGTTTTTGCTTGAAATTAAAAGGTGAGATATTCAAATCACTCGGAAAGTATAAAATTTCATTGCAACAGTCTTGAAACGTTTCAAATTTATGGAATATTTGGAAACATTGTAAAAACCTGAAAATTCAAGATCGGTTCTAGTGTGCCATGGCTGATGTTGTCACAGATTTTCTGTAGTTTTCAACTCTTTTTTTATCATTGGAATTACCTAACCTACAATTTCGTATTGTCATTTCATTGATTTGCATATGATTTTATTAAAAATGCCCCCTTTGACGATTTTTCGATTTTTCAGAACTTGCGCAGATATGCCTATCAAAAGCGTCCTGGCCCGTAATATATTCGATTCACGTGGAAATCCAACCGTGGAAGTTGATCTTGTTACTGACTTAGGTCTTTTTCGGGCTGCAGTGCCTTCAGGTGCAAGTACTGGTAAGTTGATTTTCCCAACTATAAACATACTTTGAAGATGAATTCTTGAAAGTCAAAATGTTCAATTTTCATTCTGTATTATATTTATAGGAATTTATGAAGCACTTGAGCTTCGTGACAATATCAAAAGCGAATACCATGGCAAAGGAGTTCAGAAAGCCATCGACAACATCAACAAGATCATTGCACCTGAGCTCTTGAAAGCCGGGCTTGAAGTGACGGAACAAACACAGATAGATGACTTTATGCTGAAGCTGGATGGAACGGAGAACAAATCCAAACTTGGTGCCAACGCTATACTGGGTGTGTCTCTAGCCGTAGCCAAGGCAGGTGCGGCCAAGAAGGGAATTCCCCTTTACAAACACATAGCTGATTTGGCTGGCAACAAAGAAATCATCCTTCCAGTACCTGCCTTCAATGTTATCAACGGTGGATCACATGCAGGCAACAAACTGGCTATGCAGGTAAGAAGAAACTTCATTAAAAAAACTTTGGATTTCTAATTGTGTTGAGTATTTGTCTAGGAATTCATGATCTTGCCAACGGGAGCAACTTCTTTCACTGAAGCCATGAAAATGGGTAGTGAAGTCTACCACCACTTGAAGAAGGTCATCAAGGACAAATTCGGTTTGGACGCCACTGCTGTAGGAGATGAGGGCGGATTCGCGCCCAACATTCTCAACAACAAGGACGGTTTGGACCTCATCAAAGTGGCTATCGAAAAAGCTGGATACACTGGCAAAATCGAAATTGGCATGGACGTAGCTGCGTCGGAGTTCTGCAAGGAAGGTAAGCAGAAACGGAATTTGAAGTGGGTTTATTTGATTTCATGGTCTTGGAAGTAGCAACTCTTGAATGTGGCTCATTTCCCTGTAAAATGAGGAATGGTGATTGTTATTTAAAAAAATCTGTCCTTATATCTTTCTTGAGACATCCTGTATAATTCACGCTCACTCAAAACATTCTAAACTGAAGAAAATCTATGGGCTACAGCGATTTTTTTTTCAAATTTTTATTGAATATATCCGCAACATTACGAAGGCCCTGTAAAGCTAGTAACTATAATAGATAATTATTATTATTATTGGTGTTTTATACAATATACAGTATTTTTACAAGTCATGGTTATGTAGTTGTACATACACTATAGTAAGTTGAAACATAAACATGTAAAATCACAAAAACTCAACCAAAGCTAGACGAAAAAAACTCCCAGTGTTGTTTAGTGTCACTAGATCACGAAATTTTATCAAGCAAATTATTGAATATTGGGGTTAGAAGTTCTGTACATAAACTGTTTCAAAGTTATTTAGCACAGAGGAAACAATATGTTTGTATGGGGAACGAAAAAAAATGTTATAGGAAATACATGCATGTGGTGTACCACAAGGTTCAATTCTTGGACCTGTATCATTTCTCATGTACATCAATTCAATATCAAATCTTGATCTGCATGGTGACCTCAAATTATTTGCGGATGACACATCATTAATTTATTTTGGGAATAATTACAAGGGGATAATCGAAAATATTTAAGCTGATTTAGAAATAATTTCGTCTTGGTTAAACAATTATAAGTTGACTATGTATATTGATGAATCTTTCTGAATGTTTTTGTCAAAAAGAAAATCAGGACATATCGGAAATTATTGTTTCCATTAAAAAAATATAAAATATTCCGAAATAACAAAGTTTTTGATATTATACTTACATTGATGAACAACTTTCTTGGAAAAGCTATTTTGGAAATCTTCGAAAAAAAAATCTTCAATTGGTATTTCGTTCAAAATTCGAAATTACATTCTATTGACATATCTAAAAATTATATATTTCAGTTTACTTTATTCAGAATTACAATATTTAAATTCAGTAAGGGGAACTGCCAATTCTGCTATTTTTCGTCCACTTAAATCCTTACGAAACAAAAATATCAAATACTAAGGAATCAAAAAAATTTGTACCATCTAAACATACATATGAATAATTATTCGTCAATAAAAAATGTTTAACCTAATTTTTTGTTTATTAGTTGATTTTTACCATTTGAAAACATAAAAACTGATTATTTCAGAACTAAAATCTAGAATTTTTTTACGTTTTGTAGCAACTTTTAATTTAGATTTTTCACCTTTTTAACAATCAAAGGCATTAAAAAAATAAACAATGTTATTGAAGCAATTTAGGTAATTTTTTAAATTATTGTTCTAATTATTTTGTTTTCTTATTACTGAAAGCTATATAAAAATAATTCTTTTCAATTTTCAACTTTCATTATTTAAATAATTGTTATAAACAAATGTAGTGTTGATAAGAATGTTATTTAGGTATTTAATCCTTGATGAAAATAATGATTGTTGAGAAAAATACCGTCTCTTAAAGAAAACGCATTTGTTAATTAACAATTTTTTTGTTACTAAATATTAATATTGAGGAACTATTTTTTTATTATTATTCACGTTTTTTCAAATTCTGAAAAAAAAATCATTAACTTTTTATTTGTTTATCGAACAAACAATCTGTTTTAAACAAATGCATTTTTGCGCCTTTTTTTGAAACTGAAAAATATGAAAAAAGTATATAAGAATATAGAAAAAAAAAACAAATAAAGAAGACATTTAAATACGTCTTTCATTATGTGAAAAAATATACCTATATAAAAAAAGAAAAAACAATCACATAAAAAAGACGCATTGTTTCCATATTATATAGTATTTAAAAAAAAATGCGCAAAAATTCATTTGTTTTTAACAAATTGTTTAATAACAAATGAAAAGTTGATATATTATTTTGTTTGTTACTAGATAAGGAACAAGTTTTATAAAATCATTTTTTATTACGTTCTTCCATATTCTGATAAACAAATTTTTGCGCAATATTTTGTAAATACTGAAAAATATTATGGAAAAAAATTATACGGTTTTTATCATGTGAAAAGAAATTATTAAAAAATAGAAACAAAAACATATTAAAATGACGTGTATAGTTCTTTCCATAATATTTCAGTAGTAAAAAAAATTGGGCGGAAAATGAGAGAACGTGATTACGATTTTTAAGAAATGGTTCTTTATTGAATATTGAATAAAATTGTTAATTAGTGCGTTTTTTGTCAAACATTTTTTATTATGAAATCCTTTTTCTTGAAAATCATAATTTTCATCAAAGATTAGATTCCAAAAAAAGTTTTCAAAATTCTTATTAACAATTCATTTATTTTTAACAATTGTTTAAATAACGACTGAAAATAAATTATAGGTAGGTATAAAGCTTTCAGTAATTCGAAAAGATAATTAGAATAGGTAATTAAAAAAAAGATCCTAATTGTTTTATTTACATTCTTTATTTTTTAATACCTTTGTTAATAATAATCGTTTCTGAACCCTTTCACGAGTAGATCCAATAATCCAGAGTAAAAAAAATCTAGGTTTTTTAGTTCTGAAAAAAATCAGCGTTTGTTAACTTTCAACTGGTAAAAATCAACTAATTAACAATAGCAGTTGATTGAAAAATTGGGTTAGACATTTTATTTTGACGAATTATCATTATTTATATGTAGATAGTATTAAAATTTTTTTTATTCCTAAATGTTCATCTTTTCTCCCCGTTTTTAGCTCAATTTTCACTTCTGAATTAAAATTATTAATATTGTCGGTACAGTTCAGGGAGGTAGGACTTTTTTTAATATTCGCAAAAAAACAAACCATTCTATTGTCTTTTACGTTATTGTTTATAACTTTTGCAACTTTTGTCGGCCGCAATTTTCCTTTCGAAATTTTTTTTTTTATATGCCATTTCGATATTTCGATTCCAATGGACCAAAATCATAATAATTTTCGGTGGTCCAGTCTAGGTTTTTGTTGTGAATAAGAGTTTTGGGGCATAAAAAAGAATAATTAGCAGTGAGAATGTTTTCAATTGGCAAATCTTGAACAAATTTCTTTTGTCTAGGCCAATACGACTTGGACTTCAAAAACCCCCAGTCCGACAAAAGCAAGTGGCTGTCGCCGGAAAAACTCCTCGCGCTCTACCAGGAGTTCATCAAGGACTTCCCCATCAGCTCGATCGAGGACCCCTTCGACCAAGACGACTGGTCGGCCTGGTCCGCCATGACGGCCGCCACCAACATCCAGATCGTCGGCGACGATCTCACCGTGACCAACCCCAAACGCATCCAGACGGCCGTGGAGAAGAAGGCGTGCAACTGCCTGCTGCTCAAGGTCAACCAGATTGGCACCGTCACCGAGTCGATCAAGGCGCATCTCCTGGCCAAGGCCAACGGCTGGGGCACCATGGTGTCCCATCGGTCGGGCGAGACCGAAGACACGTTCATCGCCGATCTTGTCGTGGGATTGTCGACGGGGCAGATTAAAACTGGAGCTCCTTGCAGGTGAATTGATGAGTTAACGAATTGCTTTGCCGAATTATTGCCCTGTTCAATTCTGTTGAAGTAATGATGAATTTTTTTGAAACTTACCGCTATTAATTTCGCTATTAATTTGGCGCCAAAGTAATAATTCCTTCTTAAAATTTTCCACCGAGACAGCGAGAGAGAGAACAAGAGAGAGCGAGAGAGAGAGCAAGAGAGAGAGCAAGAGAGAGAGCAAGAGAGAGCGAGAGAGATAGCAAGAGAGAGGGAGCAAGAGAGAGGGAGCAAGGGAGAGAGCAAGAGGGAGAGCAAGAGAGAGCAAGAGGGGGCGAGAGAGGGGGCGAGCAAGAGAGGGCGAGAAAGAGCGAGCGGGGGCGAGAGAAAGAGAGAGGGAGAGCGAGATAAAGAGAGAGCGAGAGCAAGAGAGAGCGAGAGCAAGAGAGAGCGAGAACAAAAGAGAGAGAGCAAGAGAGATAGCAAGGAGAGGGAGCAAGAGAGAGAGCAAGAGGGAGAGCAAGAGAGAGAGAGCAAGAGAGAGCGAGCAAGAGAGGGAGAGCAAGAGAGAGCGAGCAAGAGAGAGAGAAAGAGAGCGCGAGAAAGAGCGAGCGAGGGCGAGAGAAAGAGAGAGGAAGAGCGAGATCGAGAGCAAGAGAGAGCGAGAGAGAGAGCAAGAGGGAGAGCTAGAGAGAGAGAGAGCGAGCAAGAAAGAAAGAGAGAGCGAGCAAGAGAGAAAGAAAGAGCGAGCAAGAGAGAAAGAGAGAGAGCGAGGGCGAGAGGAAGAGAGCGAGAGAAAGGGAGAGCGAGAGAGAAAAAGGGAAAGCGAGAGAGAGAAAGGGAGAGCGAGAGATAGAAAGGGAGAGCGAGAGAGAGAAAGGGAGAGCGAGAGAGAGAAAGGGAGAGCGAGAGAGAGAAAGGGAGAGCGAGAGAGAGAGAGCGCGCGAGAGAGAGAGAGAGAGAGAGAGAGATAGGATTATGGTGGGGGATGTTTTCGATGAACGTGACGTCAGAGACACTTTGAAATGTGATATTTTTCTTGAATAAAAAAAAGTAGAGTGGCACTCGTTGATAAATAGACATTTTAGACTATTAACAATCGAGTTTTGCAATGAATTTCTTGTAAATGTCCATTGCGGTGATCGGGGAAGAACATACGACATTTTCAAAAGTTACTCGAGTGAACGAGATGAGATAGTAAGTATTGATGACACAATGAGCCATCCTCGAATAGTTACCTTTGGCGTCCCGCAAAGAACCGTTTTAGGACCAATCCTTTTCACAATTTATTTGAATGATACAAAGGGAATCATTTTGAGTTTTGCGAAGGATACCTCCATTCTATGTAGAGACACCAAGTGGAATAATCTCAAATCATGAGCAGCATCACCGATAAACCAACAAATATTTATTTGACAATCTGAAGGAATGATTTCATTGTTTTCAAAGCCTCCTTAGTAACTTCTTAACACTAAATTAGAACAAAATAATTGTTTATTTTACTTGTGATATTGATTGTATTTATCGCACATTTCATTACCAGGTATGAATAAATTCCTTATAAATAGTACTAATAAAAATGGTACCACGGTACTAACATGGTTCTATTTGAGAAAAATTGAGTTTTACCCCAAAATCGATAACGATGAACTTTATTTGCTCATAAAAAACACAATTTAGTATTTTTGACGGGTCAATTAGAATAAACCGGAACCGTCATGGCACACTTAAATAGAAAACTAAAAATTTAATTAATCGAAAATTTTGACTTGTGTCGTATCATTGAATTTAGAAAATTATGCAGATTTCAGACATACAGGGTGTTTTATTTAAAAATCGAAAGTTGGTATCACTCCCGGCGAAACCGGAAGAAAAAAAATTATTTGTATGTCAATAGGTACAGCTTATTATGTATATGCGATATAATTAAACCGTTCATTCACTTTTCTTTACAAATTATTGCATTTTGAATAGACCTTATTTGTTATTATTCCAAACCTGATTTATAACCTTATGTTAACAGTGTAAAAAAATAAATAGCCCACGTTCACTACCCTGTGGCACTCCATCATTATGAACGATAATACATTTTGCTCTCGTTTTCTATTTCAGATCTGAACGTCTTGCGAAGTACAACCAGATCCTCCGCATCGAAGAAGAGCTGGGATCAGCTGCCAAATACGCTGGAAAGTCGTTCCGTAAACCGTGCTAAGTGAATGGTTGACTGCGGCCGAGTAGCAGAACTTTGGACGCTGCCAAAGAGTCTGATTATGGACATATTAGGAGCCGAACAAAAATATACTGGAACTTTCGGGATATGCTATTTTTCAAATGGTTTTTTTGGAATGTAAATCGTGAACTCAATGTGCATCCAATTATTTATTCTGGTTTTGGCCGGAAAATAAACGATCCAAACCTCGTGTTCTGTTTTATTATCGTTGGAAAAATGACACAAAAAATCACAAGATTCTTATTTTTCGGTGTTGAGCTTAAGGTAGAGTGAAATTTCACTCTTGAATTGTAGTTGGCTGTCCTTATAATGAAATTAATTCATAGCGAAGTCTCAAACCGACAGATCAGCTTTCGCTATTTCAAAATAGATGGCGTCACAATGCCGGGATCATTTGCCAATCTGATAAAATTTTTTCTGTTGATTTATTCAATAATATGCGTTAATAATCCAGTAATCAGAATTGTATGGACACTTAGATAACAAAAAAACTTCACTCTAACTTTTATTTCAGCAATATTCGACAACTGAACTTGCGCCATCTGTCCATCAATGTCTGAACTATCAACATCTTGTGTCAATACCAGCACAGTGCTAGCAGACAATGGCGTTTTTTGCGGCAAAATATCAGTTCTTTCGGAAATGAAAGGTGCGAAAGGTGAGGAATTAATTATTGGACACAATACACCTATTTTCATCGAAAATTTATGCTTCAGCTCGGTAAAACAAGACAATTCAATAATATAATAACGAATTAATCTGTGACGGCACTACGAACTACCGAGTACAATAGCTTGGGAAAAGTGCATGTCTAGATAAAATTTAACCATACTTGTAAAGTTAATATTTATATAAAGTGGGGCACTGATAATAATTATATTACAAAGCAATATAGTGCGTCAGAAGCCGATCAACGTTCTAAACATTAAATACAACTGTATATACAGAATATACAAAAGAGTAATATAATTTCAACGAATACACATGGTCAATAATAACCTGTTGTAATTGTTCTTCGAGTTGCCCTTAGAGGGCAGCACAATCGGTCTGCTGAAACCAGTCTAGACGAACACTACAAGTAACCTCGGAAACACTTTTCTCTACTCTGGTTTCTCTTCAGTGCGAATAAATCTTTCGCCTTTTACTAAAGATTTCCGTGGAGAGGAACAACATAAATGAGTCTTAACCAATTTTTGGAGCCCAACATAGTTGGGCCTTTTTATAAAATCAAATAAAATTATCAGTAGTTTGTGATAAATATCGACAGAAAACAGTATTTCTTTATTTACTACGTACAGATAGATCTTGTTACCGAAAATGACTCATTTTAGTAATTTTATTAAAAGGTTTTTTGTGACCCAGCGTAATTTGAGACAATTAAATAAGCGTGTGGTAGTATTTGCATTGTATCAAGTTCAGGTGAATAATTGTGATAAGGAAGATTTTAAATAAAGTTTATGAACTGTATTTTATTGGCAACAAACAAAACGGACTCGCAGTCTTCGTGAATTGTATGGATGAATAGTTCTTTATTGTATAAAAAGGCCGATTCAAATACATGCGTGCCACCCTACATTTTCAACGCCGCATGAGAAACGCATTCCTGTCGACGTTCACACCTGTGCCTGTCGGCGTGCGTGAGAAACGCAGGGTGAGCACGAACGGAATTAGGACATGTTCTAGTTTAAATTATAGAAGATACAGTGGAAAATTCGTCGGGATTATTTGGAAAACTCTAATGGCATTACTGTAGCATTAAAAAAAATTATTACAGAACTAAATAAAATATGACTTTGTCAGTGATAGGCACACACGTATGTGAATTATCATGCGGGGGGTTAAAAATTCATACGCGTGTAAATCGCACGTGTTTCAAAACCCTGCATGGACACCCATGTATCCTGAAATACTCTTTTCGATAAATACATTTTCCGTCGACCTTGGAAAAATGTACGATGTTTCTAAAACTTTCTGTGGTTTAAAAAAAATCTTGTTATTCATATGTTCCAATGCTCCTACCACTACTAAAAAATTCGGTGCCTTCTGGAAAGGCACCTGTAGGTGCCGTCGTTTTTGGCAACTGGAAAAAAGTGTTCATTCAGAGTTTCCTCTCGACTCCAAGGGATTAATTGAAATATACCGTCTCTCATAGATGTTGCTCCCCAAAAAGTGCTATTTTGGAAAATCATTCTTTGACTGCACCTATTTAGTTATTGTGTGCCCCGGAAATTTGTTGAGGGCCCCGGAATTTAGTTGAGAGCCCCGTAGTTTAGTTGAGGGCTCCACAGTTTAGTTGATGGCCCCAAAGTTCAGTTAAGGCCCCCGGAGTTGAGCTGAGGCCTCCGAAGTTTTCTGTCAAGCCCGGAGGAACATTCCTTCCTACCTGATTATTATTGTTATTAACATGAGTTTTCGCAATATGATTGGTGACTGGTGCTCTTGGAATAGAGTCTGGTAGTCCATGAGTGTGGTCCGCTGTTCTGGGGTTTAGTTGAGCCCCCGGAATTTAGTTGAAGCCCCCGGAGTTTAGTAGAGCCCTCCGGAATTAGATTGAGGCCCCAGGAGTTTTCTGTCAAGCCCGGAAAGATATTCTTTCATATCGCATCATTTTTGTAATTTACATGATTTTTCGCAATATGATTGGAGACTGGTGCTTTCGGAATGGAGTCTGGTAGTCCAAGAGTTCAGCTCGGTGGACCCGGAGTGTAGTCCGCTGTTCCCGGAGTTGAGTTGAGGTCCCCGGAGTTGAGTTGAGACCCCCGGAGTTTAGTTGAGGCCCCCTGGAGTTGAGCTGAAGTCCCCGGAGTTTTCTGTCGATCCCGGAAAAATATTCTTTCCTACCGGATTATTTTTGTAAATTACATGACTTTTCACACTATTTTATATTTAACATTGCTTCAAACACCGTTTGAACAATGAGAATTTTAACAACTGAAGTTTTCCGCAATGCACCGATTTTTATCAGAAAAAAAAGTTTCCCATATATTGCAAACTTTTTGAAACACACTGTATATATTATATATACAGTTTATCATTAGGTGGTGGACCCCAAAATATTACTAGTGCTATATCGGAATCATCATTATTTGGCCGCTCGAAAAAAATGAGATGCTCCCACACTTTAATCCGGTACTCCCGGAATTAAAATTCGATGCTCCCAAATTTCAGACCGGTGCTGCCAGATAAGAGACCGGTGCTGCCGTATTAAAGACCGGTGCTCCCGGATTGGGGACTGGTGGCCTCTGGTTTGGTGGATCCGGAGTGTAGTCCGCTGTTTCCGGAGTTTAGTTGAGGACTCCGGAGTTTTTGTCCGCTTCCGGATTAGAGACCGCGAGACCCGTTACCGGATTAGAGACCCTTGCTTTCGGGTTAGAGACCGGTTCTCCCGGATTAGAGACCGGTGCTCCCAGATTAGATACCGGTGCTCCCGTATTGGAGACCGGTGCTCCCGAATTAGAGACAGGTGCTCCCAGATTAGAGACCGGTGCTCCCGGCCCATGGCGAATAATTGAGGCTCCCGGTTTAGTGGACCCGGAGTGTAGTCCGCTGTTCCAGGAGTTTTGTTGAGGCTCCCGGAATTCAGTTGAGACCCCCGGAGTTCAGTGGAGGCCCCCGGAGATTTCTATCAATCCCGGAAGAATATTCTTTCACACCGGATTATTATTGTTATTTACATGACTTTTCGCAATATAATTGGAGACTGGTGCTCTCGGAATAGAGCCTAGTAGACCAAGAGTTCAATTTGATGGACCCGGAATGTAGTCTGCTGTTCCTGGAATTTAGTTGGGGCCCACGGAGTTTATTGGAGGCCCCCGGAGTTTAGTGAGGCCCCCGGAGTTTAGTGAGACCCCCAGAGATGAGTTGAGACCCGGGAGTATTAGGTATCGTGTTCCCGGAGTAGATACCGATGCTTCCTGATTGGAGACTGGTATCAACGGAACGGAGTCTGGTAGTCCAAGAGTTTAGTTCAGTAGACACTGAGTTCTGTTGAGGCCCCCTGCGTTCAAAGTGTGTATGCGTATGCGTATTGATCCGTATCAGTTGGAAAAACGTGTGGTAGATGTCACCACAATTTCGTCGCAGCGCACTACTCGTTTATTCGCAGGGTCTGTCGATACATACTGGAAGTTTTTGTTGTAAAGTTATCGCTTCTCGGCCTTCTGGCTAAGATCAAAGTGTAGTATCTGTTCTTATCAGCTTAATATCTGATACGCTCCGCATGCGGAGCCAGTATATTAAACTGATTTTTGGAATTTGATGGAGGGTTAGGGGCTTGCTCCACCTCCGTCGCGGGTTGGCCCGGTATTGCAGTACCGCCGGGATCGGCCCATTTTTCGTAATTCAAACTAATTATTTTCATTCCTGGAGACTCTGGTATTTCCGGATTGGAGACTGGTATTTCCAGAATTGGAGTGTATATTCGATTGGAGTCAGGCACTCCCAAGAATTTATTTAGTACGTCTGTGTTTTACTAAACATTTTTTGAATTTAGAGTGGAAATTGAGAGGTTTCTGATATGTAAAAAAATGTCTTACTCTGTATGATTTCTACCGATAGCAAAAATTTCGGTGTTTGGAAAGGTTGATAGACAGAGTTCATCCGTAGTTTTCTCGACTTCGGGGAAATATTCGAAATATATACAGTGAATTTCAAAATATTTGCGCTATATGGGAGGGAATTTGTTTTAACATCCATTTTGCAGTACCGCCGGGATCGGCCCTTAATAATTCGAATGAAATATTTCCCTTTTGACACAATTATTGTTTAAGCTCGATTTTTTTTTTTCTTAGGTTGAAAAAATTATCGCTCCCTGGAGAGACTGAGTTCCCGGATTAGAGACCGGTGCTCCTGAATTAGAGACCGGTAATCCCGAATTAGAGACCATTGCTCCCGAATTAAAAACCGGTGCTACTGGATTAGAGACTGGTGATCCCAAAATGCAGACTAGTGCTCCCGAAATGGAGTCTGGTACGCTAATAATTCAGTTCGGTGGACCCGGAGTATGGTTGAGGCCCCCCAAGTTTAGTTGAGGACCCCGGAGTTAATTTGAGGCCCCGGAGTTTATTTGAGGCACAGGAGTTGAGTTGAGGACCCCGAAGATTTTGTCCGGTGCTCCCGGATTAGAGACTGGTGCTCCCGAATTAGAGACTTGTACTCCCGGATTAGAGACCGGTGCTACCGGAATAGAGACCGGTGCTACCGGATTAGAATCTGGTGCTTCCGGATTAGAGACGGGTGCAACCGGATTAGAGACCGGTGCTACCGGATTAGAGACCGATGCTACTGGATTAGAATCTGGTGCTTCCGGATTAGAGACGGGTGCAACCGGATAAGAGACCGGTGCTACCGGATTAGAGACCGATGATACCGGAATAGAGACCGGTGCTACCGGATTAGAATCTGGTTTTCCGGATTAGAGACGGGTGCAACCGGATTAGAGACCGATGCTACCGGAATAGAGACCGGTGCTACCGGATTAGAATCTGGTGCTTCCGGATTAGAGACGGGTGCAACCGGATTAGAGACCGGTGCTACCGGATTAGAGACCGATGCTACTGGATTAGAATCTGGTGCTTCCGGATTAGAGACGGGTGCAACCGGATAAGAGACCGGTGCTACCGGATTAGAGACCGATGCTACCGGAATAGAGACCGGTGCTACCGGATTAGAATCTGGTGCTTCCGGATTAGAGACGGGTACAACCGGATAAGAGACCGGTGCTACCGGATTAGAGACCGATGCTACCGGATTAGACAGTGGTGCTACCGGATTAGAATCTGGTGCTTCCGGAGTTTAGTTGAGGCCCCCGGGGTGGAATTGAGCCCTCCGGAGTTTTTTATCAAGTCCGGAGAAATATTCTTTCCTACCGGATTATTTTCATGATTTTTCACACTATTTAATATTTTACAGTGCTTCAAACGTTCAAAGTGTGTATGCGTATGCGTATTGATCCGTATTAGTTGGAAAAACGTGCGGTAGATGTCCCCACAATTTCGTCGCAGCGCACTACTCGTTTATTCGCAGGGTCTGTCGATACGTACTGGAAGTTTTTGTTGTATAGTTATCGCTTCTCGGCCTTCTGGCTAAGATCAAAGTGTAGTATCTGTTCTTATCAGCTTAATATCTGATACGCTCCGCATGCGGAGCCAGTATATTAAACTGATTTTTGGAATTTGATGGATGGTTAGGGGCTTGCTCCACCTCCGTCGCGGGTTGGCCCGGTATTGCAGTACCGCCGGGATCGGCCCATTTTTCGTAATTCAAACTAATTATTTTCATTCCTGGAGACTCTGGTATTTCCGGATTGGAGACTGGTATTTCCAGAATTGGAGTGTATATTCGATTGGAGTCAGGCACTCCCAAGAATTTATTTAGTACGTCTGTGTTTTACTAAACATTTTTTGAATTTAGAGTGGAAATTGAGAGGTTTCTGATATGTAAAAAAATGTCTTACTCTGTATGATTTCTACCGATAGCAAAAATTTCGGTGTTTGGAAAGGTTGATAGACAGAGTTCATCCGTAGTTTTCTCGACTTCGGGGAAATATTCGAAATATATACAGTGAATTTCAAAATGTTTGCGCTATATGGGAGGGAATTTGTTTTAACATCCATTTTGCAGTACCGCCGGGATCGGCCCTTAATAATTCGAATGAAATATTTCCCTTTTGACACAATTATTGTTTAAGCTCGATTTTTTTTTTTCTTAGGTTGAAAAAATTATCGCTCCCTGGAGAGACTGAGTTCCCGGATTAGAGACCGGTGCTCCTGGATTAGAGACCGGAGTTGAGTTGAGTACTTCGAAGTTTTTGTCCGGTGCTCCCGGATTAGAGACCGGTGCTACCGTATTAGAAACTGTTGCTTTCGGATTGGAGATTGGTGCCATCGGATTAGAGACCGGTGCTCCCGAATTAAAGACCGGTCCTCCTGGATTAAAGACCGGTGCTCCCGGATTGAACACCAATGCTACTGGATTGGTGACTGGTGCTTCTGAAATGGAGTTTAGTTCCCCCGGAGACTAATTGAGGCCCCGGAGATTAATTGAGGCCTCTGGTTTGGTGGATCCGGAGTGTATTCCGCAGTTTCCGGAGTTTAGTTGAGGCACCTGGAGATTAGTTGAGGCCCCCGGAGTTGAGTTGAGGACTCCGAAGTTTTTGTTCGCTTCCGGATTAGAGACCGCTGGACCGGTGCTACCGGATTAGAGACCCTTGCTTTCGGATTAGAGACCGGTTCTCCCGGATTAGAGACCGGTGCTCCCAGATTAGAGAGACTGGTGCTCCCGGATTAGAGACCGGTGCTTCCGGATTAGAGCCCGGTGCTCCCGTATTGGAGACCGGTGCTCCTGGATTAGAGACCGGTGCTCCCGGATTAGAGACCGGTGTTTCCAGATTGGAGTCTGGTACTCGCGGACTAGAGACTGGTGCTCTTGGAATGTAGTCTGGTACTTCAAGAGTTTAGTTCGGTGGACCCGGAGTATATTCAGGTGTACTAGGAGTTTACTTTGGAGCCCCGTAGTTTAGTTGGGGGCCCCAAATTTTAGATGGCCCCAAAGTTCAGATAGGGGCCTCAAAGTTTAGATGGATCCCCAAAGTTTAGTTGGGGGCCCCGTGGTTCAGTTGGTGGCCCCGGAGTTTAGTTGGGGAGCCCGGAGTTTAGTTGGGGGACCCGGAGTTTAGTTGGGGGGCCCGGAGTTTAGTTGGGGACCCCAAAGTTTAGATGAGGGACCCAAAATTTAGATAGGTGCCCCAAAGTTTAGATAGGTGCCCCAAAGTTTAAATAATGGTCTCAAAGTTCAGATGAGGGCCCCATCAAGTTCAGATGGGGTTCCAAAGTTCAGATGGGGATTTCAAAGTTCAGATGGAGGCTCCAAAGTTCAGATGGGGACCTCGAAGTTCAGATGAGGTCCCCATAGTTCAGATGGGGTCCCCAAAGTTCAGTTGGGGGTCCGGACTTTAGTTGGGGCCCCGGAGTTTAGTTGATGGCCCCGGAGTTGAGGGTACAAACATTTTTTCTTGTCTTGTCCTGATCCTACGTCATATGGTAAAAAAATATACAAGATGTTCTATTAACAAATACGAGAAAATTCAATTGAATCACTTCTGAATGAAAAAATTATTTTTATCCACCCTGTATGATTTGATTTGAGGGCATGATAATGGATCGAAAGTATCAAACATCGTCATTATAATCATTTCCTCTTAAATTTTCACCTAGATATATGATCAATAAATTAATATTGGAGGTCACTAAAATGCATAAAAAATGTTTTTATATTCATGACATCCCATAAAAAAATACACTCGACCTTGTAGATTATTTTGGGTTCGTCCTGTATATTGTGAGATATATATATGAGAGAGGATATGGTAATATTCCTTTTTCTGATTGTTTGAACAGTTCATACACAGTTTTTTAGTTTTAATCGACGCGACGCGCGACGTTACAAAAATAACAAACATAACTGTGTAGAAAAACTCTGACCCAACAGAACTACCTACAAAGAGTAACGAATACATACATGCTCGGAAGTTACCTATTGTACGATTCACTATACAAAGAGTTGGAAATATGTCAGGGAGTTATATATACTAAAACGATACTAACTTTCACCTTCCAAATATAAAAGTTTTTACAAAAATTAACATACTTATATGAAACTAGATCGATCTACCACTGCATCACATATGAAACTACCTAGAGCAAATAAGTCTATCGGTCAAAGATCTAGCACCAAAGATATTTTAATCAAATCCCTGTGAATTATTAAAACAACTATTCAAAAAAAAATTAAAAAAATGGATAGCATCACAAAGTCGAACTTTGTTTTTGAAAACATAAAACCTGTTTAAAATAGCAAAATTAAATATCGTAGTACCCAATAATTAGTCGAAATATTTCAATCTTTAAGTAACAACATACAAAACTTTCAATTCTTCTATTCTGGCATTTTCCTGTTGCAAACATACCATAAACTCAACTTCACGGTGCTGAAATTTATTGTATTATGCAAACAAAGATTCTCATAGACAGGTTCCTTGAAGCACCTAAATGGTTTCCTTTGTACTGAAAATATTCAGTTCAACCAATACCTATGAATGCCAATAGTCAATTTTGTGATAATATTATTGTTGAGCTATATCTGGTTTTATTTTAATCATATTACGATCTCTTTCATTTATTTTATTCTCGATTTTATTTATATATTATTATACCCTCTGTTTTAATCAATATGAATATAATAATTGTATATTTTATCTAATATTATGTATGTACTTTCATTATGTTTTATTTATATTACGTTTTCCAGTTACACGCAAATTTGTAACAGGTTACGTGGGCTTTCCTAGTTTTATCCCACTGATTTTATTCATATATTATAATGTATGTAGCCTGTATTTTTATCAAAATCAATGTATTGTGTATTTTATTTTATATTTGTATTTTTATCTTTCATTTTTATTCATTTTCAGTCACTCACAAACTGGTGACAGTTTACGTGACTTCCCTGGATTATTATAAACTTCGAATTGTTCTTATGGTTGCCAGCAGGTGGCAGCACACTCGATTCACTGAAACGAGTGTCGTCAATCACTACAAGAAACCTCGGAAACACGTTTCGTTACTCTGGTTTCTCTTCAGTGCGAATAAATCTTTCGCCTTTTACTAAAGATTTCCGTGGAGAGGAACAACATATATGAGTCTTAACCAATTTTTGGAGCCCGACATAGTTTGGGCCTTTTGAGAAATTCAAACATAATGAAGTACCTACACCTCTCAGTTTAGAGTTTTTTTCTCAATATACCACCTACTCTTTTGCTTTTGCTGTGATAAAGTTATTTTCAAATAACGTCGTGTGGTTTTTTTCTACAGAATTTTAAAAGTTGTTACCAAATTTTAGTAAGAAACTGGTACTCTTGGTAGTTTTTCTCAGTACACCGCGATTTTTGGTAGGGTATATTATGAGAACTCTCAGTCGATTCTTGTATATTTTTAAAGGTAGGTACGCTTGAGCCAGAACTCACCAACTGTGAATTTACATCGATATAATCAACTAGCTAAGAAGTCACTAAGAGCCAATTCCACCACATCTGCTTAGTGCTTTGAGAGACGCTTAAATTTAAGAATGACTTAGAATGTGATAATTTTGATATATTTGAAATACCATTTAACATAATTCTATCGGATTCTTAACTGCAAGTGCCACTTGAAACGTTAAGTGTAACCTGTGGAACTGGTCCTAAATTGTGTTAGAACAGGAAAATAATTGTGAGATTATCTATTTCTTTTTGAAATGACTTCTGGCAGCAAACCAACGATATACGCGTTTATGAACGAAAGCGCAATCTATGGAAATATTATGTTACCGTTTTACCTACTCCCGCATATTATAATTGAAACAGATTTCTGTAAATATTTTTGGGACGCCAACAACCCCATGATGGATGCTTTTTTCAAAAATCGATGGTGACCGTTCGATCATTGTGCCTATAACGGCTGTGATCGTGCTGTGACTTGTACGAATTAATTAGGCTGATTAAGTTTTAATTAAATAACACCGGGATAGCGCGTACGCAGTCCCGACTACCAAAAATTACGCGCCCGAGTTCAAAAAATAGAACAGAAATTAGCTAGATACTTTGGCTTCAAATCAAGTTTTATTTTGCCACTTTCGTTCGTCCCCTCCGCACTTTCAAATCCCGTAAAAACCAGATGAGTCTAAGTATCAACAACTTTGGAACTAGACTATGGCAATAACTAAATGTGTTGTGTCGACGAAATCTAAAAAAACTCGTAAGACCACATGAGATTTGAGAAAAATGAATATTATGTTTCAATTACGTGACACCGGGACAGCGCGTACGCAGTCCCGACTACCAAAAATTACGCGCCCGAGTTATCCGCATTAGGGATAATCGCAGGGGTCAGCCCAACCGAAGTGCAATGGAAGGGCCTCATCCTGGGGGAACCGCCTTGTTGATCATGGTTGACCCCTACGCCAGGTAAGTATGCTTTGGGATTGCCTTCGTTCGTTACTTGAAAACCAACTCGGAATGTAAACAAGTACAATGTTGTCAGTGGTGTCGTAGCTCCATCTATCTGTGAGAAGAACAATCATTATTTTGTGGTCCTTCGGAGCCATGAGATTTTCAATAGATAACTGCTCAAGAAATGATGTCGACATTGTTCGTTTGTAGATTCGTTATCTAATTCTGTTTATGTATTTCTAAGCGTTGAGATGCATATAATTGTTTGTTGTTAACCTAAACTTAGTGAACTAAAGATATGTAGTAATTTTATTGAAATACATGAACTCATATTATTAAAGAGACCACCGATATATTTTTGCAGCCTCTGACTGAATTGATAAATCTTATTTTCACAAATAGTATTTAAACCAGAAGCATTTAGGCTATCAAAAGTCCCTTGTTCAAAAATGGTAACATCTCTCTTGTTTGCAATTATTGTCCATTTCAATAATACCTATATTTAGTAAAATAATTGTTTTTTCCGTCAACCTGCTGTTATCGCCCTACGAACGACAACCCTCAGAAGTCGAAACATGTGCGAGCCAAGGATTAACGAGGTCTTACCTTTTAACGTGCTCTGCTATTATTGGAGAAACTACATTATCATTGTGTTAGGGGAGGATCTCTATTACCCATAACCAATAGAAGCAGTCAGTAGCAATAATTGTAATTCGAATTTCAAACTGGTAGAACATGGTGTTCCCCAAGGATCAATCAGTATTGGGACCAATTCTGTTCATGATTCACGTAAATGACATCAGTTACTCACAACTCTTTCCCTCGTTTTCAGTTTATCCAAATTCAAAAAACAAAAAATATCTTGTCGATTTTCTTTAGGATATGAATGAATATTTGTCAAATATTATTAATAATGAGTTATTTGTTAGTTTATTTGTTTAAAATTTGAATATCAAGATCAACTGACAAGAATGACAAGCGACATGACAACTGACGTACATGATGTATAGTTAACAAATGACAACTATTCAAATGATATTTAATTCGAATGATAATCCGATTTTTGAAATAACTCGAATCGCCATAATGCGATTATTGAAATAATCCGATTATGAACAACACTATAGTCTAGCTCCTGAATTGTAGATAGTGACTCATCAGTTGTACGGTTCATAATTCATATGAAGCAGGTCAAAAAATAGAACAGAAATAAGCTAGGTACTTTGGCTTCAAATCAAGTTTTACTTTGCCACTTTTGTTCGTCCCCTCCGCACTTTCAAATCCCGTAAAAACCAGAAAATGTATGTACGATGAGTCACTATTAGTCTAGTCAACAAGTGCCATTTAGACCAACTTTTTTCAGCAGTCTCCGAAAATTATGATTGAGGTGTCATTCGATTCGGAATGACATCCAGATGAATTTTGAAAAAAATGAAGTTCCGCATGAAAAAATTGTAAAAGTTATTAACAATTAACTAAAAAAAAAAAGATGGCTTTAGTATTTTGTAAATATCTCAAAAACTAATTAAAATTTTTTAAATCTAAAAAAAGATTCAAAAAGTTGGTCTAAATGGCACTTGTTGACTAGACTATATCTACAATTTAGGAACTAGACTATAGACTAAATGTGTTGTGTCGACGTAATCTAAAAAACTCGTAAGACCACATGAGATTTGAGACAAACGAATATTAAGTTTTAATTACGTGACACCGGGACAGCGCGTACGCAGTCCCGACTACCAAAAATTACGCGCCCGAGTTATCCGCATTAGGGATAATCGCAGGGGTCAGCCCAACCGAAGTGCAATGGAAAGGCCTCATCCTGGGGGAACCGCCTTGTTGATCATGGTTAACCCCTACGCCAGGTAAGTATGCTTTCTAACGGCCTTTCTTTGTCTCGTAAAAAGGTGTGGATGGACGGCTTCCGCAAAGTTTCGGATTTCTCCGAAACCCCCTTCAGCCGCCCACCGCTCTGCTCCAAGTGACCTGGAGGGCAAGGACGTCGTCACCCAGGGATTTCGGGTGGCAACTTCCGTGTCCCAGCCGACACCTGATTCGAAATCTGCCTTCGTAGCTCTTATCGCTTGTTCTGGCCGTGCATATTGTATCCCTTGGGAGGTACGCTGAACCCGCCCCTGGAGAGATATGGGAATGCGAGCATTCCCAACTCCCTCCGAGAGCCTTCCACCACCCCCTAGTTCTTCCACTAGGGCCTCAGCATCACCCGGTTCCCTTAGGGTATGCACATCTATATCCGGCCTCCGCTGTGGTGCGTGGGGCACACCCGATGACCCCGGAGCGCTTCGGCGCATTCCGAGGGGGCGTACCTCACGAGCTTCGCCAGCACGGACTCCTTCGTAGCCCTCCGACCTGCAAACTGATACATTTCTGGTTAGTCGAAATTGCTCAAAACGGGCTTCCAAAGGTGGAGTTGTGACAACTCCCGCGGAATCGATTACTAACCCTACCTGAGCCGACGGGGAAGGCTGCCTCCCTCCATCTAAGCTCGACTCTAAAGTACCTTGGTCCAGCACACTTCTCGGGGACAAGGTAGTTGACATCGTCAACTCACGATTTTCCCCGGTAGTACGTACCTGGGGGACGTCTCCGTCGAGGCGTCGCGACGCTTCGGGGAATAGACGCCTGGCGTCTAAGTCACCCGACGGCGGAGGTGTCCGAGAAAGCCCAGCGCCGGCGAACACGGCTTGGGTATTCTCCTCCGCGAGCATATGAGATCTCAATCTCATATTCGTCATTGCTCTAAAGGACAAACAATTACGGCTGTAATGTATTGTCGGGCTACTTGCGTGTGCAAGTGTGTGGCAAAGGAGAAGTGCACTAAAATCGACCTCGCGTCGACCCAACTCAAGTGTGACGATGAGAAGGGTCACCCTATAGCTAACTAACCTAACACCTAACAAGACCTCGCCGGGAAATGGACGAGGGAGGAAGGATTCACGGTTTAGAAAAACTATCTAAATAAAATTTCCTAACTTCAAAAATTGTGTGAAGCACCAAAAAGGAAAAATTAAACTTGAAAAATTTTACTTTAAAAATTACAACTGGATGTGACAAAAACCAAGACAGAGATTTGGGTAAAGGATCACGGAGCCTAACCAGACTGTCTCAGGTGGAAAAGCCGAGAACAGCCGCAGGAAATAGGTATGGGAAGGACGCGAAACCCCTAGGTACCACAGGAAATGTGGCTCGCCAACGACAAAGTCGCAGCTAATGATGTCTTGACAGGCCGAGGAATTTAAGCTCGAACGATACAATCTTCGTGGAACTCTACGATCGAGCCGATTGTATCAGGTGAGATCTCGTTTTGGTGCCTGACCCCTTTTCATACGATGGGGATTTTTCGTCAACGTCGCGTACAGGTATTAAGTCGGGAAATAACTTTGATGAAGTTAAATCCCTAAGTGTCCGTTGCAAAAGATCACTTTACACTGATTATTGCTCGAGAGTTAAACTGCCTATCAACGTACTTTCGTAGCTCGAATAAAACACCTGTAAACCGTACAAGTGAGTCTAACCCCCTTTAAGATAGAAACAAAACGTTATGAATCTACTGTGAACTGAATTAGTATTACCGAGAACCTGACTCTAACTGCTAGCCAAAACGATGAATTGCAGAGACAAAAGGCAAAGCCAAACAAACGTAAGTTATTTAACGGAAACACAAAATTGATTATTACACTGCAATTCGACAAGAAAGAGTGGCTGTCTGCTGCTTCGCTGCTTGCATATTTATGCAATCCTGACTGCTGAATCCGCGACACCCATTGGCCTAGAGGGCCAAAGTGGGCGTCGCCCTTGGCTGAACAAAACCCTAGCTCGCGAAAACGCGCGGGATTTGGGCAAATGACCGTTAAAGTCCCGTTACCTGCGTTTTCTAGGGAGTATTTGACAAAAGTCACTAAATACTCCCCAGATCTAGGGAGATATTGAAAGTCAGAATTTCAGATATCTCGATTCCTAGGGCGGTTCGATATTCGGAGAGCCCCGAGAAAAACCATAACCCAACGTGATTCTTGAACGCCGAAGAAATACACGTATTCCTTCGCCGAGGAATCTATACCCGTTTTCCGATTTGGCCAACCTGATGAGAAATCGAATTGAAATAAAATAATTTGTGAAAACAAATGGAGCCACGGAATCTTTCCACCCAACAAGAGACTAGCGTGTCGAAACCTTGCTCTAAGTGTTCTGTATACCGGGTGCTCGACTGTTTGGGGCCACAGATTAATAAAATTGAAAACTAGTCAGGAATTTCCGGTAAATCGGTAAAACTACGTACAGTGGAGTTCCACTGGGTGGAGATTGGGACTTTACATCATACAGGGTGAGACTAGACTAGTGACCTGAATATAATGCAAAAATCTAATATTATTCGACTGGCTTCTAGGTGAAAATTGAGAGTTATTAAGTGTAAAAATGGCTCACTAAAGGTGACCATACACAAAAAAAATCATCGTAGGAGCGCGGCGAGCCTGCCCTGCGACACCCCCCTACTAAAGAGTTTAACTTGGTCGAAGTTATTTCCAAACGAAACAACCGACAAAAGCTAAATTTACGTTAACTCCCTAATAGTCACCTTCCGCACTCTGATGAACCAAGGCTGGAACCACCAAAGTTACTGGAGCGTCATCCTCCATGTCGGAATCGTTCTCAGTACAGTCTTTACTAACTCTAGGAGCTTCGCTGTAGCTCTGGGCTGGTACGGGATCTTCGTCAGACCCGGTCACCGAAACATACTGACGGGCGGAGTCTGTCGGTGGCCGCTGGATCGGAGCTCTGTCGGAGTCCAGCGCCACAGCTCGGCATCTCCTTCGCCGTCCTGTACTCTTACTAGGAATCTCAGTCCTTACTGAGCCTTCCTGTCTCACATTCTCTCCCGGGTCGACCATCAATGATAATGGAGACCCCCCTACTGGAAGTGCTAACTCTCGGATAGCAGCTTCCACTTCCGAATCTGAATCGTACGCTGGACCTTGGTCGGGAACGACCGCTTGACGGGTAAGAGCGTCTACTTCAGTAGTAGCACGCCCCCCTACTGGTGAGTTTGCGACGGGGAGTTCAGAATCTCTGATCTCCAAAAGGCCAGAGTTCACCACCGGCAACGGACTCCTACGGGATACTCCTCTCTTCCCCGCGCAGTCTGAGTCGCGTTTCCGTCCTTGTGGATTCTTCCTCAACCTTTTCACTGTCCGCCGGACCGCTTTGTCCTTTGGATCGAAACTGACCGTTACTTCCCGTGGATTCGTTGAGTTGGGTGCGTCAGCTCGTACCCGGATTAACGAAGGTGGCTTCGGACCGCCCCCAGTCGTCAGCCTAGGTGTGACTTCCCCTGTCACTTCTTGGTCAGCGTCGTTGGACTCTGGCTGATCCGGACCTGGGCCACCATCGTCGTGGCGGCCGCCAGCCGGCAAAGTCCTGCTTACCCAAGAACGGATATCGTCTACGTGCACCAGCCTCTCGGTGCCGTTCCTATCTACGAGGTAACTGTCTCGCCCCATCACCCTCGTGATCGGATGCGGTCCTGACAGTGTACCTCCGAAGTTTCCTTTGACGAAATTCCTAACTAAAACGCGGTCGCCGACCCCGTAGGTCCGTGGCGACGGTAGATCTTTATCAGGGAATAAGTTCCTCTGATAAAGTGCCTGACGTCTGGCTGCTTTTGCAAGACGTTCTTGCCGATCTTCGGGGCTATTATGTACCGGATCTCGGTACATAGGTAGCCTCCAATCTCCTGGACGACCAGGTGTATATCCTAACAATAACTCCGCTGGAGTCTCCCCTGTTGCTCTATTCTTACGGTTCCGTAAGCAATAGAGACTTGCAGCCAGACCTTCTTCCCAAAGCCCTTCCGAAGTGGTTTCCAGCATCCTTGCTCTTAGGCACTTCTTCAGTTCCTGGACCCTTCGCTCGACAGGGTTCGCCTGTTGATGAAAAACAGGTGAAAATTTGACCTCGATGTTCTTCAAATCGTAGTATTTTAGCAGATGATTGCTCTGAAACTGCGGGCCGTTGTCAGAAATGACGACTTCTGGACAACCCCAACGAGATAAAATTTCTTCGTCTAGAAAACGAGAAATTACTTTCGACGTGCTTGTCTTAGTGGCCTTGGCTTCAACCCACTTTGAAAACATATCGACGGCAATTACCACGAACCTGTTTCCCCTCCTTGAGGCTGCATAGGGCCCCAGGACGTCAACAGCCAGCATCTGCCACGGTCGCTTCGGCACACTAGGCCGTTGCGGTGCCGCTTCCTGATGCCGTACGGCTTTAACGCACTGGCAGACTAGGCAACCTCTCACGTAGGCCCGGACGTAGTCCTCCATGGCCGGCCACCAATAGTGCCGTTTCAAGGCACGTAAGGTTTCCTCTTGACCAGGATGACCAGCGGTCGGGTGTTCATGGTAATAAGCCGACACGTCCTCACGGAGCGCCTCGGGCACATACAATAGCCGTTTACCAGCAGAAGAAACATATACAACCCCTTGGACATCTGAAAACTTGTTGATAAAACGAAGATCGTCCCTGGACCTAGGACCTAACTCCTGTATCGTTCTGATACGCGCCCTCAACCTTTGCGTCTCCCTATCTATGGCCTGCCGCCGCACGACCACTTCAGCCGGCGTCTCTACGACGCTCACCACACCTTGGTGTTCAGACAGTTGCACCTTCATAGGTGGCAACCCCATACGCTCTACATCAGCATCCAAGTCTTCACTGTGAGACCCCGAGGGATTACGGGACAAGAAATCAGCTAGCTGATTGTCTCGACCTGCGACGTGCTCCACAGTGAAGGAATACTCCTGTAGAAGTAAGGCCCAACGAGTTAACTTCGCTTTTGCGTCCTTGAACTTGGATAACCAAGTCAACGCTTTGCTGTCCGTTCGAAGAGTGAATGGACGGTCTTCGAGATAATGACGGTATCGCTTGATACCCCAAACAATGGCTAAACATTCAGTCTCGTTCACATGATAGTTTAGTTCCGCGCCCTTGAGCTTGGCACTAGCATGTGAAACGATCCTTCTGTCGCCGTGACAATCGACTTGATAAAGGACTGCAGCGATGCCTACCCCAGATGCATCGGTCTGCAGGAAAAACGGGAGAGTCATGTCCGGCCTGGCCAAGACCATAGGACGGCCCACGACTTCCTTGATCCTCTCAAACGCCTCCAATGCTTGAGAGTTCCACTTAAGGTCTCGACCTTTCTTCGACTTGAGCATGTCACTTATCGGAGCCTCCAACTCCGCTAAGTTCGGGATGAACTCCCGTAGCCAACCAACGGTGCCCAAGAATCCTCGGAGCTGAGAGACATTCTTGGGTAGCGGGAATTGTTGAACCGCTAACACATGACCTGGCATTGGTTCGTTTGACGTTTCCGTCACCACATGCCCCAAGTACTCCAGCCTACGCTGAGCGAAGTTGCACTTCTTTAAACTGCACCACAGGCCATGTGCTCTGAACCTCTCCAGCACAAGGCGGAGATGGTAGAGGTTCTCCTTTTCATCTTCGCTGTAAACGATTATGTCGTCTAGATATACTTTGACGAATTTATCGACATAACCAACCAACACTTCCGTCATAAGGATTTGGAAACTTCCAGGTGCATTCGTTAGACCAAACGGCATTGAGTTAAACTCATAACAAGCTCCATCAGGCGTAGCAAAAGCTGTATACTTTTTACTAGCCTCATCCATGGGTATCTGCCAAAACCCAGACTTCAGATCCAAAGAAGTGAACACTCTCGCTGTTCCGAGCTCTTTGATAGTCTCGTGAATACCTGGCAATACCGACGACTCGGGTATTGTCAGACTATTCAACTTCCTGTAGTCGACACAAAACCGAGCCGTACCGTCCTTCTTCGTGACGATAACGACCGGACTAATAAAGGCAGAATGGGACCTACTTATGACACCTGCAGCGAGCATCTTATCCACCTCCTCTTGGATAAGAGCCCTCTTCTGATCGGAAACTTTGTACGGACGGAGCTTGAAGGGTAGCTCCTCCTTCAATCGGATTTTGTGGCAAGCAGCCCTCGTCACTGGTTGCCTTGGAGATTCGTAAAAGACGTCTCCAAACTCTCGGATAAGACTCCGAAATTCCTTTCTCGAGAACGCCGGTAGCTGTTCGTCCGCTACCTGTGGTTCAGGGAACTTTTCTGGTGGAAGATAGACCTCCTCCGCCCAGAAAATAGTTTGCCTAGGCCCCTTTCCAACGTACATGGTGCGACGTGCAAAGTCGACCATAGCCTCGTTTGATGCCAGCCAGGGACACCCGAGCAGAAGATCCTCGACAAGATCATCCACCACTTGCACGACAACTTCGTGAACAACACCATCTATTAACAGTTCGACTATTGTCTCCCCTAGACTGGTGATGCCACGACCGGCGCATGCAAGCTGCAACGGTGTCACTTGCTTCCTATCCACCCTCCAGGTGACAGGCAACAAACTACGTTTCAGGAGATTTAGCGAACTTCCGCTGTCCACCAAAACCCTAACTCGACGACCCATCAGTTCAGCCTCGATTCGCGGCAACTGATGCAATCGTCCCTCAACCTTGTTGTTCGCTAAGCTAGTATCACAGCGACGATATAGACACAATGGATCCAGCAGATCCACCTCCGACTTCTTCCTAAGCGGGTCGGTCTCAATGAAACTCAGAAGTTCCGACTTGCGATTGACATCAAGTACTGCAGCACCAACTGCAGCCAACGATGGGACTTGGCGATTGCATCCCTCAGGAACCTCGCCTCCGCCCCGACTAAGACGTGTAACTCTCTCAGATGACATGCCTACCACGCCTCTGGTATCTACCAACGGGGAATGGCGATTCGCACCTGCGATCCCATCTGCTCTGCCCCTCGATACCGTCCTTGAGACTTGGCATGCATCGACCTCGAAACCTGCGTCCTGTGTGGGAGTGAGTGACAGACCACCACCCTCGGTGTCTTCACTACCCCGAAGTGGAACCGAAAAGAGTACGTCACTCTCGACGACTTTTTCGTTCCGAAACCTTGATTCGCAATCTTCCCTTGGATACACCTTTTCATCTCGACTTGTGCCTATACCGGACCTGTGCCCAGTTTGCAGTGCCCTAGCACTCTCTTTGACAACAGGCCCCTCCTGGTTCTTCTGTATACCGATCACTAACTCCGAAACCTTGTGTTGTGGCGGATGGAACGACCCACCAACAACGACCTGGGGTACCTCGATGATCTCACAACTCCATGAACCTGAAGATGATTCATAACCCCTTTCATTCGTTCCAATACTAGAACTTGACATGTTTGAAATGACTTTCAACCCTCTACGTTTAACGTCTGCCGACGAGTGAACTTTTTTCCGCCTACCACCAGTGGCGCGATCCACACGCTCATCTACCACACTGAAACAAACGGATTCACAATCTGACCGGTCTGCCCAATGTAGTTTGCCTGATGACGGTGGCGTTTCGGCTGAAACGACTCCAGCTTCAACATCCTGGAACTCCTTCTCCTCCTCCTTGTTGGGAATACATGCCGCATAATTTCTATGACAGTCCAACACTGTCACAGAACCGCAAAACGGTGTTGAAGGAGTACCTACTCCGATGGAGCCCCCTGATGGCTCCTGTTGGAGTTTTTTGAAACTTCTTTGCAAACTGCAATTTTGTCCGCGTCCTTAAGTGACGTCTTACGACGCAAGGTTTTACTCGCCTGCACGGTATTAACCGTATGTGCCTTATTGGCCTGATCTAACGGTTTTGTTCCCGCACTCTGACGTTTGGGACCGTTCTTGTTGTCATTTTGCTGAGGGCAATCTTTGTTCCAGTGAGCTCCCCCGCAAGTGAAACATCCGCTCGAAGGAGCGTTGTTTCCTCCAGAACGCCTCGATTGATCATAATTCTGGAATTTAGTGCCATTGTTATTAAAGTTACTGGGCCTGACATGGTTCGAACCCCTGTTGTCCTGTAGCTGTCCCTGGGGACGTTTAGGTGGCACATCGTCGGCCTGATAAGGACGGTTGGTGTTCGAAACAAGTTTCGGCCCCGACTGTACACTTTGGCTGGTGCTACGAAGTAGCGTCTCGACAGCAACAGCTTTTTGTGTCAGCTCTTCAATAGTTGCAAATCTATGCAATTGCAAATGGACTTTGATATCCGGTCTGATCCGGTTCAATATTAATCGCACAACCCTTCCTTCGTCCATCTCTGGGTAGAGCCTTTGTGAAAGACTCCACTTGCTCAGGATGAAGGAAGTTATTGACTCTCCCTTCGGCTGGTCAGTGCCAAAGAACTCCGCTTCTAAGCTCGAGACCAACAGATCGTTATCGAACCGTTCCTGGAGCCGGTTTGTGAAAAACTGCCAGTTTAGGCGTGAGTTTCGATATGGAGCATACCACTGCTGGGCTGCTCCCTTGAGCCACTGAGCTGCAACGCTCACCCAGACGGTTGGATCAAAGCCCCCCAAATAATCCTCAGAGGATTGGATAAATTGTATTGGATCTTCGTGAGGAAGCCCACTGAAACTGGGATGTGGTTTGTTGTTAATTAAACCCCCATCAACACCGTTTAGGGTTCCCCGACGTCTATCCTCCAGCAAGTCTGCGAGTCGCACGAGCACGTCGTCGACCCCCGTCACTGGTCTTCTAGGATTCTCCTGAATCCGGACTGTGGGCACTGGCCTCCTCGATGGGTAATATCCACTCCTGTGGACATCACCGGGGTTGGAAGCACCGTTTTGAACGTACCGAGGGACATCCTCAGATTCCCTATAGTGACGATTCCCGGTTGGCAACCGGGTAAACGTGCCATATGGGCGCCAAAGGGTTTCCGGTTCACCCATAACCATTTCATCAACTGGGAGTCTCTCAGGAGAGAGATCCCGAACTCTAAGTCTGTTTGCAGGAGGAAGGCTACACCCGCAGATCCCTGAAGACGGTCTGTCTTCAGCAGCCCCACGTTGGGCGCCATGTCTCGTAAAAAGGTGTGGATGGACGGCTTCCGCAAAGTTTCGGATTTCTCCGAAACCCCCTTCAGCCGCCCACCGCTCTGCTCCAAGTGACCTGGAGGGCAAGGACGTCGTCACCCAGGGATTTCGGGTGGCAACTTCCGTGTCCCAGCCGACACCTGATTCGAAATCTGCCTTCGTAGCTCTTATCGCTTGTTCTGGCCGTGCATATTGTATCCCTTGGGAGGTACGCTGAACCCGCCCCTGGAGAGATATGGGAATGCGAGCATTCCCAACTCCCTCCGAGAGCCTTCCACCACCCCCTAGTTCTTCCACTAGGGCCTCAGCATCACCCGGTTCCCTTAGGGTATGCACATCTATATCCGGCCTCCGCTGTGGTGCGTGGGGCACACCCGATGACCCCGGAGCGCTTCGGCGCATTCCGAGGGGGCGTACCTCACGAGCTTCGCCAGCACGGACTCCTTCGTAGCCCTCCGACCTGCAAACTGATACATTTCTGGTTAGTCGAAATTGCTCAAAACGGGCTTCCAAAGGTGGAGTTGTGACAACTCCCGCGGAATCGATTACTAACCCTACCTGAGCCGACGGGGAAGGCTGCCTCCCTCCATCTAAGCTCGACTCTAAAGTACCTTGGTCCAGCACACTTCTCGGGGACAAGGTAGTTGACATCGTCAACTCACGATTTTCCCCGGTAGTACGTACCTGGGGGACGTCTCCGTCGAGGCGTCGCGACGCTTCGGGGAATAGACGCCTGGCGTCTAAGTCACCCGACGGCGGAGGTGTCCGAGAAAGCCCAGCGCCGGCGAACACGGCTTGGGTATTCTCCTCCGCGAGCATATGAGATCTCAATCTCATATTCGTCATTGCTCTAAAGGACAAACAATTACGGCTGTAATGTATTGTCGGGCTACTTGCGTGTGCAAGTGTGTGGCAAAGGAGAAGTGCACTAAAATCGACCTCGCGTCGACCCAACTCAAGTGTGACGATGAGAAGGGTCACCCTATAGCTAACTAACCTAACACCTAACAAGACCTCGCCGGGAAATGGACGAGGGAGGAAGGATTCACGGTTTAGAAAAACTATCTAAATAAAATTTCCTAACTTCAAAAATTGTGTGAAGCACCAAAAAGGAAAAATTAAACTTGAAAAATTTTACTTTAAAAATTACAACTGGATGTGACAAAAACCAAGACAGAGATTTGGGTAAAGGATCACGGAGCCTAACCAGACTGTCTCAGGTGGAAAAGCCGAGAACAGCCGCAGGAAATAGGTATGGGAAGGACGCGAAACCCCTAGGTACCACAGGAAATGTGGCTCGCCAACGACAAAGTCGCAGCTAATGATGTCTTGACAGGCCGAGGAATTTAAGCTCGAACGATACAATCTTCGTGGAACTCTACGATCGAGCCGATTGTATCAGGTGAGATCTCGTTTTGGTGCCTGACCCCTTTTCATACGATGGGGATTTTTCGTCAACGTCGCGTACAGGTATTAAGTCGGGAAATAACTTTGATGAAGTTAAATCCCTAAGTGTCCGTTGCAAAAGATCACTTTACACTGATTATTGCTCGAGAGTTAAACTGCCTATCAACGTACTTTCGTAGCTCGAATAAAACACCTGTAAACCGTACAAGTGAGTCTAACCCCCTTTAAGATAGAAACAAAACGTTATGAATCTACTGTGAACTGAATTAGTATTACCGAGAACCTGACTCTAACTGCTAGCCAAAACGATGAATTGCAGAGACAAAAGGCAAAGCCAAACAAACGTAAGTTATTTAACGGAAACACAAAATTGATTATTACACTGCAATTCGACAAGAAAGAGTGGCTGTCTGCTGCTTCGCTGCTTGCATATTTATGCAATCCTGACTGCTGAATCCGCGACACCCATTGGCCTAGAGGGCCAAAGTGGGCGTCGCCCTTGGCTGAACAAAACCCTAGCTCGCGAAAACGCGCGGGATTTGGGCAAATGACCGTTAAAGTCCCGTTACCTGCGTTTTCTAGGGAGTATTTGACAAAAGTCACTAAATACTCCCCAGATCTAGGGAGATATTGAAAGTCAGAATTTCAGATATCTCGATTCCTAGGGCGGTTCGATATTCGGAGAGCCCCGAGAAAAACCATAACCCAACGTGATTCTTGAACGCCGAAGAAATACACGTATTCCTTCGCCGAGGAATCTATACCCGTTTTCCGATTTGGCCAACCTGATGAGAAATCGAATTGAAATAAAATAATTTGTGAAAACAAATGGAGCCACGGAATCTTTCCACCCAACAAGAGACTAGCGTGTCGAAACCTTGCTCTAAGTGTTCTGTATACCGGGTGCTCGACTGTTTGGGGCCACAGATTAATAAAATTGAAAACTAGTCAGGAATTTCCGGTAAATCGGTAAAACTACGTACAGTGGAGTTCCACTGGGTGGAGATTGGGACTTTACATCATACAGGGTGAGACTAGACTAGTGACCTGAATATAATGCAAAAATCTAATATTATTCGACTGGCTTCTAGGTGAAAATTGAGAGTTATTAAGTGTAAAAATGGCTCACTAAAGGTGACCATACACAAAAAAAATCATCGTAGGAGCGCGGCGAGCCTGCCCTGCGACATCTTCATTACATAACAAACAACTCCAAACGTAGACAAGTACGACGTGGCCAGTGATACGTTAGCGCCACCTATACATCGCTTGCGGAAACATCGTTGGAGATTGTTTAATCGATACTGTCAGTGTACTCACGGAGGTGGCCCTCAAGTGGCCCCCAATTTAAATTCTATCCTTTGGGGTTTGTTGTCAATACTTTTAAAAGAGGAAAATTCTGTATTACTAGTTTAATATTTTTGGGGGTTACAAAAAATGATCATAAAGGAATTGATAGAAATAGTTTGAAAAGCTGAAGTATCACTACGTATTAAACAGTACAAAAATACCTTAGTTTACGCATCATCAAAATAATATTTTAATATAACAATAATTATGTTTAAATTTAATAACACCGGGACAGCGCGTACGCAGTCCCGACTACCAAAAATTACGCGCCCGAGTTATCCGCATTAGGGATAATCGCAGGGGTCAGCCCAACCGAAGTGCAATGGAAAGGCCTCATCCTGGGGGAACCGCCTTCTTGATCATGGTTGACACCTACGCCAGGTAAGTATGCTTTCTAACGGCCTTTCTTCATTACATAACAAACAACTCCAAACGTAGACATGTACGACGTGGCCAGTGATACGTTAGCGCCACCTATACATCGCTTGCGGAAACATCGTTGGAGATTGTTTAATCGATACTGTCAGTGTACTCACGGAGTTGGCCCTCAAGTGGCCCCCAATTTAATTTCTATCCTTTGGCGTTTGTTGTCAATACTTGTGAAAGGGAAAAATTCTGTATTACTAGTTTAATATTTTTGGGTGTTACAAAAAATTATCATCATAAAGGAATTGATAGAAATAGTTTGAAAAGCTGAAGTATCACTACGTATTAAACAGTACAAAAATACCTTAGTTTACGCATCATCAAAATAATATATTAATATAAAAATAAATATGTTTAAATTTAATAACACCGGGACAGCGCGTACGCAGTCCCGACTACCAAAAATTACGCGCCCGAGTTATCCGCATTAGGGATAATCGCAGGGGTCAGCCCAACCGAAGTGCAATGGAAAGGCCTCATCCTGGGGGAACCGCCTTGTTGATCATGGTTGACCCCTACGCCAGGTAAGTATGCTTTCTAACGGCCTTTCTTCATTACATAACAAACAACTCCAAACGTAGACATGTACGACGTGGCCAGTGATACGTTAGCGCCACCTATACATCGCTTGCGGAAACATCGTTGGAGATTGTTTAATCGATACTGTCAGTGTACTCACGGAGTTGGCCCTCAAGTGGCCCCCAATTTAATTTCTATCCTTTGGGGTTTGTTGTCAATACTTTTGAAAGAGGAAAATTCTGTATTACTAGTTTAATATTTTTGGGGGTTACAAAAAATGATCATTATAATGGAATTGATAGAAGTAGTTTGAACAGCTGAAGTATCACTACGTATTAAACAGTACAAAAATACCTTTGTTTACGCATCATCAAAATAATACTTTAATATAAAAATAAATATGTTTAAATTTAATAACACCGGGACAGCGCGTACGCAGTCCCGACTACCAAAAATTACGCGCCCGAGTTATCCGCATTAGGGATAATCGCAGGGGTCAGCCCAACCGAAGTGCAATGGAAGGGCCTCATCCTGGGGGAACCGCCTTCTTGATCATGGTTGACACCTACGCCAGGTAAGTATGCTTTCTAACGGCCTTTCTTCATTACATAACAAACAACTCCAAACGTAGACATGTACGACGTGGCCAGTGATACGTTAGCGCCACCTATACATCGCTTGCGGAAACATCGTTGGAGATTGTTTAATCGATACTGTCAGTGTACTCACGGAGTTGGCCCTCAAGTGGCCCCCAATTTAATTTCTATCCTTTGGGGTTTGTTGTCAATACTTTTGAAAGAGGAAAATTCTGTATTACTAGTTTAATATTTTTGGGGGTTACAAAAAATGATCATTATAATGGAATTGATAGAAGTAGTTTGAACAGCTGAAGTATCACTACGTATTAAACAGTACAAAAATACCTTTGTTTACGCATCATCAAAATAATACTTTAATATAAAAATAATTATGTTTAAATTTAATAACACCGGGACAGCGCGTACGCAGTCCCGACTACCAAAAATTACGCGCCCGAGTTATCCGCATTAGGGATAATCGCAGGGGTCAGCCCAACCGAAGTGCAATGGAAAGGCCTCATCCTGGGGGAACCACCTTGTTGATCATGGTTAACCCCTACGCCAGGTAAGTATGCCTTTATATGGCCCTCATTTACCATTTAATTTACAACTCTGAACATAAACTAGTACATTGTTGCAGGTAATACAGTAGCGCCATCTTTATACGGGAGGTGCAAACATCACTGGATTGGTTGTTGGACCTACGTGTCAGATCGCCCAATCTCGGTTTTTTAAGTAGCGTGTCTTATAAACGAAGAATAACTCATATCAGAGGAGGCTGGGCAGACAACGGAGACTTGTACATACAGCATTTAATTGCCTGACTTATTTTAAGGAAAAAACTTTCTATAAACGTATGTCCTAAAAGTCCTAACTTTTGAGATACAGGGTGATAAAGTTTTGAAAAAAAATCAGATTTTTAATAATAATTGAGATAATATTGTAGACGATTTTATAAAATTTTGTACATGTCTTCTATGCATCAAGGTGCATTTTTTAATGCACAAACATTTTCATTTTCTCAACCAGTGGCGTCCGTACGGGTTTTGCATTGAATATTTTTGGAGAAAAAAATACTACGCCACTGCTTTCTCCTGAAAAACAAAATACTTTTGAGATCCTCATTCATTTTTGAGCAAATTTGATCTCTTGAGTTTTCTTTGTCTGCCGCATGGTTTGCTTAAGAAAAATAAAAATCGTTTCATTTCAGGATCAATTCTTCAAAAATCTGATGCGGTGTGGAAATGTTTGTGCATCGACTTAAAGCAAATAAAGGAATCAGATTTGTTCCAAAATGAATGAGAATCAAAAAAATATGGATTTCAGCTTGTACAAAAACGAATTTTATTTTATTTTATAAAAGTAAGTTTAAATGAACGGATCAAATTCATTAATTATTGACAAAACTAACACTGATTATAAGAATTGTTGGAAATGGCCACCTTCACTTAATAGGCATGCTTCCGCCCGTCTACGCATGGAATTACGCACACGTTGAAATATTCCCGGCGTATTTCGAATAGTTTCACACGAGGCAACTATTCGCTCTCTTAAATCTTCTAAAGTATTAACGGGAGTTTTATACACTAGAGTTTTAAGGTGTCCCCATAAAAAGAAATCTAAACTGTTGAGATCAGGGGATCTTGCAGGCCATTGCTGAGGTCCTCCGCGACCTATCCAAAGATTATGATAAACTGTATTGAAATGGTTTCGGAAAATTACACTGAAATGAGCAGGGGCTCCATCGTGCATGTACCATATTCGATTCCTTAACGCAATTGGTACATCTTCAAGCAACCCATTTAGTTCTTCTTCGAGAAAGTGTAAATAAGACCGACCATCAAGGCGTCCTGGTAGAAAAAATGGGCCTATTAGATAATCACCAATAATTCCTGCCCATACATTAACCGAAAATTGGTGTTGAAAATGGGTTTCGGTTATGGTAAGGGGGTTTTCTTCTGCCCACATATGATTGTTATGGAAATTCTGAATAGCATTCCGAGAAAAATTTGCTTCGTATATTCAAAAGATGCGTGAGCTATATATTTGTAGTGCAAATTTAATTTTGAATACATTTATTGGCTCTTTGACAGTCAAAGTTTGACTAGGTGCAGAGGTTGCGACATCTATGAACATTTGGTTGAACTGATGTATAGCAGATAGGTCTTTCATTATTTATCGATTTTTGGACAACAAATTTGAGATTAGCGATCTTATCATGGTTTCAGTATAAGTTCATTTCGCGAATCAATCTATAATTGCTGTTATGTAGGTTTTTAAAGTTTGAAGATTGTTTGTGGGATTTGACCAAAATAATAATGGCAGTAATAGTATCATATTGTAAGCAATTCTGAAATTATAAAACTTACTAAAAACAAAATTCCAATTGTGTCTCAGCTTTTAATGTAATATAACAAATATTTGAGTAGGGTGAACTTTTTATCGGTTCAGAAGGTTTTTATCATTACCTACCAGCACTAAAAAATTTTAAATTAAAACTAGAAACTAATAAAAAAAAGTTCTCAAGACAAAATATTACTATTCTCCAACTTATCTCATACACAGTGTTTCACAACTGATCCAAAATTGTTTAATCACTATGCACTGCAAAATAATAAATCGATTGCTGCAAAAACAATTTTATAAAAGTCCAACTAAAAGCGAGATGAAAATCCCTGCCGATAATATGCGTCTTTGAGAACAGCAGCAAAGAAGAACACATGAACTTTTTTCGACATAATTTTAAATTTATTATTAAAAAATTATTACAAATTCGAATATGCTGTGAAACACACTGTTATAATAATAAACATAACAGTTGTTATAAGCTGTCAAGTTGCTTTTAAGTTTAATTAATGAATGAGTAATTTCGAGTAAAACACGGATTAAATGGAGTACCAGACTCCAATGCGGGAGTACCAGTCTCCGTTCCGGGAGCACCAGTCTCCAATCTGGGAGCACCGAACTTAATTCCAGGAGCACCAGATTAAAGTGTAGGAGCATTTTATTTTTTACGAGCTGCCGAATAATGATCTTCCGAAATAGCACTAGTAATTTTATGAGGTCAGCACCTAATGATAGAGAAAATATATACAGGGTGAGTTGGAATAATACCGACAAACTTCGTACACAGCTTTCTTACCTCATTTTGAGATGGAAAGTTCCCTTCAATGTATATCCTAAAATGCATCTTCTGAGATATAGGGTGTAAGAAGTGCGAAAAAAATTAGGATTAATTTTTTTTTCTCTTCAAAACTCCTGAAGGTTATCAATGTGATAATTTGCTGTTATAGTGTTCAGTGGCGGATGCAAGGTACTGTTAAGGGGGTGTGAATATAAAAATTCCTATACACTTTTGTATGTTAAATTTGACTATACGAAACTTCCTGGTTTTCAAAGAAAACCCCTTGCTTTTGCGAGACAGGAAGACCTATAGCTTACTTACAAGTGGCACCGGATTTTTTAGTAGTGGTGGGAGCATTGGAACATACGGGTAAAAAGATTTTTTTTACATCCACAGAAAGTTTTAGAAATATCGTACATTTTTCCAAGGTGGACGAAAAATGTATTTATCGAAAATAGTTTTACAGGATACATGGGTGTCCATGCAGGGTTTTGAAGCACGTGCTATTCACACGCATATGAATTTTTAACCCCCCGCATGATAATTTATATACGTGTGTGCCTATCACTGACAAAGTCATATTTTATTTAGATCTGCAATATTTTTTATCAATGCTGGAGTAATGCCATTAGAGTTTTTTTCAAATTATCACAAAGAATTTTCCATTATATCTTCTATACTTTAAACTAGAACATGTCCTAATTCCGTGCGTGCTCACCCTGCACAGGTGTGAACGTCGACAGGTATGCGTTTCTCATGCGGCGTTGAAAATGTAGGGTGGCACCTATGTATTTGAATCGGCCTTTTTATACAATAAATAACCACATCAAATGGGAACTCCACCACACACTTATTTACTGTCTCGTCAAATTACGCTGGATTCAAAAGATACCTTTTAAAGCAATTAATCGTTTTTGAATACAAGATCCGTTGCAAATTAATATTACGTAATAAATAAAGAGCATTGTTTAGTTTTCAGTCGAATTTATCAAGTAAAAAAGCTAAATAAGTTTTGTTTGAATTAATAAAAAGGCCCAACTAGGTTGGGCTCCAAAAATTGGTTAAGACTCATTTATGTTGTTCCTCTCCACGGAAATCTTTAGTAAAAGGCGAAAGATTTATTCGCACTGAAGAGAAACCAGAGTATAGAAAAATGTTTCCGAGGAAAGTTGTAGTGTACGTCTAAACTTGTTTCTGTAAACCGATTGTGGTGCGCCCTGATGACTACCCATAATAATAAGTGCAATCGATTGGATTTTCGAGCATGCGTGTTTGCACAGTTGTTCTCACAAAACACATACATTTGTAGGTATGTGTTCTGTGGTTGTTCTATCATGACAATCAGTAGTCAGTACTGTCAACTGTCAGTAGTCATGTTTTGTTTTGGTTCTACATGAGAACCAAGATGCATAGAAACCCTGGTGCGATCACAGATTCGATTTTGTTTCTACCAAAGTTCTTCATACTGTAATTGCATTGATACCGTTAGCTTCATTCGTCGATGGATGGCGCAGAAGTCGAATAGCCAAGTTTCCAACATTCCACGGTGCCATGATTTGTCATTTGATTGTTTTTGAATGTTGACATGACACTTGTCGCTTGTCCAACCGTCAATCGTCAATGACAACATTAATCTGTAATTTTGCCGCCATATGTGCTAAAGAAGTGAAGCGGTACCAATGCAATAAAAATAACATGAATCAAGTACATCAACACTTTTGTATATCGGTATCACAGGTATAAGTGATCACACCAGAGTTTCTATGCATCTTGATGAGAACCATTGACTATTAACTACTGTGATTGACTATGCCCAACAAAATATTCTGACAAATAGGTCTTCTAGAGCATATTCAGAGTATACAATTATGAAGAATAAATCCCCATTTACGAAAACTTTGATGGACTTATGAATTTATTTTAAAAATTATTAATAGTAGTTTTATTTTGGCAAATAGGTTTTGTGGAGAACCTTCGAAAGAATAGTTATACAAAAAAATCCCATTCACGAAAACTTTGAAATAGTTATTTATATATGTTTATTGGTTATTGGTTTTTATATGTTTATTGGTATTGTGAGTTAATTTCGTACCTGATGAAAGCAAGACACTTATATCTTTCATGAACACATCTTAAAAAATCCCTTCTGATATACCATTCGACGAATTTCAAAATGAGTACCTAGGTAAAGTAATATTTTTCTATAATATTCTACAAAACTACATGTTCAGGTCTTATGCCAATGTCAAAACACCCTCATTTGTGCGAACCTTCCGATCTTGTAGTAAATTCATGGATGGCCATTAAATAATATCGTATTTTCGGGAACACTGGCGGTATAGAAATTTCCAATTTGTTGAATATTTTGGGTCCGAGGTACAAATGAATCTTATGGAAGAGACTGATGAGAGATATTCGGTTGGATATAAGCAAACCTCTACGTCCAGAGGGTATTTTTGGTGAATAAGGGCCAATTTATGCAACTTGTCATTATCATAGTCACAATCATTGTCATAATTGTTGATGTTTGAGACTAAAATTAAGGAAATTGCATAATTGCTTGTACTGAAATGTACAGTTTCAATTTTATTTTATGATTAAAACAGTGACTGTAATTAGGACTATGATAATGAAAAAGTTGCAAAAATTGGCCTTTTGATGATGATACTAATCCAGAATGAAAAAAAAAAAAAAACGATTGCTCAAGAATCTCTGTTATTCAGTAATGGCATGTATTCTGGCAAGCTTAACGTAGATGGCGCAATTGTTAGTGGAGGTCATATTAGAGTAGTTGATAAGTGCATAACGGACATGAAAAGTTTATTCCTTTCATAATCGAGTAATGGAAAGAATAAGATTCATAGCCAGTAAATAAATTTCACCAAATATAGACAAGTTAACCTACAAACTGACGTTTATGCACCGATTCCATCCACTCATTTTCGTATCAACTGTTCTTTACGGCTGGAAGTTTTTGTTTTCCTTTTTTCAATTTTACACTTATAGGGCCGTATTTCTCCATAACAGCAACTAATTAAAGTGTTATTGTATATTATAACTTGTTATTACAGTCACTCATGACCTCCACTCACACTAGCGCTCTCTGGCGGGAGCGATATCGTCCATGCCTGCCATTGAAAACTTCATTAGATGACAACATGTTTCCACTCAATTGTTTCCATAAGGGTATTTTTCATAAATCTGGAATAATGTAGTCATCGCTTTGTTCCTATGCAGAAACAGTTCAATAAGAACGTAAATAATGATGAGGGCGCATACTGCGTTTAAATAAAGACAATTTTCACTTATTACTTAACAATTGAGAAGTTGTACCATAGCAGATTATACCATCTATGAAAATTATTTGTCTATGACATCTCTCCTGGGTTAACACATCACAATTTTTACAAAATTCAAATCTAGCTTACCTGTAGAAAAACACCAGCAATAAATTAATAACAATATATCACAATCACCATTATTTAAACCATGCAAACACGTTTTGAAACAAAACCATCCACCAAAAGCAACCGGTAAAATATAAAATACGAACCAAAAAAACAGTGAATCACCGTCTGCCATCTCTTTCACTGCTGCCAATGAAAACTATGCAAGAGTTCTAATCGACCAGACTTCATTTATGCGATTCGCGTGGACTAATCAGAACAGTTGTGAAGGATTGTGTCAGAACGTATTTTGTTCCACGGTATAGATATTTCACAAATTTTATCAAAAATTCAATAGAACAGTAAAAATCAATATGATAAATAATTAATTTGCCCTCCAAGGCGACTTGAAAGAATACGATGGCGCATTCTCTTTTGCAGCTGCGTGAAACCCGAGAAAACCTGCAACACCACATCTATATGATACCTTGATACCGATTGTTTTCAATTCATCTTCAGTCTAGAAGGGATTCTTTCCAAAACATTAATTTTGATAGAATGAAAATTGTTTTCCATAGGTTAACGAACGAATATAGCGAAATACATCAAATACAAGCGTTGTCTGAATTAGTAGTTTCTACTTTCTGCTGGGGGTGAATTCCGTGTACCATGGAAAGTTTTGTCTCTGTTTCATTCATGAATTCAACCATGATGCCATCTCACTTATTCGATGAAATGTAGAATCCTATGGTACACGGAATCCCGCCCCTCTGACACATCCAGTTAAATAATGATATAGGCAACCCTGTTTCCTGTGACACTTGTCATTCTTGTCAACATGCAAATTTTGAAAAAATTAAAACATTGTAATTGTAAATAGTGAACAAAACAAATAAATAAGGAAAGATAGACAACAAAAACATTTATTTTATACTGTGACGAAAGTGTTTAAAAACTGAGACGTCATGGCTGTACAAGTGACTTTGGGAATTTGGAATAAAACCAAGCTACAGAAGATTAAAATCGAAAATATAGACCTGCAAGCCAAAGTTAAACAAATCAGGAGCGAAGCTCTGAAGTGTTTGAAAAATTCATCAGCAAACATCGGTATGTACGAGTGCTAGAAATAAATTTAAAAAAATGTCGATTACATTCTTTCTAGATCTATCTTTTTGTGGTATCATACTGAACGATGAGAATACTCTAGCCTCTTATGGAGTCACTTCAGGAACCACCATCCATGTTCTGGAAAAACCGTATTATGAAAAGGTGCCCTGTGAGAAGAAACTGAATACTATTGAACTGGTGTCTGCATTCAGGTCTCTCATCGTTTGCTCTGGATACAGGAGTGCATTACAGGTACAGTTTTCATTTATTTACTTTCATTATTACAGAACAGTGCAGTTATAGTTATTGATTAAGTTATATTTCAACTCTTGAAGCATTTGCTTCGTTTGTAAACTGCCCAATAAAGCATTTCAATCAATTGATATATGCTTTATTGTTGAAAGAAATAGAGAGCAAACAAGCTCCCGAACTTTTGATGGTAGAGGTCTTAAACACAAATTTTTCGATAAAAACCGCACAAAATGCATTCTTCTTTTTGACGACACTTTTTTAGAAGTTAATCTACCTAATTCCACAATTACAACACCTAAAATAGTCGTTTTACACGAAAATTCGACGTTTTTTAATCACAAACATAACCTCTTTTCTCTTAGTTATTTTCATTGTCACGGTAGATTAATCACTTAGAAAATGCGCAGCCGACTAATAAAATTTAGATATGCGAAAATATTTACTTTCCTTGTTTAATTTTCGCCATTGTTACAATTAATAACAATTTTAAGAATTAAAACATGAATTGAAAAGAAGCAGATGCTCGCTGCGCTTGCATTTTATAAATTAACTCAAGAAAACAACTCAACCTAACTGACCTAGCTATCCAAGTTGCTGGTACAATACTATGGGGGCACAATACTATGGGGAAACAGTGTCCACGCTAAGAATGTCTTCGTATTGCAAAAAAAAGCCATAAGAATAATGTCTGGAGTAGGATATGCAGACTCCTGTAGACCTCATTCCTTATCTCTAAGAATCACGACATTACCCTCTATTTATATATTCCAGTCAATCCTCGAAATACATAAGAATTAAAAGAATCACGATAAAAACGCTGACTTCCATGATTACAATACCAGGGGTTGTCAATTAATAAGACCTGCTAAATTCAAATTGCAAAAATCCAGTAAAAATTCCCTTGATGTAACTCTTTACAATATACCACCTTCTTATGTAAAGGAATTGGACCTCAACAGTTTCAAAAAACACATGCGCTCTGAACTCGAATGTATTCTACACAAACGAGGAATACATAACTGCCCTACTGTCCTTGCCAAATAAACTAACAATTGCCAGCTAAATCTAAATGTGTCGAGAATGTGACGTCATATTCGAACGTTAGAAATGGGAAGCATAGTACCGATATTTCGAATATGACGTCACATTTCGATTCTATAAAACATTTCTAATCATCGGAGTCCGGGGGGCAGGACGCAAACTACCATCTGTAATTAAGGCCCTTATAATTCCCTTGATACATAAATAACTATTACATGGGTAGGATATTGTGTTTTTCGATCGGCAAAGGGATATAGATATCAGCCCCGGCGGTGCAAAAAGACTTCCAAACCTTTTCCATACACGCAAAACAAACCGTACTAATCTCGACTGATATTCCCGAAAATTCCGTTGCAGAGACTGTTCCGAAAAGAAGTGCTGGACAAAGTCATAGCCGCGAATCCGAGCCTCGTCGACCAACCGGCGGCCATGGCCCTGGTGCAGGACCCCGAGCTGATCGTGCATCTGAGCAACGCCATCGAGGGCCCCAAAATCGTCGCGCAATACCCAATCCTGCGCGAAGTGGCCAACAGCATCATCGCGCTCATCAAAGAAGAGCTGGCCAACACCAACTCGAACCAGGCCAGCACCAGCACCGGCTACTCGTACTCGCTGCAAGCCCTCTCGGACGAAGACGACGACGACGACATGGACTCGAGCTCCGACAGCAACATGACGCAGCATCCGATCTCGCGCAACTCCTCCTTCAACGCCATCACGGCGGCGCAGCTGGCCGCCGCCATAGCCAACGCGACCAACACGCAGTTCGACAGCGCGAGCGTCGGCATCCCCACCACTCCCGGCGGCAGCAACGTCATCACGACGGAGATGTTCTCCAACGCGATCCAGCAGGCGTTCGCGCTGGGCGGGAGCAGCAATGGGTCGGCAGCTTCGCCCACCCCCGCCTCCGCGGCCAGACCCGAGGACGAGAGCTTCGAGGCGCTGGCCAGGTTGTGGCACGTGCAGCTGCAGCAGATGCACGAGATGGGGCTGCTGAACGATGTCAAGAACATACGGGCATTGAAGGTTACCGGCGGGGATGTTAACGCCGCCATAGAATTTATTATGATGATGTGATTTTTTTGGTGTTATTTATTATACTGTGTGGAGCTATAGTTGTTTTTTATTATGGCAGTCGGTAGTTGTTAGTGCAAATCAGTAAAAAACATACTGTACTGTATTCTATGACTCTTTTTTTACACAGATTTAGGACATTCCTAAATTATTTGGCTTCGGTAGATATCCTTGGTTTACGATTTCTTGGAACAGCATATGTAGAGTCAGTGGTCAACAAAACGCACCTTTCGACCGCTGACAATCTATGATAGTGTTCTTAGCCGTTAGTGCTGTCGTCAGTGTCGTCACGATTGGGCGGAGCTTCAAAAACCTTTTCAAACAAAAGAGTAATATGTGTTGAATACCCATAATGAATTGTTGATTTGATTATTTTACTTATTTCCATCAAGACTAAGGATAATCGCTATTATTTTTAATAAAAGGTATGTTAGTGGAAACCTCTTTTCGAAAATACCAATTTAATTGTTTGGAAAGGTTCACCAGGTTCCACCTACTTTGACGTCACGCTTAGGTTGTCTGTAGACTACCTAAGTGCTGTCGTCACGATTGGACGGAGCTTCAAAAACCTTTCCAAACAAATGTGTAATACGTGTTGAAAACCCATAAGACATTATTGATTTGATGAATTTGCTTATTTCCGTCAAGAATATGGATATTCGTTATTTCAATAAAGGGTCTATTAGTTGAAACCTCCCGTCAAAAATAACAATTTCAATGCTTGGAAAGGTTCGCCAAGTTCCACCCACTTTTACGTCACGCATAGGTAGTCTATTGAGGACTTCGGCTAAGCGAATTTAGTGATGCCATCTGTCATTTTCGGTTCAAATTACTGACTCATTTCGTCATATATATATTGAAAACACTTCAAGAAACCTCACACTAATATTTGAATAGTGCGGAATTATGTAAAATCGTAGATATATCATAAAGTACCAAAATTAGATCCGACACTTTTATGTTTCGTGATATATCTACGATTTTACATATTTTTGCACTTTTTTAAAATCAGTTTGGGGTTTCTTGAGGTGTTTTTAAAGTGAATATGAGCCGCTTTCCAATTGCCAGGGGTAGTAGCACCCAGTGGAGCTTGTTACCCCTGAACCGAACCTGAAGTGAGCCGAACCTGACTTTATAAACGGTTTTTGATTGGAACATAATTTATCAAATTTGTAATCTCTGTGGCAATTGGAAAGCGGCTGATGAAATCGTGCTGAAATTTGAACCGAAAATGACAGATGGCATCACTGAATTCGCTTAGCCGAAGTCCCTCTATTCCATGAGTGCGCACCCAGCGATTTTCACGCACGCCGACAGGCACGCATTTCTCATGCAGGGTGAGCACGCATGTATCTGAATCGGCCTTTTATGTTTAAATAACAAAATACACAGCTAAAAATACTTCGAGGTTATTTTAAAAACTCAAATGGCAGTACTCAACCTTTCAAAAAGTGATTTTACTCACTTAATTTCGTCTCCTCTAAACACGAATCCGAGGATAATTCGAGATTTCCAATACCTCCATTGATTGACCTAGAATTAACTTTTTTAGTAAGTTTATCTGCGTAAGGTTGGTCATTTGGAGTATGCACCGCCAACTATTCGAATTTTTCTTCTGTAACACAAAATTAAATACAAACTGTCGCAAATGAAACAATTGAACTTATTAGTGAAGTTATTGCTCATACTAGAATTCGAATAGTTGGCCATGCATATTCCACCAACCTCCCGCAAGAATGAAACTTACCGAAAAATAAGTGTCGTTTATGGATTTAAAGTCGATTTTTTGTGTAAAACGTTTGGTTTTGGTGTTTGTGGTTATGAAATATAGGTTGATTAGCGTCAGAAAAAGTGTCAACAAAAAGAAGACATTTTAGTCGTATCTGAAAATTACATGTTTGAAAATGGCTGATTTTCGAGATTCAAAAGGGCATATTCGAAAATTATTGGAAACCTAATTCGAATTTTCTTCGGATTTGTGTTCAGGATAAAACTACGTAAGTAAAAACAACTTTTTTTTTTAATTCGTGTAAAGTTCACTAATGAAACGAAGATAGGCTTACTCAGCTATGTGAAGTTTGATTGTAAAATTTTAAATTTTTATCACCATTTTTTTCAAATGGCAACATATGGTGACTCGCCAAGTTGGAAAAAAAAAGTCTGGGGTGACGCCGATCAGGATATCTCTGTGAGTTTTACCTACACTCTCCTAAAACTAATAACATATTAAGTCATTTTTCAGTTCTTGTATGAAAATTGTTATTTTACGAACAATGAGGTACACGATAAGTTTGTAAAAGAAATAGCAAATAATATGTCGACACGTCAATTTTTACCGCAGCAATTTAATGATTTTGTTTCAGTTGTGTTGGTCACAGGCAACTCGATGACTTTAAGTCTTATTTTCATATCAATAAGATTCTTCATTTAACGAAAGTTCTGAAGCTATTTTCAGTATTTTATCAAAAGTTTTCTTACAACCTAGTAGAGTGCGGTATCAAATTAATCGTAATAAAAACGATTCGATGGAGGTGTCTTTATATTGTCGTTGGTGGATATCAATAAACATGAAACATGATTTAATTCACAGAACATATATTGGTATAGGTGATTATTTGAAATTTGAATTAGAATCTGAATATTTGGAAAGAGGAAAGAAAGAGTGGTTAGCACAAATTTTGGGATGTTTCAAAGTGGTGCGATTGTTCAATAAAAAATGAATAACCAGAGAGAACTAGTACAGCTAGTTAGAGAAGATATATTGCGCAGGTGGAATACATGAATACTACGATATTCTCAGCACGTATTATATGAACGTTCAAAAATGATACAACTATTTGATCAGAATACTGAGGGACACAAGCAATCCGTTTGAGTTACCAGATATTCTTTTTCGGCAAATGTACAGATCGAATGAAGAGGCAGCACAATAATTATTCAATGAAGTTATTGTGGTGTTCATGTTGCCAGCACAAAGAAACACAGGAACAGCTCCCTGTTATCAGGGTGAGATGAAAATAGATGCCATATTTCGAGTGTGTCATTTGTATGTTCACAGTTTTTTTAGCACATTATTATTTCCGGCGCATGGCAGCTACCAGAAGCCTGTAGGTATTGAAATTCAGCTGCATGGAAATTCACCATTAGAACCAGTCAATCTTGTGCTTGTGTCTATCTGACATCTGCCCAACATGCGCATGCGCAAGTATCTGCACCATTGGATACGAGTTTTCCTTTAAAGCTAAAGTAATAGTTTTGTAGCTTATTTTGAGTTTAATTGCTTTTCAGAGGTGATATGTGTGATGAGTTTTGTGTTACAATGGTCTTTCGCTATTTTAAAAACTGCATGTCATGTAATAGTGAAGATGTTTCTTTTTTTGTGCAATTCTTTCTCGACAGAAAATTTATTGGATGATCTAACCACACTGAAAAGATTTTACGAAAACTAATGGTAAAATAAGAAAACCTTAACAAGCTTGATGATATATGCAACATTGATAGATTTCAGTAGAAGTGCTGATTTTCTTTACTTTGTCACGAACTTTCGCAACTTGGACTTATGAAATATTTAAAGAAACAGTAGTAGGGTATAACAACACGCACCCAGATGATTGAATCGATTTGAAAAAATGTTTGCCATGTTTATTAGAGCATGGCGAGTTAAGAAATAAAATGTAAGTTCCAAATTGGTTCCAAAGTATATTTTACAGATTTTAAGTAGTAGGTACTCACTTTCGGTACTAGGCATAAATGAATTATTGTGTTCATCAATCTGAATTTTGTCCATACAAAAACGGATTATGGTCAACTTATTTAGGAAAATAATATAAAATACAGAAAAATAAAGAAAGGAACATCATTAATAGTCAATAATATTGCACTACAAAATTTTTGATTCTGCCCCCAGACGGCACCCAATATTCCTGGAATATGCCTACAACATCCTATTTTCCAACAGATATTGCAATATTCCTGGAATATTCCATGAATATTTATTTGATCTTATACACATTGAGAATATTCCTGGAATATATTTCCACTCATATCCATAAAATATTCTCCTTGAATATTGCTGGTATATTCAAAAGGCATATCAAGCAGAAACGTAAGTTTTTGAATATTCTGGGAATATTCCAAAGGCATTTCAATTTGAAGGAACTTTTTGTTAGAAAAATATCAAATGTTTCTCGAATATGTATTTAATTAATAAAAACTAAAAAATCACATGCATTTAAAAAAAAAATTAAGTTTCGTAGCCAAATAAAGCATTTAATTGGTTAGTTTATGAAGTAGTACATTTGAAGTGGAATTTCAACCAATCAAATGTTTCGGTTTTCTGCGCTCGAAGCGAGACTGACAAATCAAAGCTGATTGGCACGCAAGAATTCCTATTCACAACACTCTATTTTAATTGCGCCTTGTGGTGTGTGCAATGTAATTTTAGGTTATGTTGACGATCAACTTGGATATCAAGGTCCACTTTGGTTAAATTAGATCATGTTCCCTTCTTTTATGGCTTAAAAATGAATGAAAATGACCTAACCTAACCAAACTACCTTGCTAACCAAGTTGAATACTTAGCATCGATTCAAATATACTGCCTTGGCCAGGATAGTTCTGATTGGTTCATGCGAATTGCCTATTAGGAAGTGTTGTGGAAAGGAATTCTTGCGATTGGCACTGCGATCAGTTTATGGATATTTGACATTGTCATTTATCAATCGTCAAGTATCAACATCGTATATGAAATTTGTTTAAATAATGTTTTTAGTGAAAGTGAAATCCCTCGTATTGGTGGAAGTGTTGTAGTTTGTAGTGCTGTTGAGAGTATTACTACATATTACAGAATAAGTTGCTAGAAAATATCCGCAGTTGAAATCACCAACGACTCCTGGTAAGATAATTCGGAATTTAACTCATTCTCCGAATCTCTTTATCAAAAGTTCCAAAATCTTTTCTGTTTTTAGTTTTCATTCGTTAGTATAACAGTTAGTTTTTCAGGTATTAATTTGCAACTAGCCAGCTCGTCTCAGTTTGTAACAGTATCAGAGTGGACTAAGAAAAGGAAGTGAACAGTATTTCGGATCTGTTGAACTCAAGAATCTATTTCTCCACAGCAAAACAAAAATGTTTATCCTGTAAAAGTAAGTAAATCTCTAAAAAGTATATTTATGCATTTTTTCATTGAACTTTCCTTTGTTTTCAGAGATTCTACTACAAAATGCATCAATGATAAGGACTAAAAAAAATTCTAAGAAAGGAAATAATATCCAAGATATCTCAGTCTTACACAATAGAGTTGATGAAGTTGGATGGAAAACTTACTGACAAAAACATAGTATTTGTTACTTCCTTCACAATTACTTTGATGAGTGCTTGTTGTTAAATTGTTGTTATTAGTGCACTATAACTGAGATGTAATAATTTTATTTATAGATGACAAAGCTTCTTCATGTTGGACGCATCAGTGTATTAGGAGATATATGACTCAGTTAGTTGACGATGATGTTTTAAGACACCTTTAGCTAGGTTGGAGGAAATGAAAGGAAAAAATTATCTAATGTAGACATGGCTACTTTGATAAAAGGTAAAAATATACCACAGAGATGACGTCAATTTGAATTGAAATTTACCTTTACTTAATTTATACTATGTAGTTTAACATATTCAAAAAACGTTTTTTCTCAATGTTGACCAACTGTTCTAGAATATTTAATATTTTTTGTAATAAGAGACAATGTATATAAAAATTAGACACTTGGTCATTACTTCAATTTTAGACTAACCTTACCATAGTGTTTTAACAATATTTAAATGTCAAATTCATCTATTCACTTACATCATTTTCAACTATTCCCCCTTTATAAAATATCACTTCTATTCAATATATATGTTGCAAATATCAATCAACATGCTTAATTATCAAAATAAATATAATTCATCAATTTTTTTCTACACTATATTAATAGTATTTTTAGGGGTATGTATGTATATCCCACTCACATAGCAATTTACTGAGAAGTCGAAGAAGAACATACCATTTTCCTGATCTAAGTAAGTTACTGAGAGTTGCAATAGAACACTAAGTAAATTATTGTACAACGAGGTTCATTTTCTCCTGATTGTTTTTTTTTAGGATTAAGAAAAACAAAGATTCTGAAGAACTGAAAAGTGTAATGAGACCGATTTGAGTAATTTGTGTTAGTGTCAATGCAGATCTGAATTTCCAAAGGTCTTGATAATTGCCAAGATAGTGTATCAGAATACATATGTATGTTGTAATTTGTCGTTTTTGCAATAAATAATTTTTTTTGTATTTAATTTTTTATTCTTACTCAAAAAAATAATACACTGGACCTCATATTCGATATATCAAGGGTAGTTTATTCCATATATAAACTAGACACCCTGGATATGTTCTGCATTCATCTTCAAGAAGCATACAAAAATATATTTCGGGCATACTTTTTTGGTAAGAAAACATATATTATATAGCATGTGCCATGAATATGTTTTAGGATATTCCTGGAATATGCATATCACATGCTTTGCAGGATATGGAATATTCCTGGCATATGCAGTGGAAGATTATGGCATATTCCTGGAACATATTTCATGGTGACCTTGAATATCCATGGAATATGCATAGCACATGTTTTGGAGGATATAGCATATCTCTGGAATATGCCAATATTCCGGTGAAATATGCCTAGGATATTCATGCAATATGATTGTGCCGTCTGGGCCACCACTATTTTGACTTTCAAACGGTATTTACATTATTTTTAAAAAATAGCACATTTTGTGTGGTGTTATTTTTCAAATAAATTTGGCCTTCCACTTCGAGTATGGAAACTATATTGCTTTAGAATGATATTTTAAACGTTTATTGAATTCCGTCAAATTCAATCAATAACAATCACAATGTCCCTGGAAAATTGACATAAGGACGAGGCGCCCTCTCTGGATCCGATTACAGAAATAGACCACGATTTCATATGTTTTGTCTTCAAAAAAATCTAAACAAAATCTAATCGGTCGACACACCAGGGTTTTTAGGCATCTTAATTCACACTCTAACCAAATTTCATTCTGACAGCAGCCAACTTCGTTCAAACGCGCGCACAATGTATTTTAAGAATTTATTGTTAGGAATGTCGTTGGCGAAAATGTCGTTAGCGTAACGATATCGTATTCTAACGACAATTGAAGATTTTACATTTTTTAATTGCCAATTTTAATTATCTATAACGTTTTCATATCTTCAACAATGAAGTTTTTCTGATTGATTCTATTGTCAATTCCACAGCAGCAAATCTGCAAGGTGTCTTTTTTGTCAATTTTACAATGTTTTGATAAAGGCTAACATTTGAATATCTCGATTGAAACTTCAAAGGAAGTTAAGAAGGATTTATTTTAATGAAGTGTTAAAAATGAGGCAAAACAATACTACCTACAATAATTTAATGCTATAAACTAAAAACTGAGCATTTGTACAAGCAAACAGTTTGTCTTTTTACACTAATCCAACCTTACTGCAAAAGAAGCTCCGCATGAGCACCCCTTTTCAGCTAGCGGATTATTGACAATCTTGAAAGAAGACCTGATAAGCTCCTCCTGATAATCTAGCGTGGAGCCTTTTATATAATCTAGCGAAATCGAGTCCACCACTACTTTGACCCCGTCCTGCTGGAAAATTTTGTCATCGTCCTCAATCTTGGTATCCAGGTCGAATTTGTACTGGAATCCAGAACAACCTCCGCCTTCGACAGTCACTCGTAAAAAATCACTAGGAGTGCTGGCTATTTTTTTGAGTCGCTCCACACATTGTTGGGTGATGTGTATTTCTGCTTTGATCTCCAGCGGTTTTATGTTCGCCTTGGTGTTCAGGAAGGCTCTGGCAATGTTGTAAATTGACCTCCGAACTATGTGAGGTGTAGGGGCAAACATTACTTCCAAGTAGCTGGCAGGAAATATTTGCGAACTGCTATTTTGACATTGTAAATTCAAAATAAATAGATAACCATAACCTTACTACACTCCATCGTCCATTATTCTTCTTCCTTCACTAATAATGGTGTTGCTCCATAAGAGCAGTATCACCAGCTCTCTCCCTCTTACGTAATTTATCTATTATAGACTAGTCCGTAACGAATACAGGTGATTTTGCTCGAAGCATTACTGTATCCGTTGATCACTAAGATGCGAGGCACCTCAAACGACCGGACAAACATAGATAATACGTAAATTATTCCAACGTGGCAAATAAGCAAGCTCTCTTCATCTGGCATGGGTACCAGCGTAGAGAACAAAGAGACCTGACGAACGGGTATAGAACCCTACTTGATTTTACAATTAGTAAATAATTTGTAAACTTGATTGATAAAAGCCTTACAGCCGATTCAGATATATGCGTGCCCACCCTGCATGAGAAATGCATACCAGTTGACGGAATAAAAAATATTCAGTAAAAATAAGTCGGGATTACTTGACTTGAAGTTTAATTAAAGAGAGCAGAGCCAGATTAATATTCTTTTTAATAAATTAGCGAATTTTCAGATCCAACAATTATCACATCTCCGTCTTGAATAGAGTAAAAGCCAAGTTCCTTCATCTCATCCTCCAGTCTTATCCTAATCTCCTGCTTGTGTCCGCTAAGGTATGTCAGAGAGGGCCTTTCTTGTAGTTTGAACGTTTTCTGAATCAACATTATGAGTTTTTGTATCAAGAGAGCCGGCGGTAGTTTTCTTTTCAGAGTTTTGTCGCCGTGTTTGATGGATAGGTTGATCAGGGCGCTGTCTAAAATGTTGGGCTGGGTTATTAATTCTGCCTCTTCTGGTGCCCCATATTCTGATAACAAAAATCCAAAGATATTGTTGAGTCAAAGAATCATATGAAACTTACTGTTTATCAATTCCAAAAACCTGTTGTGTTCTTTCAGAAACTTTTCTCTTTCGTTTGTCTTCTGACTTTTTAGCCATTCCAGACCGTATTTTTTTAGGTAATCGTACTCGGCTCCTCTTCTTTCATCGTCTAGAATGGCCCTTCCGTTCAGACTCTGACAAAAATTAAGTAAAACATCTGCGAAATGTAGCAATAAAGGCTTACCTTCAATTTTTTTATTTTTGCTATAATTATCTGTTCTCTGGTTGCCGGACTCTCTGTTTCCAACACCGGGTTTTTCGTAAATCGCAGGTGTTCGAGCTTGTTCAGTTTGTTGAGTTCACCAATGGAATGCCACTGCAACAGAAATAATTTATTTCCGCAAAAAAAAAAATGTATTGTAATTTTTGCCTCTACTTGTATCAACAGCAAACGAAATGCTGTGTTATGCTTACAAGAAGTGAGGTTATTAATATACATTGAAAACACAATAGGTCCCAGCACAGAGCCTCGAGGTACTCCATGTGCTAGTTCAAGAAATCTATAAAGAAGGAATCAGTACCTTTCAAGAGACACTATAAACAGTGAATGTTTTCAATGTTATTGGTGAGCTAAAAACCAAAATTTGGCTGAAAATTCTAAAGGAATAGCTGCAATTTTCTTCGATTTATCTAAGGCATTTGACTTTATGAATGTGGATGTACTTGCTGATAAATTTTATGCAATAGGTGTTTAGGAAAATTACTTGCATGGATTATTTATATGAATTTCAGGAGAATTATTCAATGTGGGCGTTGGGTGATCCACAGGGATCTGTTTTGGGGCCTTTACTCTTTTTTATGTATACCGATAGTATAGTAGAAGCCGTTGGCTCAATTGTCTCAAAAAAAACACCTTGAGCAATCAATACATACATGTTTAAATTTGCGAGGTGACCACGAAATTTTTCGTCAATTTCGTATATGTGAGACGATCAGCAGCAGTTTTTATACTGTTTTAACTCAAGAAAGTTTCGAATGAGAAAGATCTATTAGATGTTTACCACTTAATGGTGAAATTCAGTTCTTTCCTCAAATATAAATGGAAATCTTATCAAATTACAACATCACACAGAGTTGTTTCAAAAGTCACCCTCTTTAATATGTTCAAGCTATTCAACTATCTGTCTCCAGATATGGAGCTTTCTACCTTTGAACAAAAAGTCAAAGAAAAATCTTTTTTGAGAGTTACTTTTATTCCATCAACAAATATTTTGACTATCCTTTTATTTCCTAGTAGATCTACTCACAGGTTTCTTTTATGTCTATACTATTCATTTAGGTATTGTGTGCCCTAAGTAGAGGGCGCGAATATTGAAACTTTCGTAAACTGTTGAGCAAAGGACTTACCTCCGAAATAAAATTGTTATTTATACAAATCAAGCCCAGACTGAAAAAACCCTGGGTAGATATCCAATCATCTCTGAAGCTAATACTTTGTAGTTTGACGTCTTCTATGTTAAGGTGTTCCAGAGATTGTATCACAGCCAATTTTTCGATCCTCGTCCAGTGTTGTATGCAGTTTCCTTCGAGATCCAAATAGAGCAGTTTTTTGAAAGAGTGATTGGGAGGTACTGCGATATTAGTAATCTGGTTGAAAGGCACTCTCAGTTCTTGCACGTTGGGAAAAATATTGGAAATTTTCATCACGTCCTCCCAAGTAAGGTTCATGTGACCGCAAATTAAAACGGTTATATGAGGGAAATTGTAGTCGGCGTAGTTTTCAGGCAACGAGAGCAAGTTTTCTCCGATATTCAGCCAATACAAGCGCTTCAGCTGGGAACAGATATTAAAAACTTCTGTCCAAGAACTCAGCAGGTTTTTCGACAGGTCGATTTCTCTGATATTCGGGAACATGCGGTTCAACTCTCTCGGCGGGCCTGAAGAACTGACGTTCTCTAATCTGACGTTGACTACTTCGAGGTTCTGGAAATCTCTGAAAAGCAGGCAAGTCAGAAAACTTATTTACAAGTATCTTTTCTATATGTACCGTTGCTTGTTTGCCACTTTTTCGAATCCGACGAGTTGAAGAAAGGGTGCGTTCATTTTTTGTTGTAGTTTTTGCAATTCGTCTTCATTTTGCTTAGCAGCCATTTCATTGTCCATATACCCGTACCTAGATGTGATAGCTTCTATCAAACTCTGTCCGAAATTTACCTTTTCTCTTCTAACGAAGGAGCCAGACGTAGGAAATCTGTAAGTAGAGCACCTTCTAGTTGATCAAAGCAGATTTCTGGGTGAAAAATCATACCTTGTATCAAAATAATGTTTTCCGTTGACCGTTCCATTATGTTTGCCTCTGTCTTGTTCGTCCCAGTCAATGCCCAGCCAGAACCCTTGGTATCCATCCACAGCACCTGCATACTTAACTGTTCCAAAGTCTCCTGAACATTCTGCCCTGATACCCACAAAGTATTCTGTAACCATTTTGCTAAAAAAAGAAACGCCTGAATATTATTCCATCGGAATTGACTGTCGATACCTTTACCTTGTTAATTTTTATCAACCATCAACAAGAGTTTTCGTTTTCCAGACTTCTCCCAACCACAACAGTAAACACAAAAGTGACAAAACATTGACAGCTGTGACAGGTCAAATGAACTACTTTTGGTGCTTACGGTTAAAGAACACGCCATCCTTTGTTCGCGGCAAGAATTCTTATCCACCACACTTCCCAATAGGCAATCCGCATGGACCAATGAAAACTCTAGTTGCGCCTGCGTGGTGTCCAATATGATTTTAGGTTACGTTGAGGATCATCTTGGATTTGGATCTCAAGGTCCAGTTTGGTTAGATTAGATCATGTTCTTTTATGGCTTAAAAATTAAAAAAGAAGGGAACATGCCCCTGGATTCCGATGATTAGAAATGTTTTATGGAATCGAAATGTGGCGTCATATTCGAAATATCGGTACTATGCTTCCCATTTTTTCTAACGTGTGAATATGACGTCTCATTCTCGATACATTTTGATGCTATGAAACATTTCTAATCATCGAAGTTCCAGTGCAGATCTAACTTAACCAAACTAACCGTACTATCCAAGTTGAATACTTGGGACTACTATACCGCCTTAGCATCGATTCAAATATACCGCCTTGGCCAGGATAGTTCTGATTGGTTCATGCGGATTGCCTATTGGGAAGTGTTGTGGAAAGGAATTCTTGCCTACACATCACTGCTCTCAGATTTCATGTACCGTAGAATTCTATAGTCGATCAAAAAAGTGAGATGCCATTATGGTTAAATGAATGGGAGAGACAGAGACAAAACTGACGACTAATTCTATGGTACACGAAATCTCACCCGCCTGATGGTTTGTTCTGTGAAATGACAGTGAAATGCAGAGTGAAATTATGTTCCCAATGCAGCATTTTAGCGTTTTGCCTTTTTTTTGGTGCCGCTGGATTCAAATATTGTTGAGCTCGTAGGTGGGTTCGTGTAAATGACGAATCGCGTCAACAATAGATTATCTGCTGTCGTCACGATTGGGCGGAGTTTGAAAAACCTTTCCAAACAAATGGGTGATACGTATTGAAAACCCATTAGACATTATTGTTTTGATGATTTTGCTTATTTCTGTCAAGAATAAGGATAATCGTTATTATTTTAAAGTACGGAATTATGTAAAATCGTAGATATATCAAGAAATACCAACATTAGTGCTGTCATTTTTATGTTTCGTGATATATTTATGATTTTATATATTTCCGCATCTATTTAAAATCAGTTTGGGGTTTCTTAAGGTGTTTTTAATGTGGTGTTGATGAAATCGTGTCATTAATTTGAAACGAAAATGACAGGTGGTATTTGAGTGCGTGACGCGAAAATAAAAAACGCTGTAATGGAAACATACCTTTTAGTGAGCGCCCTCTGTCATTGGTCAATTTAATGGCGGGAAGTTTGAATGATAACATGTGGCCTTATCAATTTGTAATTTGTATGATAAAATTGAAATAATAGTTCCTCACTTGCCCTCTGCCCTCATAATAGTCGTATCATCATAGACTTTCAGTTTTTTTTTGTGTGAATAGAGGACGGCTATAATTATTATTGGCAGTAGAGCTTCCTCAATACAACTTCATTTTAATTGCAAGAAAAATAAAAATACTGCCTAAAATACCTTTTATTTCAATTAAATTCAATAAAACAATCATTTTTCACAAAATGAAAATATCCATAATTACAAAACATTCATTTCATGAAATAATACCAGGAGTAAAAAAATTTTAGCAAACTATTCAATAACGAATTAAAAAATACTAAAACAATTCAGAACAGTCACATTTCACTTGTTCCTCATCTTCATCAACAATTCGAACCTTCTGTTGGACCTCACATTCTGAATAACGTTCCTTCTAGTGTCCACAGTGTTTGTCTGCACCTTACTCTTAGTCACCACAGCCTTAACCTGCTCCTCTTTCGTAGTTTTCTTCGCTGCATCCGCCCCAACTTTGAAACCCAGCTTGGTAAACTTCTGCTTCTCTGCAAGGCTTTTATTTTTCGTCGGTTTCGGGATCTGAGACACCACCGGCTTCTTTTCAAGGAGCTTGGGTGTCACTTTCGGATTGGACACGGAGGGGGCGATGATTCTCTTGTTTTTAGGACTTTTGACCGCCTTAGTCGCAGGTAGGCTTGGTTTAGGGCTGTACAGCAGCATCTTCTTGCTCTTTGCAGGAGATTTCGCCTTGACTGGGGCCTCGGAGACCGGTTTCAAGCCGGACAGCAACAGTTTGGCCCTTGCAGCCTTGCGCTCGCTCATTTCCTTCAAATTCTCCAGCTTGTCGAAGGCTCTTTGGTGAATCAGCGCGAAGTTCGGCATTTTCGGACGTTTCATCGTTGCGTTCTTGCTCTCGTTCATCTTGCCGTTGCAATTCTCTTTCAACAGCTCGGATCTCAACGAGTGTTTCTTGTTTGCAGGTAAATTAATACTCATAGCGGTTGGCGTCGGCTTTCGGGATGACGCACTATCCTTGTGCAGCAATTTCTTGTCCTCCTTGGGGGTATCCTTGTTCACAGACAAGTCTATGGGCTCATCTGTCCACGGGGGCGAGATGTTATGCAAGTTCCCTGAGCTGTCGAGGAATGAAACCCCCAAAGATTTGTCCCATCGTCTACGTCCATTCGACTTGGAGATGTCCAAGGGCTGGGGACTTTTCGAGGCTTTGTTTATAACTCTCTCGTCCATTGTGAATGTCGATTCTCTCGTCAACTTTGAAGACGTGGCTTCTCCAAGATCGAAGCGCTCACTCTTTTTCGGACTTGGGGTGAGAAGATTGACTATTGAAACCTTTTTACTCACACTTTTAGGCCTAGAACGGCTTGGCTGAGATTTTAAAGTTTTTTCGGGACCTAATATCGGCGAAGGCATTTCGAACGTACTTCTTCTGCTTTGTGGAGTTTTTGAGAACAAAGACTTGGAGTCTATGAGCCGGGAAGTGTTTTCTCTTAGACTGGGCGAAATAACCGCAATGTCTCCTCTGTTTTTGTCAGCCTTGGCGGGGCTCAACCACTTGGCTGCTTTACAACTGTTGGACAGTTTGTGTGAGAGTTTACTCACGTGCGGGGACTTCCTATACGTTTTGAAGGAGCCTTCATCTCTGTAAGAATCCTCGAAAGTGATTGATTTTAGGCCAGAAATGTTTGTGATGTCTTGTACCTCGAAGGTACTTCTGAATCTAACAGACTTCCTTTCCAGATCTGGATTCATTTTCATCTTTGGGTTGGAAGAGTTTTGATCAATATCAAATGTTTCATTTGTTTCTTCGATGTGAACATCCCCGGAAGAAATGAAATGTTTCCCGCAGTCTACAGAGATTAGTTCAGGGAGTTCTTGTTGTGTCTCTGTTTGGGAAGTTTTAGCTGGACTGGATTTTGTTGTGGAGGATTTTCTTTGCAATTTCGATGAAAGTTTTCGTTCTTTCAATAGTTTTGCTTGGTCCTCTATAGCATTTTGTATGCTTTCTGACGTGACGTCTTTGGGTTTCTTGGATTTCTTTTTTCGTTTCTTGAACACAATTTCAGAATCACGTTTCTCCTCCGGAGTTGAATCTATGTTTTTGGATAAAGTTCTATTCTTTTCGGTACCCACAGTCAACTCGACTCTGGGTAATAATATTTTCAAAGACACTTTCTTTTTCCTGTTTTTTTTAGTCTTTGATCCATCCCCACTGTTACCATTCTCAAAATTTGGTGAAGAGTTCTCCTTTTCAGCAGGGCTATCTAGGTCTAAACAAACTCTCGGCAGAAAGTCTAAATTTTTCTTTTTCGTCGTTACCTTTTTACTCGACTCACTACCTGTAGTCTTTGAAGGGAACATGCTTCTTCTGTCTATCTGAACGAACTCCTGGGTGCACCTTACTTTTCGACGAGCTTTTTTCTTCACCCTCACTTCCCCGTTTGTTAGTGATGAGGCGTCACTGATATTCGATTCGGAATTTGTCTTGTGCGTAGAACTGGAGGTTGAACCACGATTTTTAGCAGTAGTCAAGTCCAATCCTGCTCCTGAAGATAGTTTGGCATTCGAAATTCTTTTCATGTTGGAAGATTCCTGAAATGCGAAATATTTTCTAAAGTTGCTTTGGAAATGGGAGTGCTTTTACCAAGTAGGATGTTATTTTACCGTTTTTCTCAAATAACCCAGACAAACTACTTTAAGTGGTTAATCAACATAAACAAATATTAACGGTTGAATTAATTTAAATGTTTAAAAAACTTCTGTCAGGTGTCACCTGACACCTAGACAGCTGACAGTGTGATTGTTAGGGTGAGTTCCGAATGCATCGTTTTAGCTTTTTTGCGTCGCGCGTCACCGCGTCACGCATTCTGATTGGCGAATTCCCGACGCTATTTGCCAATCACAATGCGTAAAGCTGATTCCCAATGCATCGTTTTTGCTTTTCGCGTCGCGCTTCACGGATTCTGATTGGCGAATTTCCCGACGCTTGACACAATCCGCCAATCACAATGCGTGACGCGCGACGCAAAAATCAAAAACGATGCATTGTAAACTCCCCCTCAGGCGCGTTCGGTTATGCATTACGCATATCTGACAGCTAGATCCAAATCGCACCGCACCTAGCTTAGCCATGTGACAGATTATGTATGTGATGTGATCTAGCAGTATAGAACTTTTGTCTACGAATCTAGCTCAAGGAGAAATATTGTTTATTCACTTGGCCCTGATTTGACGAAACCGAACGCACCTATTGGGTGCGAGCGTGTTCTGACAGCAAAGGAACACAAGAAAAATTACCAATATCCCAAGAAACGTATGATATTTGTCAAAATTATAATGATAAATGTTAGATACTTGTTAATTGAGTCTTATATTATGAATTGGAAAATTTTAGATTGCTAACACGAAACTGTCTTAAAGATCATGCGTCACAAACGATCTTGTAGGTAAAATTTGAATTTCGTTTTTATATTCTGTTTTCTTTCTGAAACTGATATTTCCAATAGTAAATTTTAAAATTCATCATATGAATCTTCCATTGTGTCCGAGGCGTCTATATCGATGTTTCATGTACCAGTGTCAATATGTTGCTGTTCTGTGTACCAAGTTGTTGATTGATATTTGATTCATAGGGCCATTAAAACCCAAAAATTAGATACCCTAAATTCCTAATGTTTTCGTAAACGTGAGAATATTTGGTACCTTACCAGTTTCGTTTCTGTAGCTCGTGGAACACACTTTCAGCTGATTCCATTTTGTTTACGTTCTATGGAAGACAAAACAAATGTAATTAGGGTCTGCTTCTGTAATTGGTTCCAGAGATGGCGTTCTCGATCTGTGGTCAATTGAATCTTACAGTTGGTCACTTGGAATATGCGCGGCCGGTTATTTAAATTTGAGCAAATATTAAAATGAATGTTTTTTTAATTTTCAATATTAAACAAAATGATAATATAAAATAAACTAAATGAGTTAAATGTAGTGAAAGAAACCATGAAATAAATTTGGATGAGACTCTTGAACCCATTTTTCCATATGTTTCCCCACTTTTTTTTCTTTCTTAAACTGGTTGAGGTAAACAAAGACCCGTAAAGTGTAAATCCCCCTGTGACCAAAATTTCTCTCTACGGGCCTGGTAAGACATTGTTACGATTACTTCACCCCATTTTTGAAATTCGAATGAGGCTAACCAAGCCTATAGGACTGCTGCAACTGAAGGGGTATGGAGAAAAATAGAAACACAAAGTATAAAACATTACTATATTACATATCCTCGGTGTTCCACATCAATGCCTCCTCAAGAGAAGCTTTTTCCGAATTTTTAGCTTGGAATAACTTCTGTTCGTATCCATTCGATCTGTCCACGCCGTCCCACCTGTATCCGGGCGGTATTCCATACCGGTTCGGCATGAAGTCTCCCATGTAAACAGGTTTGTCTGCAAATACATAATAATAACGTGAAAATATCAACGACTTCAATATTTACATACAATAAAACACAAGTATATCGCTAAGCGAGGGATTCAGAAAATTATGGTCCTTCGAGCCGGATGAGATAAATCTCTATTATTTGACTCGAAATCGATGTCAAATTCGGTGAGCATTTAATATATAACGATAATAATACTAATATGATCAGAATATAAACGCTTACCCGGAATTCCCGCCTCGACCGCTAGCTTCTTCTTCTTCTTCCGCATATACATCAGCATCGGATCCCCTTCGAGCAACTGCTCTTTCTGGTACCGCTCGAGGTCTTCGTCGTCGGCGTACCTCGCCAGGGGCTTGCTCATTTCGTGCAACTGCTCGGCCACCTTTTCGTCGCGGTCCTCGACTTGTTTCAGGCCTTTGCCCCATCGCGAGTACTTCGCCTCGAGCTCTCTCTGCTTGCGCTGCTGTTCGGCGTCTTCCTCGGGGGTGGTCGTTTTCTTCTTCCTCGATATCGTGGTCGCATTCACTCCTGCAAAGTATTGATAGCGGTAATCATATAGCAATAATAAAGCAAAAGTCTAATGTATCCACAGCAACATGGACTTTTATATCTGTCAGATTTAATTCAACGTCCGTCGTGGTATTAGCCAGGGATGTAGTTGTTTTCTGTCAGATATCTGCCTATATTAAGGAGAGAATATGGAGTTTTTATTGAAATTCTCTCTCTCCTGAAGCCATCAGACTTTGTCTGAAATTTTCAACATGGAATTGTGGACTCTATCTATACAGATTTTTCGAAGATTTTCTCATTGCCAAACTATCTTCATTAGGTTTTTATGGACCAATTTTGCAGTGGATCCAGAGTTTCTTATCTGGTAGAAGCCATTTAGTGAAAATAGGAGGCTGTCTATCCTTCACACTTCCTGCAACTTCGGGTGTTCCTCAAGGATCTCGCTGTGGACCTTTGTTATTCAACCTATTTATTAATGACATTGTCACTATTATAGAACATTGTGAGGTACTTATTTTTGCTGATGACGTAAAAATATTCAAATCAATCTCTTCTACAAAATATGTCTCGCTCTTAACATGGTGTTCCCCAAGGAAGTATATTGGGACCATTGCCTTTTTTTATTTACATAATGCAAAGATCAATTTTAATTAGAAACTTGTTAAATCATCATATATTAATAAAAGCATGGGTTTTTCTATGGAAATCAAGCAATCAGACTGTGACACATCACTGCCCAACCTCGTATATCGTGAACAATATTGCATAGCACCAATATTTATCTATATTTGTTCACCCAGGGATTAAAAAAGTCGAAAATCATCCTTTACCTGATACTTCCGCAGTCATTTTCCCAAACATTTCATTTTCTCTCTCCCTTAGGGAATTCAGTTCCTTGATCAAATCCTTGGCATTCTGAAGGCCTGATTTTTTACCACTCAGAGTTTTTTCTGCTTTCCCAACACTCACGCTTGAACTTTCCGGAGAATTATCGCCCCATCTTGACGATTTTTGTTTCTGACGAGTGGATTCTTTCCTACAACAAAAATAAAATCAAATTCACCTAAATTGAAAATAAATATGTTGTGAAGATAAAAGACTGATTCAATCTTACCTAGACTTTTCATTTGGTGTGAATTTTTTTCGTGAATAATCTTCGTCTCCTCTTCTTTTGGGCGACATGTCCCTCTTGTCATGGCCCCTTTTCCTCTCTGGTGACTGATCTTTTGTCACAATATCCCTCCTTCGTTTTGGTGAATGATCTGTGTCAGCAATTTTCTGTCGTTTTCGGGACAGATCATCCTGATCACCATGTCTTTGTCGCCTCGATGAATGGTCTTCGGAATCACGGTTTTTTCTTTGTTTGGGTGAGGCATCCGAGTCTTTATTTTTCCGTCGTAGTGGTGACTTGTCCCTAGACTCACTATATTCTTGTCGTCTTGGTGACTGATCATCAGAATCGCAGTTTTTTCTTCGTTTGGGTGAATGATCTGAGTTTCCATTTTTTCGTCGAAGTGGTGACTTGCCCTCTGAGTCACGTTTTTTCCCTCGCTTTGGTGACTGGTCCTCCGAATCACTGTTAATCCTTCGCTTTGGTGAATGGTCATCTGAGTCACAGTTTCTCCGTCGTTTCGGTGAGTAGTCTGCGGTATTTTCTGTGACTTGTGGTGAAAATTCTGTTCTTTTTGGAGAGCACTCACTTTTTATTCTGGTTTGATTTTTTTCTGATGGATGGTCTAAATCTTTTCTGCTTTTTCCAACAACGTTTATGTTCGAAAAACTACCTAAAACAAATCCGTTCAAAAATGAAATTGGCTAAGTTTGCTGTAGTGAAAGTCAAACCTGTGCTGAAACTACTATTTGGTGCCTCCACCATTGGTTTCCATAACTCATTATTCAATGACAACGGTCTTTCGTCTATGATCGACACAATTTGTGGAGCATCTTCATTAGCCCCCGCTAGGTCCTCTTTGATTTCCTCTGATAATAAAACGTCCATATCATCATCTATAATTTTTAGCCTAAAAAAATTTACTTAAAAGGTGTAGATCAAAATTTTATTGAAATCATACCGTTTTCCCAGAGTATTTTCTGTTTTCTTTCTTCTCTTCTTGGTGCCATGAGACTTTCCTATTTTCAAATATTTTTTGAGGTATTCTTTTTGATTGACAGCAGTCATCCTTGGCTTGAATTTTTGATTTATTTTTCACAAATCACAATAAACCATAACCACAAATTACAGTTTCTGTGAAATTCGAGAAAGGTGTTCCTGGTTCCCGCTAGATGGGACACGGAACTTTAACGCGAAACGGTATGAAAAACAAAATCAAATATACACAAAACTAGTGTTGACAACCATGAGAAAGGCAGTATGGCATCTCAGGTGAGGTATTAGCACCCAGTGACTCTGAGTAGCTTCTGAAGTGATCTAACAGAGTACGAAAATTTATGTTCAAATAACTCATTTATAAAGTCAGGTGTAGTTCTGTTCAGGAATAACAAGTTCTGTCCATACATCAAGTTTTTGCGCATTCGTATAACTGTTGTTTCGTCTCAGTCTATCCTATGAATTCAACTATACTGTCATCTAACTTATTTCATCAAAAGTAGAATTTTATGTTTCATCCCACCCCTGGTGTCATTTAAATTTGAGTCCAATGCAAACGTTACAATTCAATCTCAAGACCAGCGTGATTAGTCTTAAACTAAATTTGATAGAGTGATTACAGATTGACAAGCAAAAACTCTAAATTCGAGCAGTTATATCCGAACGTGGGAATAATCGATCGGAATTTATACCAACTACGAAAAATCTTACGTTCCATGGTTCTGTGCTTATATTAATGGAAACGTTTCTGTGCTACGAGTCTTTTTTCGCCTTTGTAATTCTGAAGCTTGGCAGCATTTGTTAGCAGCCCTGGTTTAGCGAAAAATAAATGTTTCCCTAAACAATCTTCCAAAATTTGAAAGGTAACCTTCATCATTTTCAATTCGATACATTTTTTTCAATCAGGAAATGGCTCTCCGTAAATACGTCTCGCCCAAGTTTGGGTCATCGATGCCTTATGTCAAGGAGTGTAGTTTTGATGCTCTTTCATTGATTATACGGATTCGTTCCTTAATTTTTATGAAAATAATAAAGATAATATTTCGTTTCTTTTTTTCTTAGATGTCGTCGGGCGACGACACATGTATTGTATGCAGTTCCAGTTGTCCCTCTAAGAAGAGTTATGTTCCGGTTTTTAACGAAGAAGTAAGGATCATACTTTTTTGTCAATAGTGTAAGAAGTATTATTAATTCTTCCTTGCAGGGTAGTTTGGGTTCCAACCAGCGTATAGCGACATTGGTATCGAAGTTGCTCAAGAGAGAAATTATAAGGGACCCTGAGCACAAACAAGTGATATGTAAGAAGTGCTTCAAGTTAATAAACGAATTGGAAGAACTGCAAAACAGAGTAGCGGAAATAAAAAGTGAAATTCTTGAAAACAATAACACTGATGATGATACATCCGATAAG